>CANDYM010000001.1:325701-677094 GCA_947397865.1 Polietes domitor
AGTCGTGTTGAATGTAAACCAGACCAGAAACTTAAAAACTGAAAGATATTGGTGATCACAAATTTGTTTATGAAAATGTAAAAAAGTCATCAGATCTATAAAATAGCTATAAAAACTAAACTAATTAAAATAGAAAGATGGACTTTGGATTTGTATAGTAGAACAGTAAGTAAGGCCCATCAAATATATTTTATTTTTTCGAACATTTCCATAGTTTGTTCGTAAGGATAATGAAGGATTTAAATAACCATTATTCGACATTTTTGTTCCACTTACCAAAGCCACAAAAATTATTTAGATTGCCCAAAATGTCCTTTCATTTGATACCAATATCACGTTTCTAGTATTAGCAGAAATATTACAAAAAAAATGAATAATTATATCCTTCAAAAATGTTAAATTCTTTTAAAATGGACTCAACAAGAAAACGCAGAACTGTGTATACAGCTTTGCTATGTTTGGTTTATACTTTCAGAATTTTGTATGACCCTAAGTGTCGCATAGTGTAATATTTAACACGGAGAAAATGTTTTATAGTACGCTGCTACAATATATACAGTGAGCCCAAAAAGTTTACGTACACATAAGAAGTTTTTACATTACTGTCAATATTGACAAATTACAAGACTCAAAGTGAAAATTTTCAATGGTATTTTAAGGACGCACATCTAAATATACAGTTCGTCAACAAAAAATGTTAGATTTTAATTATTAAATTGATGAAAAAAGACTGTCCCTAAAATTAGACCAAAACATTTTACGTACAGCAGAATGTTTTTACATATATAATAAGTTTTACTGTAAAAATGTGTACAATAGTATATTGTATATCCTGTTTTATCATTAACTACTCCCGTAAACTGGAATCAATTAATCCGATCTTGGAAAAATAGTTAATTTTCCGTTCTGGGTCCTATATCTGTCCCCTCACCCAGAAATTCAGTTCCAGCTGATTTTTTGGTGCTATATACAAGTTCGGAAGAATTTTTTCGAGTATTTGCACAATTGCTCTACCAAGTATGGATCCTGGTGCAGTTCTGTTTATGTCAACTAGCTTGGAACGAGGGAAATATTGCTCTTTTTCACCCTTCCAGAGGTCCGCTAGGGGTTGTTGTCCCTTTAGGAAGTAGTTCCAACGTCCAATGTATAACATTTTGAACCATTTTTTGCACTTTTTCGATGGAATATACATTCATCTAACGTTATCCATATTAATATCGCCGAAAATTTAAAGTAATCCAACGATTTATACCTGTACACTGCCAAGACACCAAATATCTTCTGAACGTCTAATTATTCCATTATAGGATAAACATTTGTGAAACGTGTCCAGTTTTTTTAAACAAAGTACAGATTGGATAGTTTTGAAAAATTTATATATGCATCACTTATTGTTTGTATCCAACGGATCGGGCTGAAAAAATATTTTTTTATATTAGTTATAATTGTTTCATTTCAAATGGAATTTTAGCGTTTTAACTGATATTTTTACAGTTAAAAAAGAAAAACAAAACTATTTGAATTACTTTTATATACATTTCTTCAATTTTATGTTTTACTTTATACATACGTTTTTCTTACTTCTTACAATTGCAAATGTGTACGTGATTTACGTTTAGTTTAAGTTTTTGTTTCTCAATGTTTGTTTGTTTCTTCAATGATTACTTTAAGTTTTTGTTTCTCAATGTATCAACATAAAAATGAATTAATATTCTTCAATTTTATGTTTCACATTATAAAAACTGGGGCCAATCACGGTATTCGAAATCGAGGAAGTTACAATCGGAAAGCTATTTTATTTATTTAACGAGATTATTTCCAACATCCTATTTGTTTTGTTGGAAATTTAAGTTTATATCAAATGGAAAATTGATTTCGATCGTAAGTTTTCCATATGGAATCCCGTGATTGACCCACTTTATTATATATGTTCTTCTTACAGATCGTACCACTCAAATAAAAATGTTATAGCAATAACTAATACTTTGCTGTTTGTAAAACAAAAAGGTATGCGAAACAATTGACGTGTTTTATTTATAACGCTAAATATTAAATTTGCGATATTATTTAATATTAAGAGTGTTTTTCTTTAAGACTGGACAACTAAGCTGCGATAACAAAAGCGTAAATAAAAGCAATACCAATGAGTACATGACAACAAATTTCGAAAAAATAATTTAATATAAAAAATGTTGGACTTAGCCTGGATAATTTCCAGTGTAAGTGAAATTTATGGCTATCAAGGCTAAGTCTAAAAATGTCATCATAAAATATTTTTTTTCAAAATTTGTTTAATACAAAGTTGTATAATGTAGTTGGCGACAATGTGAAAAACATTTTTTTTTTAATTTTAATAAAAAAATAATATTTTATTAACGTTTTTGTTATCGCAGCTTGTCATCCAGTTTTAAAGAAAACTGCCCTATCCTTTGCAAAATTTCATAAAACGGGCACACAATTGGTCCGTTAGAAATCGCTAATGTTTCTGTGGAATAAAAAATTGTCCGGTGCTTTACAATTATTACACATTGGCTAATTACTTATTGACTAATTTTCTCTAATAAATAAATCTTTTGAAAATGCAACAATGCTGTCAAACGGTTTACCGATTTAACGAACAGGCAAATAAAATGAAAATAAAATTGTACTCCGATTTAACAAACAAATAAAAAATGTAGGATTAACATTAATAGCAAGTAAGGAAAGTCTAAAGTCGGGCGGGGCCGACTATATGATACCCTCCACTCTCTACCCCATTATACGGTTTTTATAACCGATCGTAGATGTAGATGTTTACAAATATCAGTGGAAGTTCAATGCTGGACACATTCTAAAGTCGGGTGGACATTTATATTTACCAAGATCGAATTTAGTATGTGACTTCAAATGAAAAGTAAATTCAGGAAGGATATTTAAAAATGGGTTTATATCAAATTCGATCCATAACTAATCAGCATAAGTGAAATACAACTATAGTATATATGTATAGGATGAAATATGTGGATTCTAGACAGGAAAATAGTGAAAGTATTTCGTATGTGGGTTATATCTAAATCTTAACCGATATGAGACATTTTCATCATATGTGATTCTAGTTCAAATATAATGTGATGTTTCAAATTTGAAGAAAATCGATAAAGGGAAGGACATTTTTATGGGCTAATAAAAACATGAACCGCTGTCACCCACATTCAGCACAGATGTTTTTAAGTGAAATATAACGGGTTCAGCCAACTTGACCAAAATCGGTTAAAGTATACGGTTTCTTGAGTGGAAAAAGTCAAATCGGGAAAGAACTGGGGGCTGTATCAAAACATGACATTTCCGCGTTTATATTTCTATGTAATATAGAACGTGTTCTGCTTAATTTCAACATAATCGGCATTTGTATGGGGACTATATTTAAATCTGAACCGATATGCTTCAAATTAAATAGCGTTTGTCCTTGGACCACAAAAGTAACTTGTGATAAGTTTTGTTGGAATCCGACAAGTATTGCGGCCTGAACTTTGATTACAAGAATTGATGGACAGACAGGTTTGGTTAATATAGATTTTCATAATGAACATAGAAGTCCCAAAAAATTAAACCATGCTTTGCAGCAGTTTCAACTGAAACGCAGAAAGAACTTAAAGCTTAATGTAAAAACATTGTATGTCCACAAAGTGATTTCAATGATTGGCTAAATTTTTGGATCAAAATTATAGTCACAACCCAAAGTCCCCATGCTTTCAAATATAAAATATTATTTGTGGGATGATGGCATTTAAATTTTTAAGGAATATCGGTCTAACCTAAATCCTCACGGACAGCCGCTGTGACGATTTTGATTACACGTATTCATATGGTAGCTACTTAAATCCGCTGCGGATAAAGTTGAAAAGTTCAATTTTGACATTGCGTATAGAGCGAAGTCAAAATACGACTGCGAATAACAGAGAATGGGAATGTTGTTAAAAGTTGTCGGACCCTATAATTTTCTTACAAAACTAATTTTAAATAAGGGCAGATTGATGTAAAAACAAGCGGAAAATAGTCAAACTTGGACTTTATCTATCTCAAAAAGATAAAGTCCGCCTCAACCATATGGACCAAACTGCTTTGTTAAACAATTAAATTAAACTATATGCATTGCATGACATTGCTATAAAGCTTCGGGCACATAAACGCCGTTTATTTACAGCGTTTAGTTTTTTTTTCAATTTTCGGTTTGTTGTGATTGTACAATTCTTATGGGTTGCCCAATCAGCTGTTCAAGAAAAACGCAACGTTTTCAATAATAAGCGT
Source organism: Polietes domitor (assembly GCA_947397865.1). Classification (NCBI taxonomy): domain Eukaryota; kingdom Metazoa; phylum Arthropoda; class Insecta; order Diptera; family Muscidae; genus Polietes; species Polietes domitor. The sequence goes on from CANDYM010000001.1 coordinate 329,989, forward strand.
TGGTGTGCCCTAAGCTTAATGGTTCTATATCTTTGAAACACTTTCAATACTGTAAAAATTGAGGTTAATACGACATTTCTTTCAATCCACTGTATCTAAAAATTGATTTTCTCGCATAATATAATAGGGGGCGTGTTCTGTATTTCTCTTACTTTGTACGAAATTCGATACAAAATGTGTGTTTGGAAATGGAAATCTTGTAAAAAAATTATATTTTGTTGTGTTAATTTTGCATCGTATTCGTACGGCGTCCTATTTGTTTACTATTAATGATGCGTTCGGATTACAACCAAAATCCACTTTTCCTGATTTTGGATTTTTTTATATGGAGTTTGACAGCCGAAATCCGTTCAATGTGGATTTAGGTGCATATCCGAACGCAGAAATTGTATTTAATGAGTGACCGAAAATGTAGAGCAATTATTTTATACCAGTAAATCTCCCATACTTTGCACACGGAAAATGTTCCCATCTAGCAGTTTCGCTTTATGTCGAGCGCCTGTGCAGTTTGATGAATGTAAAGTACATATTTCGAAAAATCAACGTATGTTGTGCGTCTATGCTGTCAGGGAAATTTAAACAGCGAATGTTACAATCACACTTTAGTTGGTGACTTAAAAGTAAAAAATTCCTTTCCTTTGTATCCCTCTTTGACCAACTTTTTTTCAAAGATATTTCAATTACCTTTCCAACGAAACCAATTTCAATAAAATCGGATAAAAATAATTAAGATGTAATTAAATATATATCCTATGTTTCGGAGCCGTAACTGGGGAACTATAGTATATGCAGTAAAAAAATATATTTAATTTTATTTTCTTAAAATGAAAAGCCTTTCCAATCAATGATATGGGCCGTAGTTAAAAATATTTAATTTTTTTTAGAATTATACGCCCTTCCCATCAAAATCCAATCTAAAATTCAAAAACGTGTAAAAATACCGTAGAAATCATAAAATATGAATCCAAAGTTTTAGGAGCCGGAACTTGAAAACAAAATTATTTTTTTTTCTAAAACTTTAATTTTTACCCACTCAATAAAAAAAGACTAATGTCCGCTGCCATAAGCGCTGTTTACACGTGAAGATTTATTGTACAATCTGTTTGTCGAAAAATATCGAGGAAAATAATTGGTTTTTGTTCACACACAACTATGTTTTTGACGATTTCATTTGTAATAACATTTCGGTAAATACACAACAACGGAAAAAGCAATTGGCAGCTCATGTTGCCATTATTTGCGAATTTATAGAAACTAATAAGACATCATTTAATAAAAACAAATGATTATTTTCTCTTTGCACGCTCAATATATTTGAAAATTTATATTTTCCTTATTGTGGTGAGAAAATTGTCCGATAATTTATAGTAATCGGAAGTTGGTCAATCCGTCGCAAGCTTTCGTTCACATTATAAGATTTTTCTTCGACGCAGACAGATTGTTCACTAAATCTTCTAATGTAAACAGCCCTATACCGGTTTATACATCAAAATAGGTCTGTAAACAAATACTTAAAATTGCAATGTTTCGATTCGTCGTGATATGAGTGCAATGTTTCGATCAACTGTCAAAAACTTAATTCCAAAGCCGGTCAAACAATTTTAGTCAACGCGCCCAAAATTGGCAAAAATGTGGCAACAATTTTTTTCATATACGTTTTGTCTTATTTAGGAACACGGTTCCAAATTGAACACTACGTATATGCCCGTCCGCAAAATTGGCGGTACATAGTGAAAGTGCTATATGTACCGATTTGTTCAGTTTTATCTCGAAAAGTCGGTTGATATGGGTATAAATTCACATTCCGAACATGATTGCGTCCAAAAAAAGTGTGTTTTTTCCTGTCCCCAAATTAATCTCTGTACATATATATATATATATATATATATATATATATATATATATATATATATATATATATATATATATATATATATATATATATATATATATATATATAGATTTTTTTATCGTGTGCGTGCGAAATTGTTGGATAGAGGGACAAAAGAACACAAAACAACGAAAAATAAAAATAATTGGGACAAGAGAAGATTAGAAAAGACAGGAGAAGACTAGAAAGACCTGATGCTGTTCAGATGTGTAGATGTTGACATCTGCATTTTCCCCTCCCAACCATGACCATGTGTAGAAAGCAGTAGAAGATCTCCATGGTCCCTACTAGTTTACCCTGTGATGATCATCTTTTACACCAAAACCAAAATGAAGATTTATTGAAGAAAGTACACGAGTGCAAGAAGGCCATAAAGAAGTCACTAGTGACACCTATTGTCAAAAAAGTGCCATTCATCCGTCAGAGGTGGCATCCATCTGTGGCGAAGTTGCCAGATTGAGTGTTAGGACAGTGATGTATTTTGGATTTAGTACGACAGTCCTTGGATAATTGGCAAAGGTCAGTAAAGTTGTAGGATGGTGCAAAGTCCAACTCCATTCGACAACCAAAAGGTTTTTAACAATTAAAGTGTCAGGTCAATTATACTGTGAGTGAGTTTAAGTTTTTTTCTTAACCTAATAATTAAATAAAAAAAACTTTGAAATTAATAATTAAATGTTTAAATAATTTAGATTAAACACTCGAGGCGTGAGATTAAACGTTTTTTCTTATAATTAAATACAAAATTGTGTTAGGGACTAAAAAGGTAAGAAGTTATTAAATGATAAATTAAATTGAAATGGACAGGCGTTTAATTCAAATCTGTCCAATTATAATAGCGCATGCCATATACCGCTTTACGCCACCGAGACTACCAAGGAATACATTGGGGAAATTTCCCGGAACGCTTCTTACCGGCTTTGTGATTGCCTGTGTGGTTTGGAGTGGAGGCGCGCTTTTTAGTCCAATCATTTTTCATATTCTTCACACACAACACATATCCACATGTACATACAACAAATCAACCCCAAAAACCAAATAAAAGGTATGCTGAGTGATGTTAAAACCTTACTCTCAAACAAAAAAGTCAGTCCAATGACATTCAATTGACCTGAACAAGAGTTTGAATTGACTGAGAAATCCCAACCTAACCCAGTATATGTGTGTTTTTTTGTCCTTGTGATTGTCCAAATTTTGTGTTAAAAATTAAAACTGAAAAAGATTAAAAATCGAACTTTAAAGAGAAATTATAAAAAAATCATTAATAATAATATATATTATATATATATATTATATATATATATATATATATTATATATATATATATATTATATATATATATATATATATATATTATATTATATATATATATTATATATATATATAAAATATATTTATTTTTTTTTATAAAGAAATAAAAATGATGATAATAAAAGATGTCAACCAGCATTTCTCATCTTCGGCATTCCCGTTTCCTTTCCTTCTTATTTCCTTTATTATAATTTTCTAACCATTTCCTATTCTATATGTCTTTCCCTTTTGTATTTTGTCTAATGTTTATGAAAACTTAATTGGCACGGAAGATTTAAAATGCGAGACCCAAGCGGAAAAGAATCCCCCCATCCGACGAGCCCTAGCCCGGTCAAGACCAGCGTGCCATATTTCCGTTCTGTCAACAGGGGATCTCACATTTTTGGCGCCCAGCGTTCAGGCCTTTTGTTTTATAAAAACAAGCCTGAATCCTCAATAGAAACTTTCGTCGTGATAATGATTGACCTCGAGGAAGGTGCCGTAGCACCATACCTGAGAAGCAACATTATCATGATGACTGAATATATTGAGAGACTTCACCAAATCAAATCAGTTGCATTTTAAAATCGGAAGGCGTGATCCTAGAAGCTAAAGAGCTGGTGGTTCACAAGCTATCCGATTTGAAATGTGATTGAGATGATTTTGGTGTTGTTTATATGTTTTGTATAGTCTTGTATTTCGTCTACCCAAAATTCCTAAATACTTACAATGAGATAACTTTTTGCTTCCAATAAATAATTTAACATCAAGACATCGATACATTTTATAAGCTTTTATTAATAAAAGCATTTATGAATAATATTAACAATTATTTTGTTAAAAAGAATTGTTTTTTTTTAAATTATAAAAAAAGCTTAATTTTAAATTAACAAAAAAATAAATAAATAATTGTTTACAAAATACATTTTCTTATGAACCATCCGCCGTCTTTTGCACCACGTTACGAAACCATCAACCAAATCATATCTGAAAAGAAAAACAAAAAAATAAACTTTAGTGTTTGTTCTAACAAACTAATAAATATTGATTATTTAAATTTGTAGATAAATACTAATTATTTATACTAATTCATATATGTTAAACTAACAAAACAACTCATTCAACTTCAACTTTCATTCAATCATACCAAATTCAAAAACTATTATCATTTTCATTATTACTCATTTACAAATTTTCATCATACCATATAAACATCATTTAAATCATAAACAAACAACATTCCCTCACAATTAATATATTCAACATTCGTAAATTTAATTTATTTTTCTAAAAGAAAAATAAATTCATCATTATTTTTGTTAATTTTTTTTAATTAATCGCTTGCGAATCCAAATCATACATACCAGACTATTCCTTTCTATTTACCTGACCATTAATTATTGGAAACAAAATACAATCCGAGTATTTACACGAACTGTTTGAGACTCGTATTTGCCTTGAAAAACAGAAAAAGCTAAATTAGCGAACATTTTGGTTAGTTAGCGTACGTTTTGAGACTAATTCCAAACAAGATGACAGGGAGTAGACCTTCTAGATCTTCGGATAGAATAGCTGCTCGCAGCAACAATACTAATAATATCAATATAAATACTAATCGTACGACAAATACTAGGACTAACCTCAACACAGAAGACTCACCACCAGAGACTAACGACTTAGACAGAACAGCTATACAGATACCGTCGTTACAGACATTAAATTTGAATGGAGGTCAGGGTCCTCAGACAACATCATCACCTAGCACTAGAACTACATACCCCAGCCCAGAATTTAGTAGCTTAACAGCACAAAACGTTCAAAGGGAACAAAGGATGCAGTCAACAACAAATCAAAGACTCCCGACTCTAAATGAAAATGTTAATCCCGATATGCCTATAAACGCTGCTGGTATGAGTTTGAGAGACTATGTAACAGCATCCGTAGGAGCTGCTCAGTCTACTATGATGAGACAAATGGAGGAAAATCTCGCTTTAATGATTCCCCGAATAGTACGAGAATCGTTAATATCCGAAAGAGTTATTGCCCTCAGCGCAACCAAACTTTACCGTCACATTCACAATTCCAACCACAACAAAATTATAGCCAAAACTTTCAACCACAACAGCATTATAGCCAAAACTACAATCCTCAACAAAACCACTACCACGCATATCAGACAGAATGGCATGAACAACAGAATAGTTTCGGATATAAACCACCTAGTCCAATTCACTTAGAGAAATGGGGATTAAAATTTGACCCAAAAACAAAGTCCATGAGTGTGGAAGAATTCGTTTTTAGAGCTGAAATGCTCAGATCAGACTATAATTGCCCCTGGGATGTTTTCATGAAAGGATTTCACCACTTAGTCACAGGTCAAGCTGACAGTTGGCTATGGAATTTCCGCCATCAAAATCCAACATGCCAATGGGATTTTTTAAAATACCATCTAATTAAAAAAATCAGAAATTTTGAAAGCGATTTTGAAATTCAGAGGAGAATAGTCGAGCGAAGACAGCTGCATTCGGAATCTGCTGATGTGTATATTGGGGAAATTATAAAATTAAAAAACCAAATGCGAATACAAATACCCGAATACGAGTTGGTACGAACAATCAAAGAAAACTTGAAGGATGAATTAATTCAACTAGTTTTTCCGAGGGATGTGTATTCGATAGATGAACTATTGGAGGAATGTAAGAGAGCCGAAAGGGCAATTGCAAAAAGAAGTTCCTACCGTCATCCAACACACAATTACCGACGAGTGAACGAGGTGAGCTATGAAAGTGTACCAGAGGAAACAAATTTTCAGTTAGAAGCATTGAGACAGGCGAATTTATCTGCACGGCCACTCATATGCTGGAACTGCAAAACCCCTGGGCACACTTTTGTAGAATGCACCGAAGAACGGAAGAGATTCTGTTATAAATGTGGGTTCGAGGGTGTGAACTGTACTAATTGTCCTAGATGTTTGGGAAACAGTCAGAAGAACATGGTGAAGACTGGGCCCACATGTTCGACTCAGCCTACGGCCCAGTAAATACTCAACAAAATAGTGAACAAACCTGCATTGACAAAAACTACCCTGACAATAACTATACCGGCCAGAACATAACCGACAAAGACAATGATAACGACAAGAATCATTTCAAAATACAAACTGACCCAGAACCACTTTTAAATACAGAACAGAAAATAAATAGTGAATTCATAGAAAAAGATCAGAAGAAGATTTCTGAACAGGGCGAGGCAAATGATTCCGAAGAAGAATTACCCTTGAAATTAGAAAACCCACCTTTACAAATATTTTCAAAAAAGGCCATAGAAAAACAACCCGTGAAGAAACTTAAGAAAATTATACCATATGAGGAAAGATTGCAAAACTACAAAAAAAGAAGAGCAGAAATTTTTAAAGATTTTGATCCGAAAAGAAGTAGGAAAGTTCAAAGAGCGAGATTAAGGTACGCAAGAAGAAAAGAGGAAAGAACAGTTATAGCTTCTTGTGCCGTAGACATCGCAAACGACATCCGGCCTTACATGGATGTTAAGTTAAACAATATTGAGCTCAAAGGTCTTATGGACAGCGGAACATCTGTCAGCTGTTTAGGCAGAAATTGTCTTGAGAATATACGCAGGATGAATGCCCAAATTATAGATTTTAAATCAAATATAAAAACAGCTGATGGAAGAAAACATCAAATTGTAGGCAAGGTTGAACTAGACGTAGAATGTGGAAACAAATCCCAGAAAATGCTGTTCTATTTAGTGCCAAATTTACAACAGGATTTAATTCTAGGGTATAATTTCTGGCAAAGACTTGGAATTAAAATTTGTTTTGAAAATGATTCAATAGATGAAATCGAAATTGAAAACGAGGATGAATTGAAATTGCACCAACTGACCAAGGACCAAAATATAATGCTAGAAAACGTAAAACTTTCTTTTCGGTGTTATACTAAATATGGTTTAGGTCAGTCTAAATTAGAACTACACATAATAGATACGGGAGATTCTACACCCAAAAAGATGAGACATTATCCCGTGAGCCCGGCAGTTCAGAAGTTGATTTATGCCGAACTAGATCGTATGCTAGAGTTAGACGTAATTGAAGAAGCAAAAGATTCCGCATGGAATAACAGAGTAACTCTAGTCATAAAGCCAAACAAGAACCGTTTATGCCTCGATGCAAGGGAACTGAATAAGGTAACCAAGAAGGATGCTTATCCTCTTCCCAACATCGACGGTTTACTTGCTAGGCTAGGTGACACACACTATATTTCTGCCATTGACCTGAAGGACGCATTCTGGCAAATTCCTCTTGAGGAATCCAGTCGGCCAAAAACGGCGTTCACAGTCCCAGGTAGACCGCACTACCAATTTAAGAAAATGCCTTTCGGATTGTGCAATGCTGCCCAACGCCTTTGCCGACTGATGGACAGAGTTGTGCCTTCAGAATTAAGAGATCGTATATTTGTATACCTAGATGATCTTTTAGTCGTGTCACCGGACTTCGAGACTCACATAAAAATGCTCAAGATCGTAGGAGAACGTCTGACTGAGGCTGGTTTAACTATAAACATGACGAAATCTAGATTTTGCTACAGAGAATTAAAATACCTTGGCTATATAGTCGGAGGTGGAACTATAAAACCTGATTCAGGAAAACTAGAAGCCATTATGAATATAAAAACGCCCAGAAATCAGAAAGATTTTTAGGTACTGTAGGATGGTATCGTCGTTTCATTCACGATTTTTCGACTTTGACCGCACCGCTTACAGACACCCTTAAGAAATCGCCGAAATTTAATTTTACACCCGAGGCCTCAGGCGCATTCGAAAAGCTGAAGCAATGTTTAATTTCAAGTCCTGTTCTGTCAAGTGCTGACTTTGATAGACCTTTTTTCGTCCAGTGTGACGCATCAAATGTCGGAATTGGAGCTGTCCTCTTCCAGAAAGATGATGATGGTGGAGAACACCCAATTGAATATTTTTCAAAGAAGCTTAACACTGCTCAGAAAAATTATTCCACGACTGAAAAAGAGTGTCTAGCAGTCGTATTACCCATAGAAAAGTTCAGGCAATATATAGAACTCATGCAATTTACGGTCATAACTGATCATTCAAGCCTTCAGTGGCTGATGAGGCAACAAGACCTAAACGGACGACTAGCAAGATGGAGTCTGAAGTTGCAAGGCTACAAATTTTCTATTGAACATCGTAAGGGGACGAAAAACGTCGTACCAGACATGCTATCTAGACTTTACGTCGAAACTCTGACTATGACAAATACGAATATTATAAATTTTGATTCAGAAGCTTTCAAAAGTGCTAAATACTTGTCATTAATTGACACTATTCAGCAAAACAAAGACCGTTTACCCGACTTGAAAGTTTGTGAAGGAATTGTTTATAAAAGAGTCAAATTCAATACCGAAGATGTTGAAAGTGAAGAAGACTGTTGGAAAATCTGGTTACCAGATGACTTAACCAACGAAGTCATTACAAAGGCACATGTAAACGATACATCGCATGGCGGTATAAGTAAAACTTTGTTCAATATCAGAACATTCTTTTACTGGCCCGCCATGACAAAACAAATTCAAACATTTATTAAAGATTGTGTTACATGTAAAGAGACAAAACACCCTAAACAAATTCTTCGTCCACCAATGGGAAATGAAGTAATTACGAATAGACCTTTTCAAAAAGTTTATATTGACTTTTTGGGACCATATCCCAGAACAAAGTCAGGCAACACCTTCATCTTTATTCTTCTTGATCATTTGACCAAATTTGTTCTTTTAAAGGCAATGCCCAAAGCCACAACGAAAAACGTAAATAAATTTTTAATTCAGGAAGTATTTCATAAGTTCGGCGTACCCGAAATCCTTCACTCAGACAATGGCAAACAATTTACTTCAGAGTCCTTTCAAGAACTATTAAAAACTTTCGGAATTAAACATATAAAAACAGCCATATAAACACCACAATCAAATGCTAGTGAAAGAGTCAACCAGAGCATTCTGAGTAGCATTCGCGGCTACTTACAAACAGACCAGTCAAGATGGGACGAAAATTTGTCCAAAATCGAATGTTCGTTGCGCTCAACAACACATTCTTCAACTGGCGTCTCACTCTATTTCGCGTTGACCGGATACAATATGATTACGCACGCTCAAGCATATGAAATATTAAGAAAATTAAAATCTGTAGAAGAAGGCGACACCGAGATATTGCCAAACGCATCTAAAATGCAATTAATCCACCAGAAAATACAAAATAACTTACACACAGCCTACGAAAGAAATATTAAGTCTTATAATAAGAGAAGTAGAAATATACGTTTCAAACTAGGTCAAGAAGTGTACCGCAAAAACTTCATTCAGAGCAATTTTGCTAAAGGCATTAATGCAAAACTCTGCAGACCATGGTTGAAATGCCGAATAATAAAACCAATAGGAAATTGCCAATATGAAATAGAAAATTTGAATGGGCAAAGGATTGGAGTATTTCATGCTCAACATCTAAAGCAATGAAAATAGAAGCTAATTCCCTACAGAACGAAATTACTATCTGAAAACATAAATATATAATTCCTAATTTCGTTTACCGATAATTAAAGCCCTATGTTACTTATTAGAATGATGGAAAAATATATATTTCCTGGTAATTAAAATCTATTACCTAATCCCTTATATATTGTGACTGGAGAGCCGATAAGTAAGAACATCAGTTTTATACTACTACTAAGCGATATATTGACCTAAATTAATTCTAAAATACCGAACTAAATAGATAACTAAATAATCTACCATTTTTATCTCACCACTTGGATTTATTTAAGGTCCTGAAAGTAGTTTACCAGTTGTGTACAGCAGTTTAGTAAAAGACCTGAAAAAAAGGAAAGACTTTAGTAATTTGTATAATGGAAAAATACCTGAAAAGAGAAGAAAGAATTAGTTTCATAGAAAAAAAGATAAATGAGATTGAAGAACTTATCTGCATTTTGAGATCTCGATTTGTTGAGAATTGTTGAAGAGCTACCGTGAAGTTGGAGCCAGAAGGGAGTTTATTTTGTGGCATCGGATATTTTTTACCGCGGCAGCACCGGATTTTTGCCTCATGCCTTTACCCTTTACTATCTTCTTGTATCCGTCTTCTTTCCACTTGGGGAATAGCAATCCGAAACCAGGTTCTCTCCCATAGGACACGTACGCAAGACCGGAATTTGCCTGAAAAGAAAGAAGAAAATACTTATTAGAAAAGCCCACGGAATGGTAGAGAATTAAAACAATACTTTCCAATTAATTCTATCGATTCCAATTGTCTGACCTTGAATTGTGAACAGTGCCTCTCGCCATATTATTTAAATTCCCGAAAATCTATAGGGAGGGCACTGAACATGTCATCTACATTGTCGGTTGAAGACAAAGAGCAAAATCTTTCAAATTGTAGTATTTAGCCCAGGGACATCTGACTGAGAGTGGATCTGCAACGCCATTCAGTATTACTGATATAGATCTGAAAAAAAAGGAATTATTAGCTAAGCTTAAACTTAACAAAAAAATCAAATCGCAAAAAAAAAAATAAAATTAGTAAATTTAAAATATATTAACACATTTTCTGTCGCTATTCGTAGATGAATATATTAGATTTTTTTTTACACTTGATGGCATAGCCGTAAAATTGTCGAACATCAATTCAGTTTAACAAAAATGCACTTGGATTAAAAATTGTCTGTAAAATTATTGGAGATTTCCATTGTTCTTCTAATCTCAAACCAAATGCATTATTTATAAATTCTTTTTTTTTTTTAAAATGTGTTAAAAATCGTTTATTTCTTTATTCTTTAGCAAACATTGTGTTGCTAAAAATAATTTAAAATATTTTCCTTGTTATAGTTCTACACCAAGAATATTTTTCAAAAAAAAAACAAACGCTACAACTAGCATTTTTTCTTTTCTTTGTTCGGTTAACACGGCTTACACCATAAATCTTTTTCAGAACCGTTCACAAACATTTTAGATATTCCGCCTTTACGGAATTATCTGACACTTTTTCTATCTGGTCAAAACACTTATTTGTGCAAACTCGAACAGAATTAATTTTCTAAATTTTTTGGAAATATGGTAAGAAAAACAATTGGAAACTTTGTTGGCGAATTGTATATTTTACATTTTTTTAACAACAATAATTGCCTTCAACTTAAAAAAACACCAAACAAAAGACATTCAATTTGCGAGAGTACGTTGTGAGAGCGACGAATGCTATCTTCACAATTGATAGTCTTTAGGCAACGCTATGTTCTTTTCACACATTATTTACCCGAAACACATTATTAAATATACACGCACAAGCACACACCTCTTATTAATTTATTTAAACACATCTCACTTAATATTGGTTATTCATTTAACCAAAAAAAAAACAAATATTTTTCCCGATAACACTTTTTAATTAACTTCAATTCGCGTTGTTTACCTTTTATTTTACGCTTTGGTGTTAAGTTGGCTGCAGTCAGTTCAACGGCGTTAGTTTCTCAACTACAACGCCGTCAGATTCCCATCCTGAACGTTCACCTAAACCACTGAACACAGCGCACGGGCTGACCACAATCGGAACGGCTGGCGACAGCGTTACTGACTTTACTTTTCCGCGTTCCTGATTATTTCTTTTTACTTTTTTATGTAAGTTCATGATCATTGCCCAATGCTTAACACTTGACAGGTCGCGAGTGAAGCGCTGGCTTTGTGATGATGATCTTTTACACCAAAACCAAAATGAAGATTTATTGAAGAAAGTACACGAGTGCAAGAAGGCCATAAAGAAGTCACTAGTGACACCTATTGTCAAAAAAGTGCCATTCATCCGTCAGAGGTGGCATCCATCTGTGGCGAAGTTGCCAGATTGAGTGTTAGGACAGTGATGTATTTTGGATTTAGTACGACAGTCCTTGGATAATTGGCAAAGGTCAGTAAAGTTGTAGGATGGTGCAAAGTCCAACTCCATTCGACAACCAAAAGGTTTTTAACAATTAAAGTGTCAGGTCAATTATACTGTGAGTGAGTTTAAGTTTTTTTTTCTTAACCTAATAATTAAATAAAAAAACTTTGAAATTAATAATTAAATGTTTAAATAATTTAGATTAAACACTCGAGGCGTGAGATTAAACGTTTTTTCTTATAATTAAATACAAACTTGTGTTAGGGACTAAAAAGGTAAGAAGTTATTAAATGATAAATTAAATTGAAATGGACAGGCGTTTAATTCAAATCTGTCCAATTATAATAGCGCACGAGTTACCGTCGGAGCCCCGACTAAACCCCCGCGAAGCCGCCACTGTCTTTCTTCCGCGGCAGAGTAGGTTACAAGAAATCGGAGCACTGGCCGATTTCAATAAACACACATAAAACATACATACAACATACCCCGATATACACCACTTAGACCACCAGAGTTGTTGGCGCTAATTGTCACCGATCACATTACATGGGCATGGGAACGAGAACTCAAGTGCATGAAGTTCTTATTACCACATTGCAGCGTCAACAGTTTGTCGGCAAATAGAGCAGCGACCAAATTATTGTGACCGAATTATTGCGACCGAGTTGCGGCGGCCGTGTTTATGTTGACGTGACATATTGTGTCGCTGTCGATTCTGGGTTGCGGCACAATTATGTATTTGGGTATTTTAAGTGTATGTACACTCACTCTCTACTTTTTATTTATATACGTATGTGTGTATACGTTATTCTGTAGATTAAGATTCTATGTACGTATTGTATGTAAACGTACATATAATTGTAATTTCAATTTTAGTTTAAGATATATATAATCTTTAGAAAATAAAGTCAGTTTGTCTTTGGGGATGGAAAGAAGAAGTACGCATTTTTAATTCGTGGAGCTAGTAAATTGTAAAGAGGAAGTAAAAGAACAAAAGTAAAGTGTTAAAACAACCAAGTGAAAAATTAAAATCCTCAAACATAAAAAAAGAATTAAATTCCTGAGTAGGAACAAGGAAAAGAAACATTCCAGTGAACATCAAAAAAAAAAAAAAAACATGAAAGCATTTAAAGTTAAGTTCCTGAGGGAAGGAACGTCACCTCGGCCTCGAACTGGTGACTCACCCCATATACCGTTTTACGCCACCGAGACTACCAAGGAATACATTGGGGAAATTTCCCGGAACGCTTCTTACCGGCTTTGTGATTGCCTGTGTGGTTTGGAGTGGAGGCGCGCTTTTTAGTCCAATCATTTTTCATATTCTTCACACACAACACATATCCACATGTACATACAACAAATCAACCCCAAAAACCAAATAAAAGGTATGTTGAGTGATGTTAAAACCTTATTCTCAAACAAAAAAGTCAGTCCAATGACATTCAATTGACCTGAACAAGAGTTTGAATTGACTGAGAAATCCCAACCTAACCCAGTATATGTGTGTTTTTTTTGTCCTTGTGATTGTCCAAATTTTGTGTTAAAAATTAAAACTGAAAAAGATTAAAAATCGAACTTTAAAGAGAAATTATAAAAAAATCATTAATAATAAAAAAAAGAACAATTAAAACTAGTTTAAAAAAAACGTAAAAAAACAAGAATTTATCTTAAAAAGATTAATTTAATTTAAAATAAAGTAATTTGGAATAAAACAATTTAAAACAAATTGACTTAAAATTGAATTGATTTAAAAGTACAATTAATTTGATTCAAAATAAAATAATTTAAAATAAATTAATTTAAAATAAAACAGTTTAAAATAAATTGATTTAAAATTAAATTGCTTTAAAATGAATTAATTTAAAATAAATTAAATGGGTTTAAAACTTGTTTTGATGAATTTGATTTAAAATTAAATAATTTAAAATAAATTAATTTAAGACAAAATAATATAAAATAAATTAATTTAAAATGAATAAAATAAATTTTGGCTATTTAAAATAATTTAAAAATAATTGCAGAAATAATTAAAATAATAAATAATCCCAGAACATAAAAAAAATAAAAAGAAATAAAATACTTACCCATATTGTCAAATATTAAAAAAAAAGAATAGAAAATTAAGAAAAACATATATGTAGAGAATTTATCAGAAAAAGATTTAAGGATATTTATTTTTTTATAAAGAAATAAAAATTCAAAACTTACATTAAAAATCAATAAACATAAATAAATAGTAAATTCAAATAAAAACAAATATATAAATTAAATCTTTTTCTATATAAAATAAAAAAGGTATATAAGTGGAAATACGACATAAGAAAAATGTATAAAATTTAAGATATTTTTTTTAGTAATTAGTTTTTTTTCTAATTTAAATTATAATAAATAATGTGAAATTGTAATTTAAATTATAGAATGTGTTCGTCTCACTAGAATCGGGTTGAGTATGGTCAAGTAACTAAAGTGTAAAGACGCGCATTGGATTTTGGGGCATTTTCAATAATTGAGCAAAGAAAATGCCGTGGAAGTGCTCGTAAAGCGCTTAAGGGGAGGGCAGCTCAGCAGGGCCACAAAATCTTAGTCCTGCCACATAAGAAAATGTAGCAAAAGATGTCAACCAGCATTTCTTATCTTCGGCATTCCCATTTCCTTTCCTTCTTATTTCCTTTCTTATAATTTTCTAAACATTTCCTATTCCATATGTCTTTCCCTTTTGTATTTTGTCTAATGTTTATGAAAACTTAATTGGCACGGAAGATTTAAAATGCGAGACCCAAGCGGAAAAGAATCCCCCCATCCGACGAGCCCTAGCCCGGTCAAGACCAGCGTGCCATATTTCCGTTCTGTCAACAGGGGATCTCACAACCCACTCAAAAGTCTGTTAGGAAATCAAAGATGTTTGCTTGGAAATTCATTTTTGGTTTATTGAACCATCAAAAGAGAATATAAACATGAATCTGTTTCATAACAAAAGCTAGTTTTATTCAACCTAAATCTATTAAATTTAGTTGGTAGGAAAAAGCTAATTTAAAAATCTTTATCAATGATTATTGATTTAATCAATTGAAAGCAAAAGAAGCCAACAAGATAAAAAATAAATTATTTTGAAACGAGAATGGAGAAATGGAATGGAAAGAAGAAAAATAATTGCAAATTTATTTACTTGTTTTTTTTTTTTCTTCAATTAAAAAATTTATTTCACTTTAATTTTTTTTAAGTAAAAGTGATTTTTAAATAAAAAAATAAAATTTAATAAAACAAAAAAATCTATGATTCGCGCGAGCTGGGATTCGATCACTCAACCTTGGTCAAAATGGTTCAGCCACGATTAAACAACATAAGAAACACAATCTGAAATGTACAATAAATACAATGGAAACCAAAATCAACATGTCAAATCAGAATTTCTAATAATCTTTTTATAAAAAATTATTAGAATTATAAAAAAAGTATTAAAATAACTATTTACTTTATACAAAAAAAATTGAGTCGGGCCTAATGAACGAGTCTAATGAACTTTCTCAAACTCAGAGATAGCACCCTGGATAATTCCATCCAAGTTGAGTATCTAAACCTTGAGAATGCTGTGCCGACCAGGGTCTTCTGATCTTTGCAAAGTCCGTCGTATACGCTTCTTTCCCCGTATAAAATTTAATATATGCGGTGGAAGTCGTCGGAGTCCTTTATGCCCAGTGGAAAACCTGGGAATAGTCGCTTCTATAGAATTACGAAATGCCGCCCATGACGCCCACGCACTGGTCTATTTCACCAGTAGTAACATTTCGGTCAACTGATAGTCCGCAGTCTCCCAGTCTACGCTCAAGTCGATTGTTAAACTAACAACAAGTCACCGTGGGGTGGTTGCGGAATGACACATAAAAGTATATTGTAAAGGACTTGTCCAACAAGTGAGCCCTGTGGCACCCCTGCCACAACGTCTCTACAGTCCGAAAGTTGGTTCCCTACTTTAATCGTAAAGGTGCGGCCTCTGAGGAAGCTCGCAACAATCCTAAAGGTGTTGCCACCGAATCCTAGTGTCAGCATCTTGTACAAGATAACGTCGTGCCATGCAGTGTCAAAAGCCTTGTCAAAGTCAAGTCAAGCCATGGTAGCGTATTTATTGTTCAATGACGTGGTAACGTAGTTCGACAGCACCGAAAGTGAATGAGACGTCGAGTGTCCCCTGCGAAACCCGAACTGGCTGCCCTAGAGTATCCTCCAGTCCTCGATTGTCTCCCTAATCCTCGAGAGCACAAAGTACTCGAAAAGTGTACCAAAATCCGATAGAAGGGATATCTGTCGGTAGCTACCAGTCCGCTTGGGATCAGAACTGGGTTTTAAGATAGGAACCGTTAGAGATTCCTTCCAAGCCCCCGGAAAATAACCCAAGTTTAGGCAGTGGTTAAATATCACTGACAATAATGTCCAAACCACTAAGCCCGTCTTCTTCAAGACTATGTCCGGGACACCGTCCACACCAGCAGACCTACAGTTCGGTTTTCCCCTCAAGGCCTCGCCTATTTCCTGTGGCGTCACAAATCCAAAATCTGCCAGGTCCTGCCAGGCGAGTAGCACCGTCAGCATTCACTACGTCCCCAAACTGTACGATATGACTAACGTCATCCAAAACCAAAGTTTCCCCTTCAACGATATTGTCGAAAGGAATTCTGTTCCGGTCTTGATTAGGTCGTCCTCCCTGAACACTGTCTGCCAAGAGATTTGCCTTACCGTAGTCGTCCGGAACTAACACACCGTCCGTGTCTTATAGATCCGAAATAGTCTCTCTGGTGTTTATACCAGCAACCGGTTTCACCCGTCATAATGTTCGGTTGTCAACTCGTATATCCTCAAGATAACGAGTCTAATGAACTTTCTCAAACTCAGAGATAGCACCCTGGATAATTCCATCCAAGTTGCGTATCTGAGCCTTGAGAATGCTGTGCCGACCAGGGTCTTCTGATCTATGCAAAGTCCGTTGAAGACGCTTCTTTCCCCGTATAAAATTTAATATATGCGGTGGAAGTTGTCGGAGTCCTTTATGCCCAGTGGAAAACCTGGGAATAGTCGCTTCTATAGAATTACGAAATGCCGCAGTCATGACGCCCACGCACTGGTCTATTTCACCAGTAGTAACATTTTGGTCAGCTGATAGTCCGCAGTCTCCCAGTCTCCGCTCAAGTCGATTGTTAAACCTATTAATGTCCATTTTGTCAAAGTCAAAAACGTCTGTCGACTATTGCCTGACGCGAGCCAATCACCACTCACTATGATCTCCACAGCCCTGTGGTCAGATTCATTTTCTAGAGTTCTCAGGCCAATACCTTCAGCCTCGCCTTCAAAAGTGACTCCCGGGGATACCATGAAGATATCGACGTAGGAATTTGTTCCATTACCATATCTTGTGGGTCCATCGGTATTCACAATGCGGAGGGCAGGACATTGCACTAGATAATTGTACAATGTATTGTCCGCCTGATTGTAGGCGTCACAGCCCCAATTGGGATGTCTGGCGTTCAGGTCGCCCACAACCAAAAGATCACCATGACCTAGCATATGTTGTAAAGGGTCCAAGTCCGGTACAGACAGGCGTCTTCGATAGCGAAAGTGGTCAGCCATATGCCGTCAAGTTTCTTAATTCTAACGCAAGTGTTTTCTATGTTCCTGAGGTTTAAAGTTACCCTCTCAGAACATATGCTCTCCTTAAATTATAATCGCGGTAACTCCACCACGATTTTGCCTATTTTGATTGTTCTGTCCCATTCTGTCTATACATTGTATAGCCCTTAAAATTCAGTCGATGAAATGGGGAAAGTTTGTGCTCTGAAAGCAGAACAATGTCCGGTCTATGCCTTTTTAGAAATAAATCTAAGTAATGTCTCCTATGTAAAGAAATAAGAGAATTTACATTAACAAATATGCATTTAATATTATTAAACATTAAATACAATTTTATTGCCATCCGCATCGTATTTGGACTTAAATACCCATGTGCACTTTACCTCCTGATTTGACCAGGAGGTATATCTGCCAAAGTCCAGGTATTATTCAAGGCCAATGAGTCCATCTCCTCATCCATTGCTGCATGCCATTCCTTACCTTCATGGGACTTCAATGCCTCTTTTAAAGTTACAGGGTCGCTAGAGTTTTCCGCTAATCGCTTATACCGCCGGACTTCAATTTCCTCTTCTTTGATGTCATGCTCAGAAATGTCTTCATCAATTGCGTTCTCAAAATGTAGGTTGTCCTCCGAGTTTACATCGTATTCTACCTTGACTCTATCCGAAGACATATCATAATTTGCCTCTGTATTTGCATCAATATTTTGCGATTCATCCACTTTCCGGTTCGCAATTCGGCACTTCATCAGCGGACAATTCAATAGGCTCATCATCTGTAACGTGTAAACAAGAGGATCCGCCTGGAACAGTTTGCTTTTGTATTTGTTAATGTTTCTTTATTTTTGTAGTCTTATCGTGTAACTGATTCAGTAAGTGCTTCACATTGTGCTTGAATAAGGCTCTATCAGTCCAATCGGAGCAGATTGCATAATTGATATACGTTGTTACTTTATTGATGTTTTGTCTGCTGGTATTACTACTTTCATCTGCAATCTTCAGGAGATAATAGGAGATTTTTGTCGAAAAATCAGGTATTAATTTTTTACATTTAGAATCACCAACTTTCTTAATTTCAGCACAAAATTATATTATATGGGTTGTGCAAATGTTTGGGATAATCAAAATCTACGTCAAAGTATACTCTCTCTCTCTATATATATATACATCTAAAACGGAACCTACCAACTTTCTACTTATAGTGATGTGGTTGATATGGTTCTCTGTAAAACTATTAGAAGATACCCATGTTACTTTGTGTACTACAGATTATTTCTGCGCGTCGCCCAAGTCCATGCTTATCCATAGTGCTTTCTACACTCCTATTGTCTGCGCCAACTCGCCCATCATTATCAGAGTTACAAGCCGACCCATAATTATCGGCGGCGGCGCTATCCAAAAAGGGTCGGCGGCGGTGGCGTCTTTCGGCTACTTTAACGGCTCGTCCCCTATTACGAACGTTTGGGAAAAGTGAATGAACAATTTGTATTGTGTTTTTATACTTTTTCTTTTATTTTTGGGCAATTAGTTCAATATTCATTAATATTAGCAATTGTTCCCATAATTTCACATTATTATCTGGATTTTTATAACATGGATGAATTTAATTTTTTTGCTATTAAAGCTTTTCGTTTGAGACATCTTGAATATCATACTCCTTCCAAATAATGGCAAAGTTCTACCTACTTTGACACACAAAAGAAGCATAATAATAAGGTGTATGTTCCAAAATTTTCCGAACGGTGCAAATGGTATTGTAGTAGGAGGACAGTGCAACTTCATGTCCTAAATATACATGTGTTTGAGGACGAAGATCATAGTTGCGAGATTTGTGTCCTACACAAGAATGGCTAAGAGAAACATTTGTGAATTTGCCAGAGTCGCACCACCATACTTCGCAGAGTCTAAGTATTGAAAGCTATTAGGTAGGAGAGCTGCACCAGTTGAGATGAATAGAGTAGATTTTAATGCACGTAAGACCCAATGCTCAGTATTGTCTCACAAGCGATTCAGTGATCCGACCGTGTCTTCGAACTCTCTTCATGTGTCAAAGAAGCTATATCTACATTACCTACATCGGTCTTGTTTTTGATATAGCCCTTATACTTGCGTGTTTGCCATGGAATACGGTGTCTTCGCCTGGACACAGTGGTTCAGAATCAAAATCCATCGGCAAAAATGCAATGACTTTTGTTGTAGTAAACATTTTTGAGTTCTGCAAAAAAATTAAATAAGACAAGACACCAGAATCCTTATATATCTCGATACTAATAACAATGGAATAATCGCTCGCTGAAATAAGTAAGCCGTCGTTGAATGACTAAGACACATAGTTTTCGACGCTTGTCCGAAATTCATACTTTTAAGGGCTAATGAGGGTTAAAAATGGTACCAACGCAATGACCAAACGGCTGGATCTAGAATCTTGAAATTCGGTATGAACATTCATCATGTGCTGTTTATTCAAGAATCACTTTAAGTCTAATTTCTTAATATGTAACTTAAAAAATGTATGGTGAAGCGAGCGAGCTTTTGTGCTGGGTCAGCAGTGTACCACAAAGAATCATTTTAGAACAAAGGACACTTATGCCCAACATAAACTCAATCACAATTTGGTCATTGGCGTATGTGGACACACACGACGCCAATGGCCAAATGTAAACATATTTGCTATTAAAGAATCGGAGTACACTACAGTGTGCAAGTACTTGCTACAGCTCCCTTTTCAAAAACAATGAACTTATATTGTTTTGGTAAATTACATGAAAGATAATTCACACAAAACTTTATTAATATTTATATACTAAAATATTTATTTAAACATAAAATGATTAAAATAATATTTTATTTCTTACGTACTATCTGCCCTTCGTAGCATATGATTGTTTGATTATTCTAAGAACATGTACATATATGTTTTATTTTAATTGTCAATTACTAAATATTGTGTTTTAAGTTTTGCAATAACACCTACTTTTGGGGACGTCATATTTATATTCTCGTAATTACTTTTCTCTTTGAGTTTTGTTAGTATTAAAATTATTGATTTTTTTCTGAGGTCTATAGGGATAATTATTTTTATATCCTTCAGGATTATATACTGACTTGACAGCGATTGTCGTTATTGACAAAAGCTTTTTATCACGAAGCGAAACTTTTATACGTTTACGCCGAAAGACCTGAAGCAGTACGCTACGGTGATTAACGGTCTTTCGGACCCGTACGACGAAGAAGACCTTCGTTCGTACTTGGCTGCCACCAATTTAAATCTTGAGATCCTCAAGATTGTTAAATTGGGATTATAGTTAAAGAGGGCATATATTCTGAGAGGGTTATTTTAAACCTCGGGAACATAGAAAACACTTGCGTTAGAATTAAGAAACTTGACGGCACATGGCTGACCACTGTCACTGTGTACCGAAGACCCCAGTCTGTACCGGACTGGAAGGACTTGGACCCTTTGCAACATATGGTAGGTCATGGTTATGTTTTGGTTGGGGGCGACCTGAACGCGAGACATCCCAATTGGGGCGGTGACGCCTACAATCAGGCGGACAGTACATTGCACTATTATCTAGTGCAATGTCCTGCCCTCCGCATTGTGAATACCGATGGACCCACAAGATACGGTAATGGAACAAATTCCTACATCGATATCTTCATGGTATCCCCGGGACTCACATTTGAAGGCGAGGCTGAAGGCATTGGCCTCAGAACTCTAGACTATGAATCTGACTATAGGGGTGGGGAGATAATAGTTAATGGTGATGGGCTCGCGTCAGGCAATAGTCGACAGACGTTTTTGACTTTGACAAAATGGATATTAATAGGTTTAACAATCGACTTGAACGGAGACTGCGGACTACCAGTTGACCGAAATGTTACTACTGGTGAAATAGACCAGTGCGTGGGCGTCATGACCATGGCATTTCGTGATTCTATGGAAGAGACTATTCCCAGGTTTCCATTGGGCATAAAGGACTCCGACGACTTCCACCGCATATATTAAATTTTATAGGGGAAAAGAAGCGTCTACGACGGAATTTGCATAGATCAGAAGACCCTAGTCGGCACGGCATTCTCAAGGCTCAGATACGCAACTTGGATAGAATTATCCAGGGAGCTATCTCTCAGTTTGAGATAGTTCATTGGACTCGTTAACTTGAGGATATACGAGTTGACAACCGAACATTCCGACGGGTGAAAGCGGCCGCTGGTACAAACACCAGAGAGTCTATTTCGGATCTATTAGACACGGACGGTTAGTCCGGACGACTACGGCAAGGCTAATCTCTTGGCAGACAGTGTACAGGGAGCACGACCTAATCAAGACCGGAACAGAATTCCTTTCGACAATATTGTTGAAGGGGAAATTTCGGTTTTGGATGACGTTAGTCCCATCGTACAGTTTGGGGACGTAGTGACTGCTGACGGCTCTACTCGCGGCAACGCGAAGACCTGGCAAGATTTACGCCACAGGACGTAGGAGAGGCCTTGAGGGGAAAACCGAACCGTAGGTCTGCTGGTGTGGACGGTGTCCCGGAAGCAGACGGGCTTAGTGGTTTGGACATTCTTGTCAGTGATCTTTAACCACTGCCTAAACTTGGGTTATTTTTATCACTTTTGAGTGATTTCATAACTAACTCGTATCTTTATCGGTATATTTAACTCTTGCAACACTCTGTTATCGATTTTTTTAAACTTATTTATTTGTCAAATAAAACAGCACACACAAATATCAAACCCAACCCATTTTGTTGCAGTACATATTGCCGTGCCAAAGGTCAAACTCAATTTTTGTGAATGTCATTGGTGAAAAAACTTTTTTGTGTATGAAAATTAATAAAACTTAAAAAAGGAGAACAACTGCAACAAAAACTAAACGAAATAAAATGTCTAAATTGTGCAAACTACCTTATTAATTCTTAAAACAGAAACATTGTGAGTCGAATGAACAACATCAATTTATTTAAAGTAATATAAAAAATTTCTCTCTCTTCGGAAGAGAACAGGCGTGTTTAGCTAGCGCTTGGACAAAATAAATATATAAAATTAACTAGTGTTTGAATTATACAAACATCGCGATAAAGATTCTAAAAAATAAACCGTTTAACCTTCATAAAATTATATTGCTTAAAATTTTGTTAACAAAGATTTTAGGCAATATTTTCCGTTTGCGTTTCCGGACGTGTTTTTTAACCACGGAAAAATTTATTTTTACAAAGTGTTATAGTGCCATAAAAGTTAAAGGGGTTTTTCCCTAAGTGAATTGTTTATTGTGGATTGAGGGTAACAAAGTGTCCCTAATAAAACAGTGGGAAAAACACAAAAAACCCAAACACATGCAGATTTGGCTGTACCTGCGATGGCTGATCTTCCTAGCTCTGCGAAGAAGACGATGCTGGAACCTGACCGGTACTGACGTCCAACGCATTCAGGAGAATGCGTTGTTAAAAAACACATTGAAGAGCTAGAAGAACGCTTGTCTTCAGATGATGAAGACAGCAAATGGATGAAGATGTCCCAGAGGAGGCAACGCCACAGGCTTCCGGGACTTCCGTGAGCACACCGCCAGTGCCACGGATAAAGGTTTTGAGCGCAACGCCGGCGTCTCAAGCTGTTCGCACACCGCCGGAAGCAACGGAAGAAGGAGACCACCACACCGTCTACATCTAGGAAGAATGGAAGCAGTAATCCTGCTACAGCTGGACCTGCTAAGCCAGCACATGGTAGGAAAACTACACCTACCAGCACATCACAAAAACAAGAAAAACCGGGGTAAGTCTCAATTATAACAGTATACGAAATGAACGTCAAGACTCTAGCTACGGACATGATTAAGACATTAGGGCACAGGAATTTTTCCTGTAAACTGGTAAATAAAAACATGACGAACATCAACATGTTTAGTTTAAAAGACTTTCACAAGGTTCGTGGTATGCTCAGAGCAGAAACGAAACTTTTATGCGTTTACGCCGAAAGACCTGAAGCCGGACGCTACGGTGATTAACGGTCGGACACGTACGACGAAGAAGACCTTCGTTCGTAATTGGCTGCCACCAATTTAAATCTTGAGATCCTCAAGATTGTTAAATTGGGATGGGGAAAATGGCTTGTCCTCATAACCTGTCTCTGTATTTGCATCAACATTTTGCGATTCATCCAAAATGCCACTTTCCGGTTCGCAATTCGGTACTTCATCAGCGGACAATTCAATAGGCTCATCATCTGTAACCTGGAACAGTTTGCCTTTTTATTTGTTAAAGTTTCGTTATTTTTGTAGTCTTATCGTGTAACTGATGCAGTAAGTGTTTCACATTATGCAAGAATAAGGCTTTACCAGTACAATCGGAGCACTTTGCATAATTGATATACGTTGTTACTTTATTGATTTATATATATATTTATATATATATATATATATATATATATATATATATATATATATATATATAAATTTATATATAAATTATTCGGGTGGGTTAAATGGCTACGGTGGTCAATTACAACGATCAATTAAACGACAATACAGATTTATTTTATTGTGTGCGTGCGAAATTGTTGGATAGAGGGACAAAAGAACACAAAACAACGAAAAAGAGAAATAGTTGGGACAAGAGAAGATTAGAAAAGACAGGAGAAGACTAGAAGGACCTGATGCTGTTCAGATGTGTAGATGTTGACATCTGAATTTTCCCCTCCCAACCATGACCATAGAAAGCAGTAGAAGATCTCCATGGTCCCTATTAGTTTACCCACTCAAAAGTCTGTTAGGAAATCAAAGATGTTTGCTTAGAAATTCATTTTTGGTTTATTGAACCATCAAAAGAGAATATAAACATGAATCTGTTTCATAACAAAAGCTAGTTTTATTCAACCTAAATCTATTAAACTTAGTTGGTAGGAAAAAGCTAATTTAAAAATCATTATCCATGATCATTGATTTAATCAATTGAAAGCAAAGGAAGCCAACAAGATAAAAAAATAAATTATTTTGAAACGAGAATGGAGAAATGGAATGGAAAGAAGAAAATTAATTGAAAATTTATTTACTTGTTTTTTTTTCTTCAATTAAAAAATTTACTTCACTTTATTTTTTTTAAGTAAAAGTGATTTTTAAATAAAAAAATAAAATTTAATAAAACAAAAAACTATGATTCGCGCGAGCTGGGATTCGATCACTCGACCTTGGTCAAAATGATTCAGCCACGATTAAACAACATAAGAAACACAATCAGAAATGTACAATAAATACAATGGAAACCAAAATCAATATGTCTAATCTGAATTTCTAATAATCTTTTTATAAAAAATAATTAGAATTATAAAAAAAGTATTAAAATAACTATTTACTTTATACAAAAAAAAATTGAGTCGGGCCGGGAGTTGAACTCAAGTCCTCACGGTTGTGATAATTAACATACACACGAAACATCAAATCTTAAACAATTCCACTTTTTTGTAATAAAGTAACTAGGAAGCACTTAATACAAATCCAATTGGATTTGATGCATGGTAATGTGGTAATTTAGCAAAAAGGAAATGAAAAATGATCACTTACTTATACTCAACTCCAACGATGAAGGATCCTTCACTGGGTTTCCGGATTGTTTGATTTGTGTAGTATGGTCGGTATTTACTGATGAGGTGAATGTGGGTTAATCAACGAAAATACGAATGATTTTTTTTCCGCGAATCACGAAAACTAATTTAATTACTTTTTTCCTAAATTGAATTCGATATTCGCACATTACAAAGAAACTTTATTTTAATAATTACTCTTTTTATCTACTTTACTTAAATCTTTTCACTATTTTTTTTATTCTTTTAACTGTTTTGGCTTAATGGTTCATAATTTTTACTTTAATTGTATACAATTCTGACTTTAAATATTCATAATTATGGGTTTCTCTTTACTAGGCATATGTTAACAAGGCAAATAAACGTTTTCACTCGAAAATAGTTTTCTAACGAATTTTTGGAAATTATTTTCTCCCTAATAGCACTATTAGCACAATTACTCTATTTCGGAACACTTTTCACAATTTTTCATCACTATCACTATGCAGGAAATTCTGGTGGTTCGATGATGTAGTCAGGTCCAAATAGCGCAGAACGGAAAAGGTTGCGGGTTTATCACTGAGGGTTGCCCGTGCCCGTGTAATGTGCATTCAAGTCGAACATGCCTGTGGTATATTCAGTAGTGCCTAATAAAACAAATTAAATGGTTTCGGTTGGTTTGCTTGTGGTTGATATGTAAGTATGTTGGTGTGTATTACCTTTTATTTAGGGATTAGCTAATAAAATATTGAAAATTCGATTGGGTTGTAAAGCAAAGCCAGGGATTTATTTTTCCGACACTTAAGTCCTGTTATCGACAGCCCAGAATTTATCACAAAAATTCCAGAATTAATTATCGACAGCTTAGAATTTCCAATATTCATGAATATATCCTGATAAAGGATTTAATAAAAGAAATTCTAAGGAAAAGATACTTCAGAAGAATGAAAATTGAACATTTCTTTACTTACTTGATCCTCAACGAAAATGTACAAAAAAAAATTACTTCTGCGCCACAGGGAAAACGTATACCGTTGGCGTCGATATTAGGAAAGGAAGGCTTTGGGTGTCTTTACTGGTATTTATAAATAAATTCTGCTTGGAAAGGTAACGCTAGCCGTGCCCTAGTCGGCACGGCATTCTCAAGGCTCAGATACGCAACTTGGATAGAATTATTCAGGGTGCTATCTCTCAGTTTGAGATAGTTCATTGGACTCGTTAACTTGAGGATATACGAGTTAACAATCAAACATTCCGACGGGTGAAAGCGGCCACTGGTACAAACACCAGAGAGTCTATTTCGGATCTATTAGACACGGACGGTTAGTCCGGACGACTACGGTAAGGCTAATCTCTTCAGGGAGGACGACCTAATCAAGACCGGAACAGAATTCCTTTCGACAATATTGTTGAAGGGGAAACTTCGGTTTTGGATGACGTTAGTCCCATCGTACAGTTTGGGGACGTAGTGAATGCTGACGGTTCTACTCGCGGCAACGCGAAGACCTGGCAGGATCTACGCCACAGAACGTAGGAGAGGCCTTGAGGGGAAAACCGAACCGTAGGTCTGCTGGTGTGGACGGTGTCCAGGAAGCAGACGGGCTTAGTGGTTTGGACCTTCTTGTCAGTGATCTTTAACCACTGCCTAAACTTGGGTTATTTTTATCACTTTTGAGAGATTTCGTTAACAGACAACTACTACGTGGTTTTATATAACGAGTTATATCTCATGTCATATTTTTCCAATAATACGTTTGTTTCATTTTCTTTAAGATGCATGTGATGCCTGGTTTAGCATCATCGTGGTATTCCTTCATAATTTTATTCCTATCGATTTCAGACCTAACTCGTATCTTTATCGGTATATTTAACTCTTGCAACACTCTGTTATCGATTTTTTTTAACTTATTTATTTGTCAAATAAAAGAGCACACACAAATATCAAACCCAACCCATTTTGTTGCAATACATATTGCCGTGCCAAAGGTCAAACTCAATTTTTGTGAAAGTCATTGGTGAAAAAACTTTTTTGTGTATGAAAATTAATAAAACTTAAAAAAGGAGAACAACTGCAACAAAAACTAAACGAAATAAAATGTCTAAATTGTGCTAACTACCTTATTAAATCTTAAAACAGAAACATTGTGAGTCGAATGAACAACATCAATTTATTTAAAGTAAAATAAAAAATGTCTCTCTCTTCGGAAGAGAACAGACGTGTTTAGCTAGCGCTTGGACAAAATAAATATATAAAATTAACTAGTGTTTGAATTATACAAACATCGCGATAAAGATTCTAAAAAATAAACCGTTTAACCTTCATACAATTATATTGCTTAAAATTTTGTTAACAAAGATTTTAGGCAATATTTTCCGTTTGTGTTTCCGGACGTGTTTTTTAACCACAAAAAACCTGTGAAATTTATTTTGACAAAGTGTTGTAGTGCCATAAAAGTGAAAGGGTATTTTCCAGGCACCGGTGCTGACGTCCAACGCATTCAGGAGAATGTGTTGTTAAAAAAACACATTGAAGAGCTAGAAGAACGCTTGTCTTCAGATGATGAAGACAGCAAATGGATGAAGATGTCCCAGAGGAGGCAACGCCACAGGCTTCCGGGACTTCCGTGAGCACACCGCCAGTGCCACGGATAAAGGTTTTGAGCGCAACGCCGGCGTCTCAAGCTGTTCGCACACCGCCGGAAGCAAAGGAAGAAGGAGGCCACCACACCATCTACATCTAGGAAGAATGGAAGCAGTAAAACTGCTACAGCTGGACCTACTAAGCCAGCACATGGTAGGAAAACTACACCTAAGGCAGCTCAAGAAAAAAGCTGTACACAAACCAGCACATCACAAAAACAAGAAAAACTGGTCCCAATTATAACAGTATACGAAATGAACGTCAAGACTCTAGCGACGGACATGATTAAGACATTAGGGCACAGACATTTTTCCTGTAAACTGATAAATAAAAACATGACGAACATCAACAAAATTGAAGTTAATAATCAACATGTTTAGTTTAGAAGACTTTCACAAGGTTCGTGGTATGCTCATAGAGCAGAAACTTTCCGGTTCGCAATTCGGCACTTCATCAGCGGACAATTCAATAGGCTCATCATCTGTAACGTGTAAACAGGAGGATCCGCTTGGAACAGTTTGCTTTTGTATTTGTTAAAGTTTCGTTATTTTTGTAGTCTTATCGTGTAACTGATGCAGTAAGTGTTTCACATTGTGCAAGAATAAGGCACTACCAGTCCAATCGGAGCAGTTTGCATAATTGATATACGTTGTTACTTTATATATATATATATATATATATATATATATATATATATATATATATATATGTATATTGACTACAATATAGATTTTTTTATCGTGTGCGTGCGAAATTGTTGGATAGAGGGACAAAAGAACACAAAACAACGAAAAAGAGAAATAATTGGGACAAGAGAAGATTAGAAAAGACAGGAGAAGACTAGAAAGACCTGATGCTGTTCAGATGTGTAGATGTTGACATCTGCATTTTCCCCTCCCAACCATGACCATGTGTAGAAAGCAGTAGAAGATCTCCATGGTCCCTACTAGTTTACCCACTCAAAAGTCTGTTAGGAAATCAAAGATGTTTGCTTCATTTTTGGTTTATTGAACCATCAAAAGAGAATATAAACATGAATCTGTTTCATAACAAAAGCTAGTTTTATTCAACCTAAATCTATTAAATTTAGTTGGTAGGAAAAAGCTAATTTAAAAATCTTTATCAATGATCATTGATTTAATCAATTGAAAGCAAAAGAAGCCAACAAGATAAAAAATAAATTATTTTGAAACGAGAATGGAGAAATGGAATGGAAAGAAGAAAAATAATTGCAAATTTATTTACTTGTTTTTTTTTTCTTCAATTAAAAAATTTACTTCACTTTAATTTTTTTTAAGTAAAAGTGATTTTTAAATAAAATTTAATAAAACAAAAAAATCTATGATTCGCGCGAGCTGGGATTCGATCACTCAACCTTGGTCAAAATGGTTCAGCCACGATTAAACAACATAAGAAACACAATCAGAAATGTACAATAAATACAATGGAAACCAAAATCAACATGTCAAATCAGAATTTCTAATAATCTTTTTATAAAAAATTATTAGAATTATAAAAAAAGTATTAAAATAACTATTTACTTTATACAACAAAAATTGATTCGGGCCGGGAGTTGAACTCAGGTCCTCGCGGTTGTGATAATTAACCTACACACCAAACATCAAATCTTAAACAATTCCACTTTTTTGTAATAAAGTAACTAGGAAGCATGTGATGCATGTGATGCATGTGATGCATGTGATGCCTGGTTTAGCATCATCGTGGTATTCCTTCATAATTTTATTCCTATCGATTTCAGAAACCAAAATCAACATGTCAAATCAGAATTTCTAATAATCTTTTTATAAAAAATTATTAGAATAATAAAAAAAGTATTAAAATAACTATTTACTTTATACAAAAAAAAATTGAGTCGGGCCGGGAGTTGAACTCAGGTCCTCGCGGTTGTGATAATTAACCTACACACGAAACATCAAATCTTAAACAATTCCACTTTTTTGTAATAAAGTAACTAGGAAGCACTTAATAGAAATCCAATTGGATTTGATGCATGGTAATGTGGTAATTTAGCAAAAAGGAAATGAAAAATGATCACTTACTTATACTCAGTTCCAACGATGAAGGGTCCTTCACTGGGTTTCCGGATTGTTTCATTTGTGTAGTATGGTCGGTATTTACTGATGAGGTGAATGTTGGTTAATCAACGAAAATACGAATTATTTTTTTCCGCGAATCACAAAAACTAATTTAATTACTTTTTTCCTAAATTGAATTGGATATTCGCACATTACAAAGAAACTTTATTTTTATAATTACTCTTTTTGTCTACTTTACTTAAATCTTTTCACTATTTTTTTTATTCTTTTCACTGTTTTGGCTTAATGGTTCATAATTTGTACTTTAATTGTATACAATTCTGACTTTAAATATTCATACTTTTGGGTTTCTCTTTACTAGGCATATGTTAACAAGGCAAATAAACGTTTTCACTCGAAAAAATAGTTTTCTAACGAATTTTTGGAAATTATTTTCTCCCTAATAGCACTATTAGCACAATTACTCTATTTCGGAATACTTTTCACAATTTTTCATCACTATCACTATGCAGGAAATTCTGGTGGTTCGATGATCTAGTCAGGTCCAAATAGCGTAGAACGGAAAAGGTTGCGGGTTTATCACTGAGGGTTGCCCGTGCCCGTGTAATGTGCATTCAAGTCGAACATGCCTGTGGTATATTCAGTAGTGCCTAATAAAACAAATTAAATGGTTTCGGTTGGTTTGCCCAGAATTTATCACAAAAAGTCCAGAATTAATTATCGACAGCTTAGAATATCCAATATTCATGAATATATCCTGATAAAGGATTTAATAAAAGAAATTCTAAGGAAAAGATACTTCAGAAGAATGAACATTGAATATGTCTTTACTTACTTGATCCTCAACGAAAATGTACAAAAAAAATTTCACTTCAGCGCCACAGGGAAAACGTATACCGTGGGCGTCGATATTAGGAAAGTAAGGCTTTGGGTGTCTTTACTGGTATTTATAAATAAATTCTGCTTGGAAAGGTAACGCTAGCCTCAAAAATTTTACTCAATTTTTTGGAAATATTCTGCTAGTTCGAAAAAAAATAATGAACTAATACCGCCATAGGTATTACAACCAATATATACAAGTTACAACGCACTGCATTACCACAGTTGCATGATCGCAGCCAAAATAGCCGCGCCAACCTGCCGCCCCACGGTGGGTCAGAAGGTAGCGACTCTTCCCAACAGTCGGGAATCACCGGTTCGAATACCACTCGTAACTAAAATATTTTTTTTTCTTTTCATATAAAATTAATTCTACTATTTCTTTATACATAAAAGGTGAAAAGTTAAAGAAAAAATATGACATTACGCTGCTACAAGCGACCCTACATTTCCCCCCGCCAAAATCAGGTTTGGGGCTCAGGATGGGACTCAAAGCTGATCCCGCTTGTAGCGAACAAAAAAACTAAAAACATCGTAGTCTATTGTCGAATGTCCTTCACGTGGTAATTACGTCTAATAACGTCTAATTCTCTCTAAGGTCTTGTTAATGCCACAATGTGACGCGAGTGGACCATCATGCGCCTTCTCCAGCAACTCACTGACCAGATCTTTGGTTATCCAAAGTTGCGAGATGACTTTCGTTGGCAACCGTCCAGTACAGTGTTCCGTCCGTCAGTATAGGTAACCGTCTACAATCTTTAAGTCAGGTGATTTATCTATGGACTTGGTAACAATGTCTAGTAGGTCAGTGTACGCTTTATTTTTGAAAACGGGTGATTGTAAATCAACAAAAAGTCCAGTCCCATCTAAAACGGATAATTCAATATTTTGAATTTCGGACAGATCATCACTGTTAATACGCGAAAGCGCATCTGGAACCACGTTTCTGCTGCCGTTGCGGTGCTCAATTTTGAAAGTGAAACCCTGAAGCTTCAAAGCCCATCTCGCCAACCGCGAGTTCCGGTCTGTTTGGGACATGAGCCACTTCAATGATGCATGATCGGTGATCACAGTAAACTCATGTCCTTCCACATACATACGCTCGAAACTTTTTAATACTTAACACAGCTGCTTGGTTGAGCTTCTTCGACATGAAGGCGATTGGACCCTCATCACCCTCCGCAGTTTTTTGCACCAAGACGCCTCCTATACCAGTACTGCTGGCATCACAGTGTATGAAAAACGGCTGTGTGAAGTCGGGACTATGCAGAACTGGTTCGGTGGTCAAAATAGACTTTAAATCATCAAAGCTTTTTGAGCATACTCGGACCAAACAAATTTACGATTTGTTTTCAACTAATCAGTTAACGGACTTGTGACAGAAGCGTAGTTCCTTGTGAACTTACGGTACCAACCGGACATACCCAGAAATCGTCTGAGTTGTTTTACAGATCTTGGTTTCGGAAATTCAACAAATCTGAAACTTTTTCAGGATCTGTCTGAATAACCCCATTTCCTACTAGGTGACCTACATATCTGACTTCAGGTACGCAAAATTTAGATTTTTCAATATTTATCGTCAAACCGGAAGAGCGTATTCATTGCGAAACTACTTGCAGAACGTCCAAATGTCTAACGAAAGAGTCAGACACAATCAACAAGTCATCCAGATAAACAAACACTTCCGTTGGCAAATTCGCCGGTATCACCTTGTCCATCAATCTCGACATCGATTGTGGAGCATTGCAGAGGCCAAAAGGCATGACCTTGAAATGATACAAAGGACGGCCGGGAACTCAGCCCGAGGAAGTCTACTCAAGATACCATCAATATTCGGTAAAGGATAAGCATCCTTGACCGTTACAGAGTTGACTTCCCCACTGTCCAAACACAAACGAACTTTCCCAGGCTTGCGAACAAGCACCATCGGTGAAGACCAGGAGCTATCTGGCTCTTCGATCACGTCCATTTCCAACATTCGGTCAATTTCCGCATAAATAAGTTTCTCCATTGCTGGTGAAACAGGAAAATGTCTTTGTTTTATTGGAGTTGCTTCTCCGGTATCAATTACATGATAAATTACACTCGTCCTTCCCAGACCTTCCTTCGCGAATGAGGGAAAACTGTCAATAACTGTCCGTAAACGTCTTTTTCGACGTCCGTCAATGGTCGCTGATCAGAGAGTTCTGATATTTCGGCCGAAAACAATTTTGTATTTATTTCGGATACAAGTCCGAGCGGTAGTAAATCAAATAATTGCCAAAAATCAACGCCAAGGTACAAATTTTGCAATAGGTTAGGAACAATAAATAAAGTAATTGGCTTAGTAATACCTCTAACGGTGATAGGGGTATTAATAACACCTGAAACACACTGACTTTTCCCATCAGCGGTCCTAACAACTGATTTAAATTTCCTCACACCACTATCATTTTTCAAAACTTCATGGGCGGCCTCTGATCCTAAGCAACTAACCGATGCACCAGTGTCCAATAGCCCAAACAACTCGACTTGGACATAAGGTCTAATATCATTGGGCCTATCATAGATGGAACTTAAAAGAGAATGACGCGTATGATTAACCTTACGCCAAAAATTTGTCATACGCTCAGTGGACCGGGCATTTGTTGGTTTGTGTGCACTTTTCAGCGCCCTCGGTATCCCGTTTTTTGAATGGCACGATGGGCAATTGGGTTTGTACACATTAGGTGTACCGCAACCGAAACAAAATACGCAAATTTAATATCACGTAAATGAGAAATAGAATAAATTTGAATGTTGAGAATTTCGTGCTGAATCTCGGGTAAAAGATTACGACTTAATACTGGTATTGGGATTCGATGGTATACCTAGTAATTGTTCAACTGTTTGAACTTCCAAAGGACCTGAATGAGAAGTACGACAAGTTCCTACTGCCGGATTAGGAAGAGTAGGAGCCTTAGTTTGCGTATGCAATCTACCAAAACTCGCCTGAATACTAGATTCAATCATTCTAGACAGTCGTTCATTAATTTTGCTCATCATCTCATCCTGCTGAGCGCTAACAGCCGAAGTCACCCTCGCTTCTATATTACCCTGATTCACCAATAAGTTGTTATCGCCAGTAATAGTCGGAGGGTTGGGTGTCTGATCAGAAATGGGAGCACGGAGAGAATTTGAAGAAGCTCTTTCAAAATTCTGATTTCGCAATGGGGATGAATTAGCTGGGACTTGACCTGTCTGTAATCCTGAACGGCTAGAGTCAAACTCCAAACCTCGGTGAGACTGAGATCGGGTAGTCATTGGTGAACTGGAACTACCAGCTGCAGTAGAAACACTTACACTATTCAAAACCAAACTACAAGTTGGACATCCCTGACGCGTCTTAACATGTTTCGCCAAACAAGATCTATGGAAAATGTGTGTGCATGGAGTAGGACAAGCCAAATTACTATTTCTTATTGCTTGGTTACAAATGCCACAACATGGTGCTGTACCAGTATTAGCCAAATCCTCAGTACTTCTTCGTAAAGGCATTATAAAATGAAAATCAAAAAGTAACTCTAAACAAAAAAATCTCTTACAAAAACTAAAATTCTTCAAAAAAAAAACTCAAAAAAAACCAACAGAAATTAAAAAACTAAATTTGAAACAAAAAAATAAAAATATTATAAAGGATTTTTCAAATCTTAACTATATTTAAAGAAAATTAAATCAAAATGTTTGTTGAGTTTCGGAAACAAATTCCAATCGGTAACGCAACGAAATCAAAAAAAAATCTTCTGCAATAAAAAAAATCACAATAATATTTGATCTCCGTAAAAGCTAGTGAGTAGGAACCAATTGAGCATCACAACATTAAGTCTCTCAAAAAAAAAAATAGAAATAAAGGAAAGAAAAAGAACAGTATCAAAAAAAAGATTATCAGTAAAGCTGAGATTAATCCAAAAAAGTCAGTTCCGGGCTAAACTAACACAAAGTTATGTATCATATTTATTATCAGTTATGTATCACAGTATGAAAACGGTCTGGTACTAGCATATCCTATCCAATAACAGCAATTCCAGAATGCACTTATGAAAATGTATATAACACTGTACACTAAGATTATAAGTCAACTTCCAATTACAACACATTCATTATACGAAAAGAGAAAATTTACAAAAAAATGGAATAGAAAGAAAAAAAATAGAAACGATATAATCTCAGTAAAGGCGGTACTTAATTAGAAATCTTCCAGAAAAGTATTCCACTAACATATGTGAAAACGGTCTGAAGCTAGCCTATAATCCAGAATCAGCTATTCCGGAAACCACGCATAAAATGTCAATAGCACGATAAAAAAGAACTAGGTATGATGCATGCAGTGTATGGCTAGACATATCTCTAACAGATTTTTTTGCCAGATTCCAAACACGGCACAATGATCATACGCAGATGTGGAAAAGGGTTATTTGAAAAGTATAGGGGAAATAAATAAACGTTTTGTTTTTATAGGAGCTACACGAATAATTTGAATAAAATTCGAAGATGGAAATAGGAAACTGATCTTTACGTATCGTGCCCCACGTTGGGCGCCAAAAATAATTTCTACTGTAGCATACAACTGTTCATAGTAGTCCTCTTTCGAGGCAAGTTTTGCTTGAGCAGCAGCACGCATCTGGTTTCCGGCTTCTGTCTCGTCGGTTATTAGGGTGGGTTAAATGGCTACGTTGCTCAATTAGACAACGATTGACTACAATATAGATTTATTTTATTGTGTGCGTGCGAAATTGTTGGATAGAGGGACAAAAGAACACAAAACATGGAAAAAGAGAAATAATTGGGACAAGAGAAGATTAGAAAAGACAGGAGAAGACTAGAAAGACCTCACGCTGTTCAGATGTGTAGATGTTGACATCTGAATTTTCCCCTCCCAACCATGACCATGTATAGAAAGCAGTAGAAGATCTCCATGGTCCCTACTAGTTTACCCAGTCAAAAGTCTGTTAGGAAATCAAAGATGTTTGCTTAGAAATTCATTTTTGGTTTATTGAACCATCAAAAGAGAATATAAACATGAATCTGTTTCAATTGCATGATCGCAGCCAAAATAGCCGCGCCAATCTTCCGCACCACGGTGGGCCAGAAGGTAGTGACTCTTCCCAATAGTCGGGAATCACCGGTTCGAATCCCACTCGTAACTAAAATATTTTTTTTCTTTTCATATAAAATTAATTCTACTATTTCTTTTTACATAAAAGGTGAAAAGTTATAGAAAAATATGACATTACGCTGCTACAAGCGACCCTACAACATCTAAAACGGAACCTACCAAATTTCTACTTATGTGATGTGGTTGATATGGTTTTCTGTAATTATTAGAAGATACCTATGTTACTTTGTGTACTCTTGGGTGGGAAACAACTCCTATTGTCTGCGCCAACTCGCCCATCATTATCTATAAACTTGTTAAAGTTACTTGTTTTACAATTTGCTAACTAAAAACTACTGTGTTATATACATTAACAAATTGATACTTAAAACTACTGTGTTAAATTTGTTACCTAAAAGCTATTTTACTAGTTAAAATCACAACAACAAAATTATAATACAATTGGAAAAATAAAATCCTGAAATTTAAATCCTAATTATCAATCCTATTGAAAACTAACAGAAACAAATTCAAAATAAAGTAATTGGAATTAGTATTAATATAATTATGAATAAACATTAATATTGTTGCTCCTTTTAAATTATTAAAAGAGCGCACACATATATCAAACCCAACCCATTTTGCTGCGATACATACTGCCGTGCAAAATGGACAAACTCATTTTTTGTGAAAGTCATTGGTGAAAAAACTTAAATGTGTATGAAAATTAATAAAACTTTAAAAATGGAGAACAACTACAACAAAAACTAAACAAAATAAATAGTCCAAATTGTGCTAACTACCTAAACATTGTGAGTCGAACGGACAAGATCAATTGACTTAAGTTGTGAAACATATACTTATCGTTTGATAAGACGGGATTCTTTGAAATTCGAACTTTTAAGGGCTAAAGAGGGTTAAAAATGGTACCAACGCAATGACCAAACGGCTGGATCTAGAATCTTGAAATTCGGTATGAACATTCATCATGTGCCGTTTATTCAAGAATCACTTTAAGTCTGATTTCTTAATATCTAACTTAAAAATTGTATGGTGAAGCGAGCGAGTTTTTGTGCTGGGTCAGCAGTGTACCACAAAGAATCATTTTAGAACAAAGGACACTTATGTCGAATATAAACTCAATCACAAACGATTTTTTTTTGCAAACGATTTGGGTTTTATTAAATTCATTTCAGCCTTACACAATATAAAATATCTTAAATCTAACAGTGGTAATTTACATCCTAGCATACTATAGTATCATTCAAGTACAATGTCATTTATACTAAAGTTATGTCGCAGCTTGCTGCTAACATGGCATTCTTTCATTTTTTTACATTAACATGTTTTTCCTTAAAAAATAGAGTTATATAAAAAAGGAAGATCTTTTACATTTTGTTTCTTATACTAACACTTACACTAAATGCTTACAAACTACTTAAAAACTATTATATACAAATTATTGGTTGGTATTGTATACCGTGTTGTCAATGTCCAAGGTCTTAAACCGTCTGTGGTAGAACAAGAGTTTGTCCGCCCGGTAAAGAAGTCCCTCGGAATCGAGAGTCAGTAGCCCAGCAGGTGGAAGGAACTCATTACTGAGTTGCATTTCCACACTGTCGGTCATCTCAAGACAACCCCTAAGCAGTCTGTTGTCCAGAAACTCAGCCCTTCCATAGAAGTTCAGAGCATTCCGGACAAGAAAGACATCGATTCTATCGAAATCGATAGAACCGTAAATCTTCCGGCAGGATGGTCTCCTAGGGATACCATCGGAGCCCATGACTCGCTTAAGTCGCAGACAGGAAACCAAAATCGTCCTTTCCCATCTCCTGAGTCTTTCCATTTGGCTGGAAGAGATCCAATACCAGACTGGAAAGGCATAGGAGAGTAGCGGCCTAATTATCTGTCGATATAATAATAACCTAACTTCGTCACCCAGTCCTCCCCTACATCTGAGAATTCTGTGGTACAACATGTATGTCTTCTTCACCTTACTTAACATGTGGTCAATGTGTCGATAGAACTTAAAGTTTTCATTAAAAGTCACCCTAGACATTTAATTTTCACCGAGTTGCGCACCCGTTCCTCTCCAATCCGGTACCTTTTCCCCTTGAATATGATACTGTCGCATTTACCTACGTTCAGTTTCAATTTCCACTTACGAAAGTATTCCGGCAACTCTGAGAGATAAGTGTTCAATCTCAAGTTAACGGTACGGGACTTAGGCCCCGAAGCAGCGACAAGAATATCATCCGCATACACTAGGAGTAGATCTCCATCCGGTGGCTGCGGGATATCACTTACAAATATGTTGTAGAGTACAGGTCCAAGGTATGAGCCCTGTGGTACACCTGCTACAACATTCCTACTGTCTGACCTACTGTCCCCTACTTTCATTCTAAATGTCCGATCCCTTAAAAAATCTGCGACTATCCTACAAGTGTTGCCCCCAAAACCGTACATCAACATCTAGCAAAGTCCAGGCTTACCGCAATGGTAGCCTGTCTTTTGTTCAATGCCCTCGATACGTAGTCGCCGAACACAACCAGTGCATGAGATGTGGAATGTCCTCTCTTGAAGCCGAACTGATTATCTGTAAGTATATCCAGATCCTCTATCGTCCGATTTACCCGCGCTAGGATAAAGTGTTCCAGGAGTTTCCCGAAGGCCGATAACAGCGATATCGGTCGGTAGCTTCCACACAAAGTGGGGTCAGTTCCGGGTTTGTGAATTGGAATCGTTACTGATTCCTTCCACGCCCTCGGAAAGTAGCCCAAGTTGAGGCAGTGATTAATGAGCACCGCTAGGAACGTCCATGTTGTTAAACCAGTCTTTCTCAGAACTATGTCCGGTACACCGTCTGGTCCATTCGACTTGCGGTTCGGTCTACTCCTAAGAGCTGCGCCTACCTCCGCAGGGATAATCAGCACGAGATCATGCCACCTGTCGTCGTCCCCTTTGGATGAACCATCTGCGCAAATGTCAGATGAAAATTCCACCAGCGGAGTTCTGTCCACCAAGTCCATCACTCTAGCCCTAACAGCTACCTCAAAAGGAGCTGTGGTAGAGAGTTGGTCGCGCAGAACACACTGTAGGCCATCAGCTAGAAGATTAGCCTTACCATCGTCATCTGTTATTAGGACACCATTTGGGTCTACCACATTAGATATCGGCTTTCTAGAGCTTATGCCAGCATCACCCATAACCTGTTTAAAAGTCTTGTTGTTCACTTTTATCCCCCTGAGGTAGTTTGCCCAGTGTTCACGTTCAAACTGAGCAATAGCTCCCTGTATTATTCGGTCAAGGTTCCGAATGTCAGCCCTCAGTATGTTCTGCCGTCCGTAGTCGGTCCTTTGGCAAATCCTCCTAAGTCGTTTTTTCTCGCGGATGAAGCCAAGAATATGCGGAGGAAGACGCCTGAGTCCCCTACCCCCGGGAGTAATCCTGGGAATAGAATCCTCCATTGCCTCCCTGAAAACCGCGCTCATATTCTCTACACATCCATCGACCTCAGCGGTGGTCACATTGTGTCCAGTCGGCAATACACAGTCCTCTAATCTACCCTCAAGAATCCTATTAAACTGCCTAACATTCATCCTGTCGTAGTTAAATAATGTACGTCGTTCCGTCCGTGTCAGTTCGTCGCGGCACAAAACAACCTCTACAGCCCTATGGTCAGAGAAACTATCCAACGTCCGTAGCCCACCGTAATTTCCCACTATGGAGATACTAGACGAGGCAATAAAGATATCGATAAAAGAATAAAGTACCCTATTGAGTCTCGTCGGCCCCGCAGTGGGGAAGGTATCCATATCAGGACAACCTAAGAGGAAGTCGTGAAGACATGTTCCATTCGGATTCAATTCGTTGCCACCCTAGTAAGGATGCTTGACATTCAAGTCACCACCAGCCAGTACCTCCCCCTGCCTCGCAAGCAACAGAAGTGGATCAAGATCCGATTC
Organism: Polietes domitor; assembly: GCA_947397865.1. Classification (NCBI taxonomy): domain Eukaryota; kingdom Metazoa; phylum Arthropoda; class Insecta; order Diptera; family Muscidae; genus Polietes; species Polietes domitor. The sequence goes on from CANDYM010000001.1 coordinate 369,946, forward strand.
TCTTAGCAAGTCTCGCGGGCGGAGGTACATGGCTATTACCGTGAGTGTTGTTCCGTCTTCTCTCCTAAATCTCACTGCAGTATTCTCAACGGCCCGAGGTTCAATAACACCCTCTCTGCCCGTATGTCATTCCTAACTAGGATAGCCGTACCCCCACCTCGGCCGTTCTGCCTATCCTGTCTAAAAACAGTATAACCATGTAAAACTAACACATGTCTAGCAGAAAGTCTATGCTCAGCGAGCAAAAGAACGTCCGGTTTGTGTTCGTCTACAAACAGTCGGAGATAGTGTCTCTTATGTTTGGAAACGATGGAGTTGACATTAAGAAAAATGCATTTGATTGAATTATACATCCAATCGAATAGAGATAAGGAGCTCAAATATAGCCCTTGGCCTGTCCGCGCGGTCCAGAGAGTCGTACGTCTCTGCGAAGTCACCTATCTTGTCCGACAAGGTCTGGAAGCTCTTACCAAAGAATTCCATACATTCTTTGTTAAGAAAGTCCATACGTGTCGAGGACCGCTTCAGTGTGTTTCCATTCCCACCCGAAGGAACGGAAGGAGCATGAAAATAGTTCTCCGTGCTCCGCCCGTTGACGAATTGCCATTGGAAGGCCCAGCAGCAGCCGCGGCGTATGAAACACCACGGCGCATATCATTGGTCCGTGGTGGCAATTGTCTGGGATTGTCAGTGTTCCCAGTCTTCCTGTCAGCCTTCTTTGCCAGCAAGGACAGTCTTTTAAGGCAATCCTTTGAGCCGGCAGTATGTCCGGTTGCATTGCAGTTGATACACTTAACCACATGAGTGACCTCACCGGAAGTGTCCATAGCCTGCTGTGCGTCCTTCTTGGAAGGAATGGTGCACTGGGCACCGGCATGAGGTCCGCCACACTTGACGCACCTGCTTGGCATGCCACAGTTCGAAGAGACGTGTCCGAAACGCTGGCAGTTGTAGCACTGCGTTAGGCCTTTCTTAACGTCCTTCCTAACGTTCACTACGCAATGTAGGAAACGTTTTAAGACGTGACGGCTCTTCAGTTCCGAGTCCCTGGATGCGTGGATGAGCCATTTTGCTCCACCCAGCTTCGCAACCTTTAAGACATTAAGGTTGAAATTGACCCCAGCCAATCCAGCCTTTACGTCTTCTTCCTCGTAGTCGTCTGACAGTCTATCAATGACTACCCTGTACGGTCCTGTGCCTTTAGGAGTGTACGTGTAGAAAGCGTACTTTTGCTCCTTTAGGGTTTCCTTCATTTTAGAAAAGTCTTCTAGTTTCTCTGTGTTGAGATGCGGCACTGTCCTGTTAATTACTTTGCGCATATAGTTACTGTGCCCTAACACTCTATTCATCTTCCTTGTTAGTTCCCAACACCTACATTATATAAAAAAATAGTTGGAATGCTTAATTTAGATTTCTTACCGGAAGTTGATTACGTCGTCTTTTTGTCTTTTTTTGGTTGGTTCCTTGATGTAGCTGTCGTTCTTTTGGGTACGGCTCCTTTTGGTTCTGTCTTCTTTTGCTCAAGCGGTGAGCAAACATCCTTCTTTTGCTGTTGCACCGGCGGTGTGCTAACAGCTTGAGACGCCGGCGTTGCGCTCAAAACCTTAATCCGTGGCATCGGCGGTGTGCTCACAGATTCCCCAGATGTCTGTGGCGTTGCCTCTTCTGGGACATCTTCTTCCATATCACTGTCTTCTTCATCAGAAGTCAGGCGTTCCTCGAGCTCTTCAATGCGTTTTTTTAGCATTCTCCTCGATCAATTTTTTGAAGTTGGTTACGAGAGTTCCAGCATCCTCTTCTTTGCAGAGCTAGGAAGGTCAGCCATCGCAGGTACAGTCAATATCTGCACGTGTTCGGGTATATTGTGTTTTTCCACTTTTTTATTGGTGGCACTTTATTACCGCGGTTAAAAAACACGTCCGTCACCGTCGAGCGATAAACACGAACTCTTCTTCTCTCATTGACTCAATCACAATTTGGACATTGGTGTATGTGGACACACACGACGCCAATGCCCAAATGTAAACATATTTGATATTAAAGAATCGGTGTACACTACAGTGTGCAAGTACTTGCTACAGCTCCCTTTTCAAAAAGAATTATCTTATATTGTTTTGGTAAATTACATGAAAGATAATTCGTACAAAACTTTATTAATATTTGTATACTACAATATTTATTTAATCATAAAATAATTAAAATAATATTTTATTTCTTACGTACTATCTGTCCTTCGTATAATATGATTGTTTTATTTTAATTGACAATGTGTTTATTTTAATTGTCAATTACTAAATAAGTTTTTTTCTAAATAAGTTTTTTTACTAAATAAGTTTAGTTTATGTTTAGCAATAACACCTACTTTTGGGGACGTCATATTTATATTCTCGTAATTACTTTTCTCTCTGAGTTTTGTTATTGTTAAAATTATTGATTTTATTTTCTGCGGTCTCTGAGGTCTATAGGGATAATTCTTTTTATAACCTTCAGGATTATATACTGACTTGACAGCGATTTTAGTTATTGACAAAAGCTTTTTATCACGAAACGAAACTTCTATACGTTTACGCCGAAATACCTGAAGCAGTACGCTACGGTGATTAACGGTCTTTCGGACACGTACGACGGAGAATACCTTCGTTCGTACTTGGCTGCCACCAATTTAAATCTTGAGATCCTCAAGATTGTTAAATTGGGATGGGGCATATGACTTGTCTATTTGTCTAAAGCCTCGGTCATAGGGGCTTTCTACAAGATAGAATTCATTCTATCTTGTAAAGTCAGAATTGATAAGGACAAGAAGATGGGCGTTACGCAGTGCTTCAACTGCCAACGTTTCGGGCACGTAGCTGCCAACTGTGTCATGCCTTACCCGCGCGTCAAGTGCGGTGGTGCACATGGCGGATGAAGCCAAGAATATGCGGAGGAAGACGCCTGAGTCCCCTACCCCCGGGAGTAATCCTGGGAATAGAAGCCTCCATGGCCTCCCTGAAAACCGCGCTCATATTCTCTACACATCCATCGACCTCAGCGGTGGTCACATTGTGTCCAGTCGGCAATACACAGTCCTCTAATCTACCCTCAAGAATCCTATTAAACTGCCTAACATTCATCCTGTCGTAGTTAAATAATGTACGTAGTTCCGTCCGTGTCAGTTCGTCGCGGCACAAAACAACCTCTACAGCCCTATGGTCAGAGAAACTATCCAACGTCCGTAGCCCACCGTAATTTCCCACTATGGAGATACTAGACGAGGCAATAAAGATATCGATAAAAGAATAAAGTACCCTATTGAGTCTCGTCGGCCCCGCAGTGGGGAAGGTATCCATATCAGGACAACCTAAGAGGAAGTCGTGAAGACATGTTCCATTCGGATTCAATTCGTTGCCACCCTAGTAAGGATGCTTGACATTCAAGTCACCACCAGCCAGTACCTCCCCCTGCCTCGCAAGCAACAGAAGTGGATCAAGATCCGATTCTCTTAGCAAGTCTCGCGGGCGGAGGTACATGGCTATTACCGTGAGTGTTGTTCCGTCTTCTCTCCTAAATCTCACTGCAGTATTCTCAACGGCCCGAGGTTCAATAACACCCTCTCTGCCCGTATGTCATTCCTAACTAGGATAGCCGTACCCCCACCTCGGCCGTTCTGCCTATCCTGTCTAAAAACAGTATAACCATGTAAAACTAACACATGTCTAGCAGAAAGTCTATGCTCAGCGAGCAAAAGAACGTCCGGTTTGTGTTCGTCTACAAACAGTCGGAGATAGTGTCTCTTATGTTTGGAAACGATGGAGTTGACATTAAGAAAAATGCATTTGATTGAATTATACATCCAATCGAATAGAGATAAGGAGCTCAAATATAGCCCTTGGCCTGTCCGCGCGGTCCAGAGAGTCGTACGTCTCTGCGAAGTCACCTATCTTGTCCGACAAGGTCTGGAAGCTCTTACCAAAGAATTCCATACATTCTTTGTTAAGAAAGTCCATACGTGTCGAGGACCGCTTCAGTGTGTTTCCATTCCCACCCGAAGGAACGGAAGGAGCATGAAAATAGTTCTCCGTGCTCCGCCCGTTGACGAATTGCCATTGGAAGGCCCAGCAGCAGCCGCGGCGTATGAAACACCACGGCGCATATCATTGGTCCGTGGTGGCAATTGTCTGGGATTGTCAGTGTTCCCAGTCTTCCTGTCAGCCTTCTTTGCCAGCAAGGACAGTCTTTTAAGGCAATCCTTTGAGCCGGCAGTATGTCCGGTTGCATTGCAGTTGATACACTTAACCACATGAGTGACCTCACCGGAAGTGTCCAAAGCCTGCTGTGCGTCCTTCTTGGAAGGAATGGTGCACTGGGCACCGGCATGAGGTCCGCCACACTTGACGCACCTGCTTGGCATGCCACAGTTCGAAGAGACGTGTCCGAAACGCTGGCAGTTGTAGCACTGCGTTAGGCCTTTCTTAACGTCCTTCCTAACGTTCACTACGCAATGTAGGAAACGTTTTAAGACGTGACGGCTCTTCAGTTCCGAGTCCCTGGATGCGTGGATGAGCCATTTTGCTCCACCCAGCTTCGCAACCTTTAAGACATTAAGGTTGAAATTGACCCCAGCCAATCCAGCCTTTACGTCTTCTTCCTCGTAGTCGTCTGACAGTCTATCAATGACTACCCTGTACGGTCCTGTGCCTTTAGGAGTGTACGTGTAGAAAGCGTACTTTTGCTCCTTTAGGGTTTCCTTCATTTTAGAAAAGTCTTCTAGTTTCTCTGTGTTGAGATGCGGCACTGTCCTGTTAATTACTTTGCGCATATAGTTACTGTGCCCTAACACTCTATTCATCTTCCTTGTTAGTTCCCTAACACCTACATTATATAAAAAAAATAGTTGGAATGCTTAATTTAGATTTCTTACCGGAAGTTGATTCCGTCGTCTTTTTGTCTTTTTTGGTTGGTTCCTTGATGTAGCTGTCGTTCTTTTGGGTACGGCTCCTTTTGGTTCTGTCTTCTTTTGCTCAAGCGGTGAGCAAACATCCTTCTTTTGCTGTTGCACCGGCGGTGTGCTAACAGCTTGAGACGCCGGCGTTGCGCTCAAAACCTTAATCCGTGGCAACGGCGGTGTGCTCACAGCTTCCCCAGATGTCTGTGGCGTTGCCTCTTCTGGGACATCTTCTTCCATATCACTGTCTTCTTCATCAGACGTCAGGCGTTCCTCGAGCTCTTCAATGCGTTTTTTTAGCATTCTCCTCGATCAATTTTTTGAAGTTGGTTACGAGAGTTCCAGCATCCTCTTCTTTGCAGAGCTAGGAAGGTCAGCCATCGCAGGTACAGTCAATATCTGCACGTGTTCGGGTATATTGTGTTTTTCCACTTTTTTATTGGTGGCACTTTATTACCGCGGTTAAAAAACACGTCCGTCACCGTCGAGCGATAAACACGAACTCTTCTTCTCTCATTGACTCAATCACAATTTGTACATTGGTGTATGTGGACACACACGACGCCAATGCCCAAATGTAAACATATTTGCTATTAAAGAATCGGTGTACACTACAGTGTGCAAGTACTTGCTACAGCTCCCTTTTCAAAAAGAATTATCTTATATTGTTTTGGTAAATTACATGAAAGATAATTTGTACAAAACTTTATTAATATTTGTATACTACAATATTTATTTAATCATAAAATAATTAAAATAATATTTTATTTCTTACGTACTATCTGTCCTTCGTATAATATGATTGTTTTATTTTAATTGACAATGTGTTTATTTTAATTGTCAATTACTAAATAAGTTTTTTTCTAAATAAGTTTTTTTTACTAAATAAGTTTAGTTTATGTTTAGCAATAACACCTACTTTTGGGGACGTCATATTTATATTCTCGTAATTACTTTTCTCTCTGAGTTTTGTTATTGTTAAAATTATTGATTTTATTTTCTGCGGTCTCTGAGGTCTATAGGGATAATTCTTTTTATAACCTTCAGGATTATATACTGACTTGACAGCGATTTTAGTTATTGACAAAAGCTTTTTATCACGAAACGAAACTTTTATACGTTTACGCCGAAATACCTGAAGCAGTACGCTACGGTGATTAACGGTCTTTCGGACACGTACGACGGAGAATACCTTCGTTCGTACTTGGCTGCCACCAATTTAAATCTTGAGATCCTCAAGATTGTTAAATTGGGATGGGGCATATGACTTGTCCATTTGTCTAAAGCCTCGGTCATAGGGGCTTTCTACAAGATAGAATTCATTCTATCTTGTAAAGTCAGAATTGATAAGGACAAGAAGATGGGCGTTACGCAGTGCTTCAACTGCCAACGTTTCGGGCACGTAGCTGCCAACTGTGTCATGCCTTACCCATGGCCCCGGGAAATGTGTCATTCCTGCGAAGACCGCGCCTGGTGAGTTGGTTTTAACAACCGACCCCGCTATCGGTGCCATCTCCAGGACTTCGCTGTTCACACTTAAATGTGTAAATTGCAACGCTGCTGGACATACTGCCAGTTCAAGGAATGTCCAAAGCGTAAATCTTTCCTCGCCAAGAGGAACGAGAACATTTCAGCCGCTAAGGATATAAACAATTCACCGACTGCTGGTGTACGACCAGCACAGAGTCCTAGCACTATTCGAAGTTAGGTTTCCTACGCTACTGCAGTGGGCGGACTTCGGTTGTTGTTGGGCCTCGACGGGCAATCTAAGCACCCTTGACGTCTTTAACAACGACAGCAAGGAGTACTTCGGCGTGGACTTCTTGTCCATTATAGGTAAAAGAAAATATGCTGTGCATTCTATGGAAGAAAAAGTTAGGGCAATGCTGGCAATAGCTCAATACTTGTTGTTAATGTAAGTTCTCTTATTTCTTTACATAAGAGACATTACTTTGATTTATTAAAAAAATTCGTTTAACCTTGGGCAATATGTGGTCCATATGCCTATAGAACTCAAAATTGGTTTGGAAAATGACCCCAAGGTACTTAATTGTGTCCGAGGTCCTAATCGGGCTATTCCATGTCCGGATGTCAGGAACATAACTCCTGACATATGGGTAAATAAATCGCCGTTTTCCCTTAAAATTAATGCTGTCACATTTTGCTATGTTCAGCGTCAGTTTCCATCTGTCGAGATAAGTCGACAACTCTGAAAGATAGTCATTCAGTCTTGCGTTAGCGCTAGAAGCTACAGGCCCCGATGAGGCTATTGGATGTGCCTAGAAATTCATATACATATTTCTTCATAGCGGTTGTATGTCGCAGCAACAGGAACTCGTTATCGGATTTTTAATAATATCATTCCGTTGAAGTTATCCGTAATAAACTTACTAGGAAATCACTGCCGAAATCCAAAAATTCCAAAATTTTATTTTGGCGGACTCCGAATTTTATGAATCGGACCGAGTCGATCTTATTTTAGGTGCAGATATATACTCAAATATTATACTCAAGGAATATTTTCACTATGTTCGGGTGGGTCCTATATGACCTTTGTTCCATATAATTCTGAAATATATTACCATTTTTTATTAACCCTAAACATATCAAATCTATTGCGCACTGTCACATGAATGAATAGGAAAAATGTGAACTAACTTACAATAACACTCTTATTTTAATATAACTATTTATCAGTGTTAATATCAAATTAATTCCTAACATTTATATGAGAAAATATTTTTAATTAATTTCTAGAAGAAAAACAGTTGTATACATGAACTTTATTACTATAAGTACATAAATGTATATGGAATTGACATCTAAAGTATGATTCGTCTTTTTTATTGCAACCGTACTGCAAGGCGGGAGGTAATGTTGTTGTCAAAATAAACACAATAGCCTTCGAATGTCCAATTATAAATAAAACCTTTGAATTCCTAAACTAGTATAGAAATCCTTACTAATCATGTATTTTTAAGATAAACATAATCTCGTATGCATAAAATGTATCGTGATTGTTCATCTTAACGAAAAAAATCGACGACTCATATCAAAGATGCGACTTCCGACAAAAAATTCTTATATACCTTCTTGTTCATCATAAACTATCAGATTGGTAAAATAAATCCTGAAATATTTCAATAATCCTAATACATTTCCTTGGTCTTCTTATTTCATTTTGTGTTTCGTTCTCATTAACTGGAGTAACAAAGCCAATAATTATTCATAATTGCGTCTTTGCCATTGTCAACTCATGAGATGTTTCAATACTTCTCCAATAGATCTCATTCCACACACAGTTATATATACGTGAGGATATAATTATCCAAGCTTATATAATTTTTATAAGAAAATTGTAAATTTGTGCCAGCAAATATAAACTATAAATATTTAATTTGTACAAGGGGAAAAATCAATTCAGTCCTTCAGCTGGATCTGCGACCGAGAATTTGGTGGGAATATAGCAATGAATACGTAGTTGCGTAACATAAAACTTTGTTCTCCAATTTTGTGAGCGTTTACAGCGATTTACCCTGAAATGGGTATCCTTACACCGCGTGCGAAGTAGCGGGTATTTGCTAGTATCGAAGCTTAAAGTATGCGATCAAACACATACATATGCACATATAAAACAAACAAATTAAAATGGTGTGAAATATTGAATATCGTATAATTAGTTAAGACAACTAAAATTAATTATTTGTGTTGAATACAAAACAAATTATGAAATTAAATCTACGTAAAATTAACTATTTAAAAAAATTTATTTGCTACATAAAACCTACAATTTGCTAACTAAAAAGTACTGTGTTAAATACATTTACAATTCATGTTTAAAACTATTGTGTTAAATTAAATACTTCTAAAATTCCTATTGAAAACTACAAATTGCGACATACATATATACATACCTAAAAGAAACAAATTAAAAATAAAGTGATTGGAATTTAGATTAATATAATTATGAATAAACATTAATGAATTTGGTACTCTTCGAACCGTAATTGTGTTGTTGCTCTTTTTAAATTATTAAAAGACCACACACAAATATCAAACCCCGATACATATTGTCGTGCAAAATGGACAAACTCAACTTTTCTGAAAGAAATTGATGAATTTTTTTGTGTATACAAATTAATAAAACTTAAAAAAGGTGAACAACTACAACAAAAACTAACCGAAATAAAATGCCTAAATTGAGCTAACTACCTAATTAAATCTAGAAACATTGTGTGTCGAACGGACAAGATCAGTTGAATTAAAGTGGAAAACATATTAAAGTAGAAATTTTTACTCAAAATTAAGAAAGTGCCACACATTGACTACGGAGCCTGTGATGCATTTGTATCAAAAATAAAGAATAATATTGTTACAGTACACAAACAAAATTTTAAATACTAAAAGTGAGACAAACAATTTACGGTTGCAACGTAAAAAACCATCTGGTTCGTGGCTGCAGCGACAAACCGTCACCAACAACGTCATCGGACCCGGGCAGAAGCAGCCATCAACAGCACACCAAACCTAAGAGGAATAAGAAAGCAGGTACTCCGCACGAGCACATACCCAAGTCCCTATATACGAGGAAAAAGCAGTAAGTACATACATCTAAACACGCAAAAGTATTTATGCTCCACATAAATGTATTTTTAATACAATAACTAACAATAACTTAACAATAACTAATGCTGTAGCTTTTTCGTACATTCATTGTTGTTGATTATTGGCTTCAACGCAACGAAATGAGGTGATGGCACATAAAATAAAAGTATTCACGCTATTCGTCTAGTATTCACTGTCAACTACTCAACTATTGTTAAAAAGTGCAGCGCGAAAAAATTTTGGAAAAATTAAAAATCGTGTTATTCACACTATTAAGAAAAACATGAAATGTAAAATTTGGAAAAAAAACATAACGAAATATCTAATGGATTTGTGCATTATTTAAATGTAATGGAAAACAAACATCAAATTTGATTCGGCACGTTCGATTCGCAACGTAGATTAACAAAATTCTTTCCATAAGTTAAAAAGTCTACAGTTTCGACAAATAAGATTTTATAAATACACATGAGCCCATTGGGTTGTATAGGACTGTCACCCATTTTCTGCCGTTAGTCGCTACGGGTTTAAAAAACTTGAGCTAGCTCTAATAAATATCTGAGCAAAATATGGAAATTTTATATATTGGATCCAATAACATATCCGACAACACTATCAATGCGAAAGAGAAATGAAATCAAAAATGATGTTAAAGAAGCAGTGATCAGTAGTACGGCGTCAATAACAACCGATTTGCGTACGGATAACGTTGCAAAAATAAATCTTGGGTGTTACATTTCATTTGAAATGTATTAGCAATGTAAAGTTAATTGATTTTCAAAGATGTATAAGAATGATTCTCGTGACGTAGACAATGATAGATTCGTTAAAGACAGGGGAGCAAACATGATACAAGTTTTGAAAAATTATATACGCCTTAACTGTTCAAATCACTTGTTTACTAAAGTGTTGCAGTATGTTGGTTTTTGTTAATACTACGTAATTACAGCCTATGCTAGAATCTTGCTAAAAGCTGGTAAAATTAAAAAAATCTATGACGTACCTCGCTGGTAATCCCACTATAATTTAACAGCTTTCAAATCTTTGTAGTAGCAAATATCATATAAAGACCTTGTAATTTCATAAATTGTAATCTTTAAATAATATGCACTTTGTTTTCATACCAAAAAGTTAGTATATTGAGTAATTTTGTTTTCCTTTTAAATGTATTATTTGTCTTTATTTTAATAGGAGTTTTAAAACTTGAATAAAATAAATAAATATTTGGGTGTTCAGTAACAACTTTGCCCGAGCGCAAAGTTCTCGTAACAAGCTATATTTGTTTATTTATATTAGAAGCCTTCAAAATATATGTGGTATTAAAACCTCTGATTCTCCGACTATAGAGAATATAAAGTTCTAAGAGATATTAAAAGTAAAAAATTGTGTTTCACAAATTGTAACTGAAAATAAATACATAGCCAAAGTAAAAATAATGATTCAGGTACAAGTGACTTTGAATTATTCTTTGCAGAGTTCATCATAGTCCAATCCTTACTATAGAAGAAACAGTTTCCGATGAAATTAATCGACATTCATTTTGCCATATCAATATTAATATAAACTTCAATGCTTTAGAATAGTGGGACACCCACGTTCTCCACAACCAGAATACCCTAGGTTGTCCAAATATGCAAAAGAAATTTTATCATCCCTACAAATAGTGTTTCTTCAGAAAGAGATTTTCCCGTAGCTGGCAATTTGTTTACTGAAAAAAGAAATCGATTAGTCCCGAAATCAGTTTTTATAAATTAAGTTTATGAATCTGAACAAATGTTATATGGTATTCTCATATTTTTTCTTCCTGCCAACAAACATATAAAACAAACTTGCTGGTTTGTTTTTTCGGTTTCATCAAACCAGAACTTGCTGGTTTTGATGAAACCGAAAAAAATGGAAATAGAATATTTCTTATTAAGAATATGGTAGCATTGAAATTAGACACCCACCGCCGTCAATAATTACGATGCGGCTCCACACTCTGTAATTAAAATTAAAATAAAGTAAACAACCAAACAAGTGAAAAATTTAAACAATTAAAAATGTGCCTGGTGTTTCAATTGTTGATGTGATGGAAGAACAGAGAAAGTCACATTCTCAAATAAAATTTCATCGTCGAAGATTAAGGATCCTTTGTCTCGCCCAAGTGTTGTGTAAGTAAATATGTTTATACAATTAAGAGACTGCTTGCTTAAAATTATATTAGCTGTTATCGCCTGAATAAAGAGGCATTTGTAATGGTTTTAGGGTAAATTGGTGTAAAAGGTCAAGAATACAGGCGATTATTCAATTGGCAACAGCAATTCGTTTTCTTGCTGCAGGATCATACCAAGGAGTAATAGGCAAGGACACAGACTTGAGTATGGGAAGAAGTACCGTCTCCACTATGCTATGGAGGGTAGTGAATGCTCTTGAGAACAAACTATGTCCACATTCGATAAAATAGATTATGACGCCTGAAGAGAAAACGAGATCAGGAGTAATTTGGTGTATAGACGGTACCCACGTCAAAATGTCCAAACCTACTAACGACGAGTATATCTATTACAATAGGAAAGCAACATTTAGCATAAACGCAATGGTAGTAAGTTGTTATTTTTTATTTTTTAAACAATGTTGATACCATTTTGTTTTTAGATATGTGATTACAAGTACGGAAAAAGTCGTCAAAAGTGTTGTCGTGTTGTGCTTTGCATAACATATGTAGAGAATACAATGTAGAACATTTGACATTTAACTTGAAATCAATGTTCAATCCATAAAAATTAATTCAAATAAAAAATTACCTGAGATCAAAGTCAACTTTTTAAAGTATTATTTTTTTATCACTTTTTGGATTTCTCCTTTCCTATGTTAAGTCTTAGAACCTCGATATCAATTAATCTAAGCTTCATTTCATTTTTCTCGCACACTCTCTTTTGTACTTCTAGATTGTGTAGATAATCGTCCTTACATTTTTTCGAAAATACTACAGTGGCTGTAGTACTTGGAGCAACGTTTGAAGAAGTTGAAGGAGTACAAAGTATTGTATTTTTTGCACCTAACTGACGGGAAGTGCCAGATATATGTGTATTTTTTGGTGTGTATATGTGGCAGCGCTATTTTTACCATTTCTGTCACTATTTAGATCTGTAAAGCGTGGAGTGTTGCCTCTTTTAGGATCAGAGAAATGTGGGGAACTTGGTCTGGCTCTTTTTGAATGAGATGATGTACCGGAGTTTGCTTTTTCATACCAGATGTTTGCAAACAGAGTCTTTTTTTGTGATGTTGATGGAGTAAAATCGATTTCTTCATTCTCTTTCTCAGACTCTGATTATCCACCTGATTTTTCACCAATCGTTCCCCATCATAAAAATCACAAAACGTATCCATACATTGCTCAAGTTCCGATTCGCCAAAGCTTTTTCCAACAATGATACCGCCTACACTCTTTTAAAAACCACAAATTCTGCACATACTTTCTTCAAGATCAGTAATACATACTGATTGTATTCTCCACCACCGGTTTTTCTATTTTCTTTTTTGTTGTGGAACGTCTTCACGGTTGCCTTCCAATCTACACAATTTTTCTTCCATTTGGAAAGATTCTTAGAAGGCGGCCCAGCACTGTTTAGCTTCTCCGCCAATTCTTCTCACAAAGAATCTACAATAATCTTGTTTACTTTGATGTCACCACTGGCAATGTCTTGGTGACATTCCATGAAATTGATTACAATTTTTTTTAAATTAAATTAAATTTTATTAATTTTTTTTATTTAAAAATTCCCAATATTTCGATTGGGTGCCATTCAAATTTATACGACAAAGAGAAATACCAATTAGCACTTAAGACGCATGTTACAGTCAATAACCTATTTAGCAGGATAAAATCTAGATTAAATAATTAACATAAATCGGACGTAGTTTACCAAATTACATGCAACGGGGACAAGTCCAACTTATGCCAAAAGGTATATGTTGGCACCACTAAGACTAAATTAAACACAAGACTTTCTTCGCATAAATCTGACCAAAAAGCAACAAATAGACCTCTAGAACAAAAAACCGCCCTGGCTTCACACTAAAAAAAACACTAAAAATATTACCACAAGAGAACAACTACAAACGCAGATACACTCTTGAAACTTTACACATAATTGATGTTCCCTGTGACAAGAGAATAAATTACAAAACTGACACAGACGGCTGCGCTCACATATACAGACACATTATCAAAAAGCATAAATGTAAGCAAAAATAATTTAGTTGACAAAGACTGGTTGTGCGGACAAGTTACTGTCGTTTATACTTTATATTCATATATGTAATTATTGTCATTAAATAATTGTTAAGTGTTTTTGTATATTTAATGTTAAAAATATTTGTTTTTATAGTGACACCCCTGAAGATGATTGACGAAGTCAATCGAAATATTGGGAATTTTTAAGTCAATCGTCAATCGAAATATTGGGAATTTTTAAATAAAAAAATTAATAAAAACGCAACATCGTTGTTCAAAAAACGACCTCAAGCCGGACAAAAACACCTACACACAATTTATTAAAAGGTCAACTATCCCAAATACATCATTAAATTAAATTAGATATTTATTCGGCGGAGTATTCTTCTTCTGATATTTTTTTGTTTTTTTTTTTTTTCTTGTTTGGTTTAAGGGTTGTTTTGGTTAACGCTGCAACTTTTTTATGTAGAACATATGAACACAATTGAGCAGATGGCAACGCGACATCAATAACGTTTTTCAGTTTTCGTACGATTTGGATTTCTGTGACATGCCTGATACTTTATACGACTAACTTGTTCTTACTTAATAAAAGTTATTTTGTAATAACTCTACAATAGATTTTTTGAGCTTAATTTTTTTAATAAAATATATTTTTTATAATTAAAAGTATTCTTATGTATACATTGTTTCATATCCAGTAAAAACGTTATTTCTGCGGGCTTCATTTTATTGTTTCTATATTTTTTAAATTAAATCTAAATGTGTACATATTTTCGTTCGATCATCGGATGACCCATGACACACGAGATGCAAAATATCAGCTGGATACAATACAATTTCCATTGAGAAAATATTGAAACACGATTTTGTGATGTATAGGAAACCCCAAAAAATATTTTTATATCTAAGGCTGACTAGTTTAGCGAGGAAAGATGTAAAAGTACGACCGAAAAAGTAATGCCGGAAAAGTAATACCGAAAAAGTAATGCGTAGAAGAAACAAATGGAAGCTCCAACAGGGTAATGTTAAGATAACCGATCTTATTTTCCTAAAATATGCTAGCACCACATGAATGGAAACCAGGACGAATTGAGAAAACATATCCCAGACTCGACCAAAATATACGTATAGAAGATATAGGGAATCGACCTATAACAAAGACGGTCATGTTATTTTCGGACTCGCTATATTTTTCCTCTCAATTATCTGTCAAATCCAACATTAACACAATGTTTACGTACTTTTAGTAATTGCTGGTTATCTACCACGGCAGAGCAGGTCTGATGAACACCGTCGTCGAAATGAGCAGCCAAGCAGATCCGAAGGGCCCAGCACCGTAGCAATGAGAGTCACATCCGAAGCAACCAACGCCACCAGAATCAAAGACGCCTGGCAATTCTCCCGTGGAATTTGTCAGGAGGCCATGTCATACGGTGTTGCCACCGACGCACTGTGGTCATTATTTTGAGATAGCGGCCAAAACTCCTTTTGGTTTTTGTTCTCCGATTTTAAAGTTATTAGACTCATATGAAAGTAGACAGTAGTAAACCTCGGGTGCCAAAAAATTAGAACTCTATTTTAACTATTTCGCTGAGAACAGGGTGGTCCAAAATGGGCTTTTTCAGAATTTAGTAATTATGATATTTTTAGTTAATTTTTAAAGTTGAAATGATCATAACTTTTTTGTTTTTCAAGATTTTTGGACGAAATAAATTTTGTGTTGAAGCTCTACTGTTTTCAGAACAATTTAAATATTTTTTTTTAAAAAGGTCTAATTTATCGGAAATTTCCTACTTCATAGAGCACAACTCCTGTGAGTCAAGCTGAGTCAAAACACAAATTTACTATTTTGTAGTCCTAACCCTCCCCTACATTCCTATATATACATGTCCATGCATCGGGACTGCACTTTTTGAGCTACAGCAATTTTTCTGACCCAAGGTAAGATATTCGGTACAAATGCACGTCATATTTTTTGAGAAGTTATTTGTATGTGAAAGTGGCTATTATGCATATATTTTGATGAAATTTTGTACAAGAGTTCTTATTGACCCAAAAAATAATTCTGTTGAAATTAGGAGAATTTGGCCCATATTTGGACCTAGTCCACATAGAAGGGTGTATCAAAATTTTGACAAAAATGACAATAGAATCTGACAACATTCGCTTTGCTTACAAACCAAATAGAACATTAAATTCAATTTTTACCAACATTAACGACAGAACACAACGAAGAGAACATTAGAAACGAGAATGAAAGAACATAAAATGGACATCACAAAAATGAAAGAGACAACAGCACTGTCACAACTTAGTGCTATCCAGTGCACGAAAACAAACGAAACGATTGACGTACATATCATCCAAAGTCATTATTATTCATTATTGTTTAAACAATGGCTAAATTCAGTTATAGTGTTCTATCTGATATATATTTTGAACGGAAAGATGAAAACGACATTATTTTACATATAATGAATAATCCATTCTTCAAAATATCCGACAAACAAGAAATTAAAATTCATAAGTTAAAAATAAAAAACTTTTTAAATACTTTAAGAAAACGGTACAATCAATGTTCCAGAAACAAGAAATTGTTTTACTCACGCAACCAAGAATGGCTAAGAAATAAACTTATTTTTGAAAAGCCATCAGTAACTACCACGGAAACTGGAAAAGGTGGTCGACCAGCAAAGCCAATTGATAATTGTAGTGAAAGATCACGAAGACGCAAGCTTAAACATATCAATGAAGAAGTTTCTTGTAGCATCATAAAGGATTCATTTCTACATCAAATTCAACCATCGAAAACTAAAAAGAGTAAAATTGCTATCATTGAAAAAATAGTGGAAGCAAGCCCCAGACGCACAAAAAGGATTTTATAAAGTATGCCGACACCAACTGAAGAAAATAAATTTACTCCAGAAGAAGCATTTGCACTATTTTTGGTTTTGAAAATGACTAAAAACCAATATACAGAATTGCGGAAGCGAACCAATTAAAAATTGTGGAATTTTTCCATCATATCGAGATTTAGTTTCTGCCAAAAAAGGTTGCTTACCTTCACCAACTGCTATTAGTGTAACTTCAAGTTCAGCAGAAATAAAATTGCAGGATCTTCTTGAACACACTGCAGAACGATTATTAAAGACATTTGATGCTGACTATTTAAAGAAGTTTAAAAATTGCAGCATGACTTTAATTTCTAAATGGGGATGTGATGGGTCCTCTGGCCAGAAACAATACAAACAATGTAATGCGGAAAATTCATCAGATGCCAATTTATTCATGATTTCTTTCGTTCCATTACGTTTAACAAAAACTTATATTGGTTCAGAGCCGTCAACTAGTAGAGCTGCAGAGATAGATGTATGGAAGAATGAAATTCCCTCGTCAACAAAATTTTGTAGACCAATAAAGTTTGCTTACAAAAAAGAAACTAAAGATGTCATAACTGAAGAAGTTGGCAAAATAAGAAATGAAATTAAAGAACTTCAACCAGTGATATTTGAATTTAATGACCAATGCATCGAAGTTAACTTTAAAATGTCACTTACAATGATCGATGGAAAAGTTGCACTTTAACCGAAACAAAGTCTTCGCCAAGCTGCACCATATGACAAAAAACATCAAGTCAATAGTTTTAATGAAGCATATGAATTTGGAATGTCACCTCTTCATGCTAGAATTCGTTTTATGGAGCATATTCTTAAATTGGGATACGATTTGGAATTTGGCCCGTTAGGCGAAACAGTGAGAAACAACAAAGAAAATTTGGAAAAAAGAAAGCAAAAAAAAAAAAGATATTCAAGAAAAATACCGTGAGATAGGCCTTATAATTGACCAGCCAAAGCAAGGAGAAGGAAATTCTAATGATGGAAACACAGCAAGGAGATTTTTTTCCGATCCAGAAACTGCAGCTTCTATAACTGGAGTAGATTATGATTTAATACGACGATTCCAAATCATATTAGAAGATATAGCATGTAGCAAAAAGATAGATGCAAAAAAATTTGGTCAGTATGCTAATGAGACAGCAACCCTGTATAACCAAAAATATTCTTGGAGACATATGCCAACCACAGTTCACAAAATTTTGTTCCATGGGGAACAAATAATTCAGCCCAATATGCTTCCAATTGGAGATCTCTCAGAAGAAGCGCAAGAAAAAAGGAACAAAGACTACAGATTCTTTCGCGAGCACAATACAAGAAAAATTTCCAGATATTGTACTAATGAAGATCTTATTAATATTTTGTTGTGCACATCAGACCCATATATGTCCAGTATTCGACAAAAATGGAAATCAACCTCATTAGAGTTAGATGAAGAAGCTAAACAACTACTGCAAAATGAAAATCAAAGCTATTTGGAAGAAATTTTTACTAATATTGTTTAATTAACACTAGTTTAAAGATTATAATTTGTTTCTAATTTTAGTATACATTTTTATTAATACATTTAAATAAAATATATGTGCACTTTAAATCAATAGTAAAAGTTTACTTAAAATTTTATCGATGTTGTGTTCTGTATATAATATATCCAAATGGTATTGATATTGTTGGGAATTTCAGTGTTATTTTTCAGTTTAATCCTCACAAGAATTTGCTTTCTTCCACAAAAACCAACCTTTGGCCCCTGTGAATATTGAGACTAAATAAATGTCAGGGGCCAAATGTTGGCATTTTCTGACCAAAATTAAGTTTAGGAATAATAAATAAGTATTGGTTGTAAAATACGATTGAAGAAAATAAGAAATTATAAAAAATATACCTATTTAAAATGTCAAAATATTCAACTTTTACATGGAAACTCAACAAAAAATTAAAATGCATTTTTAACTCCACATTACTTACGTCGATTTTTACGTTTGAACTCGCAAATTGAAGCTTAAAGTCCCTCCTATTGAACAAAACAAATTGCGTAAAAAAATACCAATCCGGCCAAAAGTTATACAGTTTTGACCGCTATCTCGCGAAATTGACCACTGTGCGACGGTACGACTATGGATAGCGGCACTTAATCTTCGGTGACGGAATTCCTCATCGACGTGCATACGGTTGGGTGTGATGATATTTCGCCCCAAAAATCACGATTTTCTTCCTGCAAATTAACGAGATACCCAACGACGTGGACCCATGTTGCGACACACTAGTAGATATTGGATAGTACGGGGGAAGAACTAACTCATTCTGGTACTTGTGGTACGGTCGGTTGTCCATGCGACGAAAAATGGGTGAGTTTCTGAAAAGTGTCTAATCTCTTCCGAACGTTCGCACGGAAGGTTTATGATCACGAATATCTGAAGAACAAAAACTCCGAAAGTATCGATAGAACAAGGAAACACAACCCACATTACGACGATGTTCAAGGAATACAATAGAGTTGGATGCCATACCGTCACCTATCAATATCATCGCCCTCCCTCCAGTGAAAAACATGGAGCACCTTACCATATATGGGCCACTTAGTATGACAGTGGTTTAAGTCAAAAATCCAAAAAATGAGATATGCCAATTTTACTCTTTACTTTGATCACATAATTTAAGAACTTTTATTTTATATATATATGTTTTACGCATAGTGTAAATTGTAAGACATAGTACAGGGTCAGGAAAAATCACTGATTTTTTATGTAATATTGTTTTTTACCGCTTCTGGAACCTATATATAACAATTATTCCACTATAACCTATATAAATCGGTATCCATAACTCATTTGCTCTAAAACATATAGTTCCAAACATCTTATATAGGAACCGCAGGCGTCGGGGTCAGGACCTTGTACTCTGCGATAAAAAATGTTGCCAAATTTTTATTGAAATTAAACGCGGAGATTATTTTTATGCGACCTGCTTTGACTTTTTCTTTGAAAGTTAACGACTGCGTTTGCGTTCAAGCATAGCAAATAGCACGATCTAACTGCAATTTGTGAAAAATAAAGGAAAACCGGCGGAAAGAACATTATACGAAAGCAACATGAAGACAAAAAACCACACACATAAAGAAATTGCAGAAATTAAAGCAAAAACAGACCAAAGAGAGGGACATACATTACAACACACATAGGTTCGTCAACACAACTAACACAACTCACTTGGACCGACACATGCTTTACCGAACACAAACAAAATATTTCCACTATTACAGTGCATCGCGGAGGGGGAGGAATGTGATCAGTCCATAGGGAGCAGATAAGCACAAGAGATCTCTAGAGCGAAAATAATATCACTCATTGACGATCACTTATACACAACCAAATTTAACCAAAGAGATAAGGTTAGGGCGTTTTCGGAAACACAACACTGCATTTCCCGTGTTTTGTATCACATTCGTAAACATAAGACGAGGCAACACTGCAAGTGACAGTTGTTCTGAATGTAAACAACAAAACATATGTTGAGCAAACAGCGCGCAAACACTCAGTAAAAAATGGCTGATGTAATTATTGAGTAAGTTTACGTAAATTAATTACGGTTTTTATAATAATTCTATTATTTTTAAAAATTTTTAGTGTCGAGATGGATGCCACTCCAATAATTAGAACACGTTTGGATATGGAGGAGGAGTTTGCTGCAGGAAAAAGAAAAAATCAGTGCTGTGACGAAAAGTGCTTGATAAAATGAAGGAGCAAAAGCCGGACTTCAATCTAACCAGGGAGCAAGTCAATAGGCAATTTTTAAACCTCCTAACTACATACAGAAGGATTAAAGCCGAAATAAGGAAACTGGAAGAAACGTGACAACGTAGTATTATTTCGATATTTGTGATCAAATCTATGGGACCAGGCATTCCATTCTTCCACCTGCCTCTAATCTGATGGCGGCTTTACTTGACATAGAGTCAGTAAACGCTGAAGACTCAGGAAAGACTCAGACAATGACAGGATCTCCTGAATCTTATGAAGGTGAGCCACATCCAAAAATGATGAATCGTGGAAACCAGAACGAGATTTTAAAATACCTACAAAATGAATCCTCGTAAGAACAAAAACGCCACGAAGAACTAATGGCGATGGAACAAAATAAGTTGTCCATAGAAGAACAAAGGATAAGTGCCATGATTCGACTAAAGGACGCCTTCGAGAAGGCTATTATTAATAAATAAAACCAAAAAGTTAATCTTATGTTTTAGTGTCTTAATATTAATTTATTAAATGTGTGATGTTCCTGCACAAATTGAAGATAGAAAACCAAAAGGGTACTCTAAGGTCTGTGCTATAAATTTCCGCTAGTTAGAGTCCCTAATTGGTTTATGTTACTTTTTGATGTTCTTTTTGAGTTTTACAATTCGTTATTTATTCAGGTGCAACTCTGACCTCTGAATCGAAGTCGAGCGTATTTATACATAATTCAAAATTTTTTTATTATTATTTATCTCTTACTCTAACTTACAACCTAACTTATTTCTATTAATCTCATTCTTGTCCATTCACACACTTCAGCGGTACAACGCGCGGATTGGCTGAGCAATCCACAACCCACGCGTTTTCATTTCTCACACTCTCTCCCTTCATTGTTCTTCAGCTGACTCCTTCTCTAAACTTTCCCAACTTGCCGATGGCCTGGTACACTCTAATAGTTCAATGTACTAAAAGGATGTCGGTGCACAGTTAAGACAAAGAAAACGTCAAATGACTCGCTGCGCTAAAATATGTGAATGGATATAGTTGTCATTTGTACAACAATTATGTACCGTAATGTACAAAAGTATGCACCCACTACACCCTTACCCTTATGAGAAATCTTACAATAAAATGTGTTTATTTTCTTATTAGATTTCAAAGTGGTCCTATTTTGTAAGTTAATGTAATGTAATAACAATTAATTTCATTCAAAAGAAAAACGCATCTAGCTATTGTTTTTAATATTTCAGAATCAATATGTAGACGTGATAGTGCATCTGAATTTTTATTTTTTTGTATATTATTTCAAAATCATAATCTGAGAGTTCCAATCTTTTGCGCGTGAGTTTTGAACTTGGATTTTTGTGAGAGATTAGTGACACCAATGGTCTGTGATCTGTTACTATAATAAATTTTCTCCCATACAAATAAGGTCTAAAAAACTGTATGCCAAAGTTAATTACCTTTCAAGCTCTTACTTGCATACAACACAGGTAGATGTTCTCCTATTTCTCCTTGAGATAAAACCGCACCTAGCGCATAGTCCGAGGCGTCCGTAGTTAGTATGTATAGTTTCTCAAAATCCGGGTACTGTATTATTGGAGGACTAATACATTTTCCCTTAAGTGTATCAAATGCTTCCTGTCTTTTTTCTGTCCATTCGAATTTAACATTCTTTTTAACCAGTTCATTTCGACTACTAGCTATTTGAGCGAACTTCTTAATGAATCTCCTATAATAATTGCAGAAAGCAACAAAACGTCTTACTTCGTCAGCATTCTTAGGTGTGGGGTACTTGGATACTGCCTCGAATTTACTAGGATCTGGTCGTATTCCGTCTGCCGTCATTAAATGACCCAAATACACCACTTCTGATCGCAGAAACGAGCATTTTGATGCATTTAACTTCAGGTTGTGTATAGACAGTCTCTCAAGTACCCTGATTAGGTTCGTATTGTGATGTCTTATGCTGCATCCGAAGATTATGATATCATCGAAATAAAGGAACGCGTTTGATTCCAAACCCGCTTAAGTTAGGGTCAACATCCGTTGAAAGCTGTTTGAAGATATTTTTAGCCCGAGAGGCAACCTTGTATACTGGTAGTGACCATTAGAAGTTGAAAATGCGGTATAATGTCTAGATTTCTGCTTCATTTCTATCTGGTGGAATGAACTTGTCATGTCTAGGGTAGAGAAATGTTTACCTTTTCCAAGCTTATCTAAAATATCATCTAAACGTGTCAGTAAAAATTTGTCATTAACTATCTTATTATTCAATTGCCTAAAGTTAGCTACCAATCTCCACTTCTTTAAATCTGTTTGTCCTTTCTTAGGTACCAATAACAAGGG
Organism: Polietes domitor; assembly: GCA_947397865.1. NCBI lineage: Eukaryota > Metazoa > Arthropoda > Insecta > Diptera > Muscidae > Polietes > Polietes domitor. The sequence goes on from CANDYM010000001.1 coordinate 392,674, forward strand.
GACATTGTATGGACTGACAGAAGGTTCAATTATCCCGTCCTTCAGTAAATCCTGGACTTGTGCCTCTATTTCTTCCCTGTGAGTTTTTGGTAACCTATAGTTTCTGATGTACATGGGAGTGGTTTCCTGTTTGTAAAAAATATTAGAAGTAAGTGGTTCTCCGGGGAGATGGAAAATTGTCTGGTATTTGAGTAATATCTCGACCAGCTGATCTTTATCACTCTCATCTGTATCATTTAAATTAATCTCTGCAAGGACTTTGTTGAATCTGTGTTCGTCCTGTCTCTTTAGACTTGTGTTGACTGTGAGGGTAAAATTTTCGTAATCAACGTTGCAATTATACTTGCATAGAAAATCTCTTCCAAGTATACCGTCAGTGTGTATTGGAAAATCTTCCGCCACCAAATGCAGCTTATGGGTCAAATTTACATTATCAAATATTATTCCACCTCGTTATACCTGTTAAAAGGCAACAATCATCTGGGTTCTCTTCAAAATTTGAAAATAGGTGTTCCTTGCAAGTTAATATCACACTTAACTTCATTATCATCTTTGAATTAATAATTAAAATACCACACCCAAAGATGATGTTGCATTAATCGTATGATTAATAGAGTCATGCATCAACACGCATTTCATAATAATTACGGTAATATAAATAAGTAAACAATAAACTAGAATGTTTACGAAGTGTGAAATGAAAAGTTAATGACTTGTGTCTAAAAGTGCATCACCCAAGACGAAAGAATCAAATTAATAATATTATCGGAATCTATTAATAAACAAGTCAAAACGCGCGAGTTGATATCGAAAGGGAATTATGTTTCTTTTGCTTTAAACAAAAGAATCTCTTTGTTTGCAAAACATATAAATATCGGAAATGAACAAATGGGAATCAGTTCACCCCTGTTCATTATAGACGTCAGTCAGAAGTAATAAACTAGTTCGTAGTCAGGAAGTCATCTCGATCGGTGATCAAATCGTGGCTAACCCTAATCAAACAAATATATTAATATACTAAGAGTGAAGTTGTAAAATATAAATAGTAATAAGCTTATAAATAAATAAAAATATATTTTTTGAGCAACGTACCCCTAAAAAATTAATTGGCGCCCAACGTGTCAGCACGAGCTACTACGAACGAAAAGGTGTAATTCGAAATAACCAGTATCCTTATAACGAAAAGGAGAAAACGGCAAAGAAAAACCAAAACAACCCCAAACCAGTATCCTGACCAAAAGTGAAGACGGCCAAACAAAACCCCGAGTACCTTTTGAAAAAAGAGCAAGGAGAACACGGTAAAGGAAGGAAAAACGAGAAGATAATTCTTAAGGAATTAATGGAACAATATTTCAAGCGAAATATTGATAACACTTACTACAAGTAGAGTCATTTGATAGGATCTACGAATCCGAAAAAGGGTACAATAGTACAATAACAATCCAGGAAGGCGAAAAAGAAATCCTCACAAGGGACAAGGATAGTCGTAAGGTCAAGAAGAACCTGAAACGTGAGCATAGTGGAAGTAGTGATCCCAAGAAAGATCAGCGAAAACCTATTAAAAAGCGAATACAGTGGAAGTAAATGATTCCAATAAAAATCATTGAAAAAAGTATTAAAGAGCAAGGCGATATTGAGCTAATAGTAATACAGCTGACCGAACATTTTAAATATATACGAATCGAACTGTTGTATAAAAGACTCAGAGAATTCGAAGTCCAGTTGGAAAAAATTTGAGATCCTGATACAGAACAATCTGAAGAAGATCCTGATACAGAAGACTCTGAAGACGAAACAGACGAGAATTGTATCGAAGTCGAGGTCCAAGATTTTACGCTGATACCAATAGAGTAAGTAAAGCTCAAGACAAGCCAAGTCCAAAGAAGGAAGTCCTAAGAAGGAAGTCCAAAGAAGGAAGTTGCCAAGTTCAAAAAAGTTGCCAAGTCCATAAAAGTGAAGAATATCTGAAGAGAAGCAGAGAAATATTTATAATGGTAGATATATAATAAGTATTTATCAAAATATAAAAAAAAACTTTGAACAATTACGTCAGCCTTGGTAGGAATAAAGTTTTAATCATGGCATTAACTGCAGATGAAATTAAAAGAATATTTAATGAACAAACTAAGGTATTAAGAGAAGAAGTAGTATCGTTAAAAACGCGATTGAATACATTCACAGGTAAAGCGCAGGTAACAGAATATAAAGATGACTAGTTGAACGAAGCAATAAACGATAAATCGGATACAGGAGTAATAGACTCCTTACCAAAATTGCGGTCCACAATGCAATGAAATTACATACGAAATTTAGCAGAGCATACATATGCTCACTAAATAAATTAATAAATAAGTGTTTAGGTGAGGCAAACACAATACTTGTGAGCCATAACACACCACTAAATCTTGACGCAATTATTGCAAGATTAGATTGTGCCTTCGCGGACAAACGTCCCAGACATATTCTGGAAACAGAATTAAATATGTTGATACAAGGTAATATGTCTATAATGAAATATTACAATAAGGTAACGGAGAAACTAACACTCTTGATAAATAAAACGATCATGACTCATGGAAATGATAGTAGCATGACAAAATATTCAAATAATTTCCATAGACAAACAGCTTTGAAAGTATTTGTATCAGGTTTGAATCCTCCATATGATCATATCATATCTTCAATGCAACCTCAAGATTTGCAAACGCATTGGCAAAAGCACAAGAGATTGAATCAAACTACCATAGAGCGCATATAGCTTATGCATTTGATAAGAATTTCAAAAACCCAAATTCTAACCCCCACCATAAGCAAAAAGGCAAACATCACAAAGGTGATAATGTTCTTAGGTTCCCAAAAATGGAACAGAACAAGAGATATCAAAAACCCGAACCAATGGATGTAGATACAAGCGGAAACTTCAAAACTCCTAACCAACATTTCGGTGGAAATAACAGAGGTTTTAGGCACAAACATTTCAATAAGGGATTTAATCCACGAAATGATGGCAATAGAGATGCTAATCATCAAGCGCAAAAGAGATCGGTCGAAGCGTCGAATAGTCAAGGACATACTCAGCCACAGGCAAAAGCTCAACGCGTAAATAATATCAATGATGACCATTTTTTAGAGTAAGGTTGAACCTGCCTTACATTTTCAAAAAAGACATAAGTACAGGTCAACGATTTAAAATATTGGTAGATACAGGAATAAATTGGCAATACCTAAAAAGGTAAGAACCATAAATGGCCATCAACTAATAGAGTACTACCACGCAATAACCGTGTTAGGCTACAAATGTATTTTCTACGAAGTCGACAATTTAGAATCAGACTTATTAATAGGATACAATTTCTTAAAGGAAATTAAAGCGGAAATTAATTTGAATAATAGCGAATTAATTCACCGAACAGGTGTAGAGAAAATACGCATAACTGATGAAATTACAGAAGTTACAGAAATTCCATAAAAGGAAAATATAGAGGTTCATACGCTAAATATGAAGCAAAATGATCACTACGGAAGCGATAACAGTGAATCAAGTGAATCAGGTGAGACGATCGATTCAAACTGTTCTAGTGTAGGAGAACAAAGCGAGGAATCAGATGCGGATAATAATAAACCACTCACAGAGGAAAAATATGTGAGTAAAGCGAAAAAATGTTTAGGAGAAACATATCAATTATATGAGAAAAGGGAAATACCGAAAGTAATAAAAACTGATGCTATAGAAAGGAACAAAAATATTGAGAAATTGAGCAATGAGATAAAACAAGAAATATACGATCTACATTCAGGAATAGATACAAATTTACCTTTCAGGACAGATATTAAAGCAGAAATCAGGACAAAGAGTATTGGTCCAATATGGAGTAAGCAATATCGATATCCCTTCTCAGCAGCAAAATTCGTAAATGAGGAAATAGAGAGATTATTAGATGAAAGTATAATAAGACCTAGCAAAAGTCCATATAATTCACCCATATGGGTAGTACCGAAAAAAGTTTTAAACGAGGATGGCACAACAAAACAAAGAATGGTAATTGACTATAAGAAACTAAATAAAGTAACTACAGCATAATATAACATCTGCAGTCCTCATCTGGCAGTAGCCGAAACAACATCGTTTCTTCTCTCACTGCTGCTATTAATTGAGAGCTATTATTGGAGTGTTTTTGCATTCGATTCTTCTTCTTCGATTTCTATCCGTGCTGTAACAATTTTTTTTGTTATTTGCTTACAATCACATTCTCGCTGAGTTTTTTGTGAGATATGATAATGAACGGGGTGTGCCCCCCGAACTACAACAGGTACGCTGACCTGGACCCAGATAGGGATAAGGAAAAAAATCCAAGGAGAAACAAGCGAACTCGTCTCGATCCCAAAGACTTTGTTCCTCTTTCTACGAAACAACAAAACTACGACGATCTCCCAAGATTTTTAATTGCATCAGCAACATTCATCGAACCAAGTGCAACCATTGGCTTCCTACAACGTTTTTCAAATTGGTCGTGGGATCAAACATATTAGTCGTGAATATTCAGAAATATCAGAACTTAGAAGTGGTGACTTACTGATAAAGGCAAACAACCTTAAGGCAGCTAAAAAATTTTTGAGTGCTAAATTAATTGATGTTGTTCCTGTAAAAATTGTCTTACACTCCACCCTAAACTCGTCACAAGGCCTCATTTTCTGTGATAAAATAAAATCTATTTCTGAAGAAAGCTTGGTGAAAGACTTGGAAGAGTTTAATGTTATTGGAGTTCGCAAATTTATGAAAAAGGAAGGAGACTCTCTTGTTGCTACCGGCGGTGCGGTAATCACCTTCAATTTAATACATCCTCCTGCTTTACTGGATCTAGGTTGGCGAACTGTATTGGTGCACGAATACATTCCCAACCCATTAAAATTTAACAATTGCCATAAACTGGGTCATACCAAAAATCATTGCAGAGGAATAAACTTATGCAAGGAATGTGGTGTCCCCCACCAAACAAATGCTAAAAAACCTGTTGAACAGAAGATCACTCAATTTACATCACGTAGTCTTGTCAAACCATCAACATCTCTCACTCTAGCCGTATCTTCATCTTCCGTCTCTTTCACTCACAGTACTCTTTCATCAGCAGTCGCTCCCACTCACAGTACTCTTTCATCATCAGTCGCTCCCTCTCTTAGTACTCTTCCATCATCATCAAAATCTACAATTCAATCCACACCATTAACTCCTTCTAACACAACTACTATCACAAAGCAAGAAGTCATTCACACAAACACCAAAAACAACAACAAAAGAAATGAAAAAGAACAAACCCCAATTACATCTGATGAAGATATGTCAGACGTTTCTGATTCCACTATATCAAATTATGAAGCATCAAACACATCACCACGTATGGATGATGTAACATCTCCATGCAGCCAGGCATTCAAAAAATTCCCACAACTTAATACTCTAATTACACCTAAAACCTTTAGAGAAACTCTACCTAAATTTTCAACAAATTCCAAAAATAACGAATAATTTTTCTTTTTCGAACTTATTCACTGTTTGTATCGACTTGCTCGGCTTGAGTGCTCGCGCTCAAAATCATACTTTGAGCTCTAGTATTCCGGTTGGGCAGGTTGGTACAGATAATATTTATTTATATTATTTTATATCCAAGAGAAAGACCTGGGATCGCTTTCTTAACTCGTTAAACCCATTTATGGACGTCCGTTGTATATGGAGTAAGATTAATAACTTAAGAAATTCGAGGTCGGACAGTTTCTCCACTATCTCTCTGGAAGGAGGAGTTATTGCACATCCTAGGAAGATAGCAGATGCATTCACATCCTTTTGGAGCTCTCTGAGTTCGGATGGGGCTTTCGATCAAGCGGTTATTTCATCCAAACGTGGCTTGGTGATTGAGAACTCTTCGTCTACGGTTAACCTTTTCCCTAACTTATCTCGATTGATTGACATATTCGAGCTCGATGAAACTCTGAGCACTTTAAGGGGTTCTACACCTTCCTTAGACAAATTGACATATTCGATGGTTAGAAATGCCCCATCCCTGGTTAGGAGACGTCTTTGCAAGTTGTACAACAAAATAATTTGTTCTGGGGTTTTTCCGCACGATTGGAAACTGGCTATCCTTTCACCCATACCCAAACCGGGAAAGAATCCATGTGCATTAGAGGGATACAGACCCATTTCGTTGCTTCCTATCCTCTCGAAGATTTTGGAGAAAATCTTGGCCAGACGTTTTTTCAAGTACACAAGGGACCGTTTTTTATATATTCAACATGCCTTCTTACCTCATTATGGTGTGCATACTTTATGCCATCGTCTTGAGGTGGTTCTGCGTGAAAATTTGCGCAAACGAAAACATAGCCTCGTCCTTTCTGAAGATTTAGAAAAAGCTTTTGACCGAGTGGTACTAACAAGCGTGATAAAGGAATTGAATAATTGGGGAGTGCCGACACAATTATTACTTCTACTCAGCTCTTTCCTGTCTTACCGTCGGATGATCGTCAGAATTGACGGACATCTATCTCGAACATTCCCGTTGGACAATGGTATTCCTCAGGGATCCCCACTTTCTGTAGTCTTGTACAACATTTATGCGACTTCACTGGCCAGAGCGATAAAAAACTCCCCCGGAATTGATTTTGTCGGAATTTTTGCCGATAATATTTTTGCGGTTTCATCAGGCAGCCCCGAAACTGTCGAACTCAATTTGAATACATTTAATTGTATCATACAGGAATGGGCAAAAGATGCAGGGGCAGTTATTCCCACGAGCAAAATTGAATGCCTTCATGTTTGCAGGAAAAGGAATTGTCGTGGTACTTCCATTCGCCTTGGAAATAGTCAAATTGAAGTTGACTCTCAAATGAAAATGTTAGGTATAAACTTCTCAAAGAATTTGTTGTGGAATGAACACGTTAAACTTTTGCGATCGAGGCTGGGTAAGATGAATAATCTACTTCGCCTTATCTGCTCAAGGACTAAAGGACCTCATATTGACACAGCTATTAATATATGTAAATCACTGGCTCTTGGTACCATTTCCCATAGCATCACTATTTATGGATGGACTTCCAAAGATAATATAATTAAATTGAACATAGCCATCAACAAATGCCTCAGAACGGCTACGGGACTTCTTCAACCAACTCCCGTGGAAGCTCTACGTTTTGAGGGCAAATTCCCTGATTTTCGATCGATTTTGGAAAAATTCTCTATTAGCCTAGCATCTAAATCAATCACGTTGCCTTGCCATGGTCTTCATGATGATTTTTGGGCTCACATAAACGTACCTCACAGGCATTCACTATCTGCGATAGATCGCATTCTGGAAATTCTACATGTGCTACAGGTGACACTTCTGTTATGATTGATGATACTTTGAGTTTTCACAAGAAGGATTCTACAAGTACAGTCTGCTACAGGCAACTTTTGTTGGAAAGGATCTCGTTCTATCAGCCAGGGATGATTCTCTATACTGATGGCTCTTTTGATGGAGAAACTACATCGTTTTCCGTAGTCAGTCAATTATCAGTAGATAGTTTCTTGACAGTCTGTGAATCTCATTTACCGAACCGTACAGGAATTTTCACAGCAGAAATTTCTGCTGTCAAATCGGCTATTGCCTATGCGATGAACGGACAGAAAAAAACCCTTATATGTACCGATAGTCTTAGCGTCACCAAAGCTCTTCTTAAAAATCGTAGAGGAATTTTTAATAGCATGCTTTCAATACCTAATACTTGCGATGTCGTTGTTCTTTGGATTCCCTCACATTCAGGTATTGCGGGTAACGAATTTGCTGATAAGGTCGCTGAGAATGCTTTGGGATTGTCCCTAATCTCCCAGATGCCTCCATTTCCATTCTCTATAAATCTATATAAATCTTTAAAACGGTTCAGGAATATTGACAGGTGGAATCAATCCGCTTTGTTTCTCAGACGAGTTAACCCTGCGACTTCTAGACCTCGTTATAATGCCAACTTCAGTAGATCTGATTGCATATTCATGGCCCGTCTAAGAGTCGGTAAGGCCATTTTCTACACTCGTCACTACTATGAGGGTACGGAACCTGCAAGGTGCAACTTTTGTGGCGACTTTCTATCCGTTTCACATATTCTTGTGGAATGCAGCTTTCCAAAAATTGATTTGTCTATTGACAAGATTCTTGATTGTTCCTCGCAGGTATTGCTACCGCAGATACGGTCCGCTCTGGACATCCACGATCTGCGTGATGTTTAAACCAAATTCTGTCTTAGAAGTTTACTTTTATTACATATTTAATACCGCATTGTATATAAGGTACATTACTCCTTTTTTTCCTAAAAAATCTATGTAATATATTGTATACCATTTACTATATTTCTACTCTTTTTCTGAATTAGTTTATGTATATTTTCTTTATATCATTCTTTGTCGAGCGCATATGGTCTTAGTCACCCGGCGCCTCTTTTTATATTTTATAAATTTAATTTTGTATGATATATTGTTATATTATCCCATCTCGGACAATCACTATATTTTAGCGCTCTAGATTTAGAATCTGGATTCCATCAAATGTTAGTTAGAGAGAAAGATATAGAAAAAACAGAATTTTCTGTCAGTAACGGAAAATATGAATATCTTAGAATGCCATTTGGATTGAAGAATGCTCCGAGTATATTCCAAAGAGCGATGGATAATATTTGCGGGATTATATAGGAAAAATATGTCACGTCTATATTGACGACATAATAATCTATTCTTCTAGCTTAGAAGAACATACGAAACATTTACGAATAATTATAGATATTTTGTAAAATGCAAATATGAAAATATCATTGGAAAAGTCTAAACTATATCAACAAGAGGTTGAATTTTTAGGACATACTATCTGTAAGTGAATAATAAAGACGGACCCTAAAAAGATAAAAACCATTAATGAATATCCATTGCCAGAAACTTTGAGACAATTGAGAGGATTTTTAGGAATCACAGAATATTATAGGAAGTTTATTAAGGATTACTCGAAGATAGTAAAACCTTTGACTAAACATCTATCAGGAGAAAATGGTAGAATATCCCAATATATGTCAAAGAAGACATTGGTTAAATTGGATGAAAACGGAATAAAATCTTTCAAAACATTAAAGGAAATGTTATCAGCTACAATAGAACTAAATCAACCAGATTACGAAAAAAAATTTGTCTTAACGACAGATGCATCAAATGAAGCAACAGTGGCAGTGTTATCCCAAGATGGAAAGCCAATACTATTTATATCTAAAACATTAGATAAAACCCAACAAAATTATGCAACAAATTGAAGTCACTTCGTAATTATCTGTACGGTGTTAAAGATTTAGAAATCCACACGGATCATCAACCACTGACTTATGCGATTTCACCAAGAAATCCAAATTCAAGGATAAAAAGGTTGTTAGCTATTGAGGAATTTTCACCAAAATTAATATATAAACCAGGGAAAACTAATGTAGTCGCAGATGCGTTATCTAGACAACATTTAAATCAAATATCAGATGCGTCAACTAGATCACAAAGTAGTCTTGCAACACAGCACTCATCTGACAGCGTATACTTAAATCAGATAGCAAGCACGCGTAAACCTCTTAATCAATTTAAACAACAATTTGTTATCAATAAGACGAGATTTACGGTCCATGACCAATTAAGCGTTTTTGAGAAAACTAGACATTTAATTGAATATGACACAACAGAAAACTTAAAAACAATATTAGTAGATTTTTTAAATCCAAGCATAATTGCAGCAATATTCTGCACACCAGAAGTCCTATACGACATTAAAGAAATGTTATTGACAACATTTAGTGCAACAAAATTTGTTCACGCGCAATTCATGTCATTGTTGAGAATACATATACTAGAGCTCATAGAAATTATTATGAGAATTACAGTCAAATAAAGGAGATGTCTTATTGGCCAAATATGATAAGAGAATTGAAACAATTCATTAGACATTGCGGTATTTGTAATGAAAACAAATACTTAAGGAAACCGATAACTATACGAATTGGCGAGGCTTCAATTCCAAACAAGGAGGGGGAACAGCTACACATCGACATATTCTACGCGGAAAATAAAAAATTCATAACATGTATGAATGCTTATTCTAAATATCTTGTAGTTAAGAAAATAGATGACAAACCTAACTTAAATGAAAAGATTTTAGAAGTTTTACAGAATTTTCCAGACGCGACAAACGTAATGTTAGATAATGAACCAGGATTCACATCCGTACAATTCAAATCATTAATACAAAGATTGTGAATCCAATTATACTATTGCAACCCAGGTCATTCAAAAAGTAATGGACAAGTAGAAAGGCATATTCGACTCTAATAGAGATGTCAAGATGCATTCAGAAAGAATATCGAATAATAGACAGCACTGAAGCTATATATAGAGCAGTCCAACAATATAACAAATCGATACATTCAGTAACTCAAGCAAAACCATTAGAGATATTGTTTAACAAAGTAAAACATACAGACATCTCGGTCAAACTAAAAACTGCACAAGGACAAATGCTTGAGAGGGAAAATAAAAGGAATCGTTTAAGAACTTTCCAAAAGGACGATATCATTTATGAAAAGATATTAAATGAGAGAAACAAATTGCGACCTAAATACCGACGACAGGTAGTGGAAGAAGACTTAGGCAATGCAGTAAAAATCTATTCGAACAACCGTATAATTCATAAGCATAACATTAAATAAATTATTCTTACAGATGTTGTTAGTGACTATCATTCTACTCATCGACTGTATCTTCGGCGATATTGTTGATTACACGAAGGAAGACTACGCTTTAATTGAAAATGGAAATTGCGCTATGTATTCAAATCTAGGACAGATATTTCACGTAACTAATTTAACTTTATATGAGGATATAATCACGGAGCATAAGTTAACACTAGATACAGGAAAACAATGGGCAACATTGGAAATAGAAGTTGGATTAATAGAAACCATACTAGAAGAATTAAAAGAGAACAGAATAAAAAGAGATAATAATGAATTTGGAACCCTATGGAAATAGATAGCAGGTACTCCAGATCATGATGACTTTATCACGCTCAATGAGAAAATAGAGGAACTGACCGTGAATAATAATAAACAGTTCATAATTAACTCTAAACTGTTCGAAGTAATTACAAATCTTACCAATACATTGGGACGATTATCAGCTGAAGATGATAAATTCAGACTTACTAGATATAGGAATCAGTTAATACTAAACGATTTAACCTACTTAGTACATGCAATCAGCTTAGCTAAAGCAGGAATAATTTATAGCGGCATTTTAAATTTAAAGGAACTCAGAGAGATAATGAGGCTCGAAAATAAAAGAGTTAGCCGACTTGCTTGATGTAGCAACATTTAAAATTGTTCAAACCAAGGACTGCATAATTGTATATATAAATTATCCAATAATAGATAAAGTATGTAGACTTTATGATGTAAGACCAATTGTAAGAAATAATGAAAAACTCATAATACAAAATGAGATTGCAAGATGTAAAGGTATATATACAAATATCGAAAACCTACCTATTGCAAATACTCACAAGAAAAATCTTGTTTAACAAAAATATTAAATTCAGAAAATGCTCAATGTAAAAAGGTTAAAGATACTATTTAAAAATAGATGTTATTAAAGATGGAGCAATATTAGTTTATGGAAATCATACTATAAACGAAACCGAAGTTAAAGGTACATATTTAATACTTTTTGAAAATAATGTTAAGATTGATGGAAAATTATATGAAAATCCAACATCAATAATTTGGAACTATTTAAAACATAACAAAATACCATTATTTGAAGTTATTGATTTAATCGAAGAAGAAAGGAATATAACTTTCAGTAACATAGATAACCTAGCATTGGAAAATAAAACATCAAGTAATGATACGAAGATTATAATAACAAGAAATTTTGTTAATTGTAATTTATATAGCCTATAAGCTAAGAATTATTATAATGAGATATATAAACGCAAGAAATTTGAAAATTCAGAATCACGAGATCGAAATGAAAGAAATAGCTTTAGACGAACTAAATAGACAAATAAGCGATTTAGCGGATAGAGACACGGGTCGCAGCTCTTAACAATGAGGGAGTTAATATCACACTTAACTTCATTATCATCTTTGAATTAATAATTAAAATACCACACCCAAAGATGATCATGTTGCATTAGTCGTATGATTAATAGAGTCACGCATCAACACGCGTTTCATAATAATTACGGTAATATATTTGTTCATATTTATACCATAAATAATGCTGATCATACAATAAAATAACGTTTAAATTTCATGTGTAATTAATGAATATGAGAAAACTAAAAATTGCAAACAGATCAGTTTTATGTCGTTAACTTTAGTAGGACAATGTAAATACCATTAATGGTATTCACTTATAAATGCGTTATTGATTATTATTGTTTTTTTGTGTGTTTTAGCAGTTAAGACAAACTGTACCGAACTTATTTACCTGTGGAATATGTATAATAAGCTTATTCCAACGATATTTGAATAAGGTAGACATTAAGGATCAGATTTCTCTGATAGTAGTGAATATACTGGTACCAAAGTCAAATATGACACTCTGAGTCACAGAATTTCTCGCCTCGAAAATCCTTCCAGACTTCGACTGTAGAGTTGAGAATTTTCAAGCCTTCGTTGATGCATTAAGTCTAATAGATTTGCTGAAGAAATGTCACGAAGCTATTGTGGTTAATTTGACAAATACAAAATTAAAAGGTTCATCACGAACGATTATCACTTCATAATCAAAGAGATTATTGATAAACTGAGGAAGACAGTGAAGGGTAATGACAAATCGGATAACGCATACACTGGCGAACTAGTGCAAGTAAACAAATCTTTAGCAAGTGCTTTTATAACTGTCGGATTTGCGGAATTCGTTAGTTGAAAATTAATCCTCGCATATGGCGATAAAATCTATGAAGAAAAATACATCATGTAACAGAGTTAGGCTGGAGTTAGGCATGGAACGAGGCTGTAAATTCTTGCACCGATACACACGCTTCGAACTCTAGTGTATTATATTACAATTTAAGTGACAACATGTCTAACTATAACCGTCGTGGTCGTGGCTTTAGTCGTGGTAATGGAAGTGGTCGCGGAAACCATCGCGGCAGCGGATACTATAATAGAGGCTGTAATGGTAACAACATGAGCTAATATTTCTATGTTGAAAAAGTATTAAACTTTAGGTATATTAATAGACAAGAATCATACCACCAACATTAGTGGTATTTTGGAATGTGTAATAAACTCGGTAGGAATAATAAGGGCTAATCTAATAATAGAGAGCGATTTATTGGGCTTCAAGTTTCATATAGTTGATGGAAACTTTCCAATTCAACGTAATGGTATATTAGGATTAGATTGTATATGCAATGTACAATTGCATCCTGGACTACGAATGGTAATATGACCTAATAACGTCAGTGGAAATGTATTCGATTCCATATACGATACTCCAAAATCTCATTAGCTATCATTACCAGCGATATCTGAGGAAGTACGGAAGATTTAAATTGAACGGACAGGCGATGTGTTGATTCCCACTCAGCGTTTGGATAGCAGTATATTCTTACGTGCGTATTATTAATACCAACAAGAAGAATGTTTTATTGGAGAATTTTACTATAATCATTGAAAATCTTTCATACTACTCAATATTTCATGTCAGTCATGACAGAAAGGAGAGATCTGAAATGGTATTACAGAGATTATCTAAATATTTCCTTAAAGGGAATTGTACACGGAGTTCTGTGATATTTTTGCTTTGGAAATGTAAAGGATAACTACGAAAAACTTTTACAGATTAAAGTTGAGGATGACGGTATATATAAAGAACTATAGAGTACCTTATATCCAGAAGGAGGAAATAGAGAAACAAGTAGAAAAACATCACTCTATATTAGTCCAATACTTTGGACATGATATATCTTAACGATTAAGTGTCATCCATGATTCTGGAAGGTCAGGATTGCGGCCATCTTCTGATTTTTTATTGTTATTTAATTTGTTTAAATTCGCAAACATCTCTGAGAAAGAACTGTCCGATTCGGTTCTAGAAACTTAAGTAGAAGCATTAGATGAAGACTGGCATAGTGTTTTTCTGAGAGTGTCTGATGACCAAATTGTAGATAGAATTTTCAAGCAGATTGCTAAAGAAACATATGAATCGACTTGGGACACGTATCAGAAAACGAAGGACAGTATGGTGGACCTGTTGAAGCGTGAAAGAGGTCATACGAATATCCAACAGAGGACTGAGACCACAAGCGCGTCACTATTTCAATGTTCCGCTATTTATCCAGCGAATCCCCCGTCGCGGATTAAAATCTTGGCGCGATGCGGGGGCTGAAGGGCTGCTCTTTCGGTCATCTTCTACAGAAGGGTGAAGCTTGCTGCACCCTCCTGGTGAAGGACAGAGATTTGAGAGCAGCCTGACTAAAGTCCCCCCTTTTTTGCCTTGATGAGTACAAGTATTAATTTAAACTCTGCAGGGGGTACCCAGGTTGGACCTGGAAATAAAACCGAAAAGTCATCTCCGGATGGCTCTTCGGGCGGGACGCAATATCTACAGGTCCCAAACTCATCCCCCGATTAAAAATACATCAACAAACAGTACTATAAACGAAAAAGATGACAAAACGGCTACAAAACGGTTACGAATACAAAAGCACGACAGCATTGACCTGTCTCTAAGTGATGACACTGGCAAAGGACTGGCAGAAGTAGGTAATCTGGAGATTTATGAACGGACGAGGAAGATATCAATATTCGGAACTGAACGAATCTGCGATTACACGGATTACGGTTGCTAAAGGGACATCGCAAGGAGACACCAAAATGTATGTACTTTTTTAAGAGGATTGCATGGTAGCTTATTTGTTTTTGTTTCGTATATTCCTCCTGGCAGTTCTGATTTTTTATATTATATACACATTCAGAATATTAGTGATTTAGTCTCCTCGAACAACAACTTTCAAGTATTGTATTGGGTGATTTTAATCTGAGTTATATTGTGTTGTCAATGATGACCGGTTATTATACAATATGTCCATGTAATGTAAATAGTTTAATTGAAATAAATGTTATTGATAGCTTCTTCAGTTTGGATTTAAAACAAATTAATAGGTTCTATAAGCGTTTAAGTAAAATCTTACATTTTATATTTATAAGTCATGATATTAAGTTTGAAAAATGTACCTCCTTAAATCCTTTTTGTGATACTGATATGTATCACATTCCTTTGGAAGTTTCTTTAGAATTTTATGTGTTCAACGAAGTTTGTAATTCTCCTTTGTCTCATGATTTTAAAAAATGTAACTTTAGGGAGTTCTCTTTTTAATAATAGTAATATATCTGAATGTTACGATAAGTTCACTGTATATATAAATCAAATAATGTCTAATAATATAACCCTTATAAAGCGTAAAATTCATAAATTGCCATGGTATACTAAATGTCTAAAAACGCTCAAAAACCAGCGAAATAAGTATCACAGGCATTGCGAAAGTACTTTACAGTTGGAATTTAAGGCAATGTTTGATAGATTCTCAAGAGAGTTTAATCTGAATATCCTACGACAATGTTCTTAAATGATGATGTGTCCAATTGCACTACTGACACTGTTAACTTCTTTGCATATTTCTTTAGTAGTAATTTTGTGGCAAATGATAGCCATATCATTTTTAACAACAATCCAAATTCGCTTCTTGACTTTGGTTTTATTTAGCTAACTAAAGTCGATGTTCTTTGTGGTATTTCAAAGTTAAAAACTTCTTATAAATTGATGGGTTTTGTGGTTTCTTCTTAAAAAGTTGCTTTTCGTTATTTGTCCCTCTATTGCTCTTGTTCAATAAATCTTTAGAAGAAGGTATTTTTATAGATAAGTGGAAAGTTGCTTATGTAACCCCAACTTATAAATCTGGAGGTAAGGATAATGTAGCTAATTATAGGCCCATATCCAAAATAAGTAATATAGCGAAAGTTTTTGAGCATATAGTTTTTGAAAAATTGTAAAGGGTCCGCCATCTAACGTTTTTTTTCAACTATTCAACCGCTGGAATATTATTTGTGGGGTGCCCTCAAAGATAAGTGTTACGCCGACAAGCCAGAGACAATTGACGCTTTAAAGGACAATATTCGTGAAGCCATTGGTGAAATACAGCTGCACTGCATGGCCAGCCGAGGCAGCCGTTTGAATAAAATTATTTTCCATTATTAACCGGAAGGATTGTACTTTCAAATAAAAATTTGAGATTTTTTTTTTTTTTTTTTGAAAAAAGACTTTTGACATTGTCGAAATCATGATCGTGGTAGTCTGCAGCCAAGTAATAAATGTCACCATGCCATTTGTAAATAAATTTGCGTTCTATTAAATATAGAAGCAAAATGGTCTTGAGCCAGGACAATATCCCAGTTCAAACCAAATATTGATTACAGACCAAAAAATGCAAACGAAAAAACTAAGACAAATGAGCGTTGGCACGGCAGAAGTATTGCTGGGTAACTATACCTGCATATACACATACTTACATACGCAACTCAATGAGATGCTTGTAAGATGGCATGTGTGCTTTATTACTTGGTGCGATTTTTTAAACGCAAATACGGCAAGTGAGTTGTGATTCTCGTTCGTTTGTGAGAATCATCTCCTTATAGAGGACGGGTTTGATGTTGAAAAGTCGCTGCGAAGCCACTTGAAAAGACTTTTGACATGGTCGAAATCATGATCGTGGTAGTCTGCAGCCAAGTAATAAATGTCACCATGCCATTTGTAAATAAATTTGCATTCTATTAAATATAGAAGCAAAATGGTCTTGGCCAGGACAAATTTGAGAAATTTGAGAAAATATTCAGTAGTTTTTTTATAGCATTTAAAAAAAGTTATTTAGCGGACCCTTTATTTTGCTGTCAAGTCTGTAATTTCGCCCTATCAGCATGGTTTTATTCGTGGTAGTTCCATAGTTACTAATTTAGCAGTCATGAAGGACAGAGATTTGAGAGCAGCCTGACTAAAGTCCCCCCTTTTTTGCCTTGATGAGTACAAATATTAATTTAAACTCTGCATGAGGTACCCAGGTTGGACCTGGAAATAAAACCGAAAAGTCATCTCCGGATGGCTCTTCGGCCGGGACGCAATATCTACAGGTCCCAAACTCATCCCCCGATTAAAAATACATCAACAAACAGTACTATAAACGAAAAAGATGACAAAACGGCTACAAAACGGTTACGAATACAAAAGCACGACAGCATTGACCTGTCTCTAAGTGATGACACTGGCAAAGGACTGGCAGAAGTAGGTAATCTGCAGATTTATGAACGGACGAGGAAGATATCAATATTCGGAACTGAACGAATCTGCGATTACAGCTTATGCTACGGTTGCTAAAGGGACATCGCAAGGAGACACAAAAATGTATGTACTTTTTTAAGAGGATTGCATGGTAGCTTATTTGTTTTTGTTTCGTATATTCCTCCTGGCAGTTCTGATTTTTTATATTATATACACATTCAGAATATTAGTGATTTAGTCTCCTTGAACAACAACTTTCAAGTATTGTATTGGGTGATTTTAATCTGAGTTATATTGTGTTGTCAATGATGACCGGTTATTATACAATATGTCCATGTAATGTAAATAGTTTAATTGAAATAAATGTTATTGATAGCTTCTTCAGTTTGGATTTAAAACAAATTAATAGGTTCTATAATCGTTTAAGTAAAATCTTACATTTTATATTTATAAGTCATGATATTAAGTTTGAAAAATGTACCTCCTTAAATCCTTTTTGTGATACTGATATGTATCACATTCCTTTGGAAGTTTCTTTAGAATTTTATGTGTTCAACGAAGTTTGTAATTCTCCTTTGTCTTTCGATTTTAAAAAATGTAACTTTAGGGAGTTCTCTTTTTAATAATAGTAATATATCTGAATGTTACGATAAGTTCACTGTATATATAAATCAAATAATGTCTAATAATATAACCCTTATAAAGCGTAAAATTCATAAATTGCCATGGTATATTAAATGTCGGGATTGATGTTGAAAAGTCGCTGCGAAGCCACTTGAAAAGTCTTTTGACATGGTCGAAATCATGATCGTGGTAGTCTGCAGCCAAGTAATAAATGTCACCATGCCATTTGTAAATAAATTTGCATTCTATTAAATATAGAAGCAAAATGGTCTTGAGCCAGGACAATATCCCAGTTCAAATTTGAGAAGTTTGAGAAAATATTCAGTAGTTTTTTTATAGCATTTAAAAAAAAGTTATTTAACGGACCCTTTATTTTGCTGTCAAGTCTGTAATTTCGCCTTATCAGCATGGTTTTATTCGTGGTAGTTCCATAGTTTCTAATTTAGCAGTCATTACTAAATATTCTATTTCTAACTTTGAAAATGGATGTCAAATTGATCCAATATACACTGATCTCTCCAAAGGTTTTGATAAAGTGTCTCATCCAGTTCTTATTAGCAAGCTTTTTTATTGGTATTCATATTTATCAAATAGATGTCATTTTGTATCAATTGATTCCGTCAAATCTTATGTTTATGTTGCTGCTTCAGGGGTCCCCCACGGTAGTATTCTTGGGCCATTGTTTTTTTGTGTTATTGAGGCATAATTGTGGTTCTATGCGTTAATGTGCCGAATTATCTCAAACTTTAGCTCTTGAATTGTTGCTGGCTTATAGACATACAACTTTTCTTTCAAAGAACCGCAAAGAAAGAAGTCCAACGGTGTCAAATCACATGATCTTGGCGGCCAATTGGCATCGCCACTACGTAAGATAAGACGGCCATTGAATTTGTCGCGCAAAAGAGCCATTGTTTCGGTAGCTGTGTGGCAAGTGGAACCGTCCTGTTGAAACCACATATCGTCCACATCCATATCTTCCAATTCGGGCCATAAAAAGTTCGTTATCGTCTCACGATAGCGAAGACCATTCACAGTAACTGCTGACCGGCCTTTTTTTTGAAAAAATGCGGCCCAATGACACCGCCAGCCCATAAACCGCACCAACCGTCACTCTTTGTGGGTGCATTGATTTTTCGAAATCACTCTTGGATTATCATTCGCCCAAATGCGGCTATTCTGCTTATTGAATCGAATCCACTGAGGTGACAATGTGCCTCATCGCTGAAGATGATTTTCTGCGAAGTGCACCATATGCATTTTGATTGAAAGTCCATTTTCATAATAAGCCTGAATAACTCTTACGCGTTGATCGATTGTGTATCTTTCCATGGTTCAAATTGAGTTAGTCTGAAATTGAGAAATGTCAAATGAAATGCAGAAAAAAATTGACTTTTATGTGTGGTTCACATCGGTCCTTACAATAACCACCCTTTATAAGGTGTCTTCACCATGAGCAACACAGCTGCGGGTGTGGGGTGCTTACCACATGATGCGACCAATTTCGGAATTGATAATTTATAGTTGACACCGGAGCTGATATTTCTATGTTGAAAAAAGTATTAGCTTCAGGTATATTAATAGACTAGAATCATACCACCAACATTAGTGTCATTTGGGATTCTGTAATAAACTCGGTAGGAATAATACGGGCTAATCTAATAGTGAGACCAAGGAATCTGAGGGCAAAAGAAGTGAAGGAATCCACCAGTTTGTCATCAGCACCTGAGCTGCAAGTGGTCATAATGGACCGGAGCAATCCTGAAGGAAAGATGTCCACTAAGCGATGGCTTATGATTGAAGAATGTATTCTCCGATCTCTATAGGAATCCGTTATAAAATTTGAGGATGACTCCTTCACTGATTTGACAGTACCTTAGACTTTCTTTCAGCCTGCATTAATGATCATGACCGTATTTGCCCTGCCACTAAGATAGAGATTGTCCCGATTGACCTAATCCCGTGTTGGACGACATGTCGAGTGTGGATTCCACCCCCAATACTGGAGGACGAATCCATACATATTATGATAATATTGGTATGATTCAATTATGTATGGAACAAAATATCGGCCAAATGACCGCTGCGACCTCGGCTGAACACATCCATCCGATGGTCCAAATTTTCGATGACGCTGAGGCATAATTGAGTTTCAATGCGTAAATATGCCGAATTATCTCATCTCTGTGTGGCAAGTGGAACCGTCCTGTTGAAACCACATATCGTGAACCATAAAAAGTTCACTGTCATCTCACGATAGGAAAGACCATGCACAGTAACTGCCTGACCGGCCTCATTTTGGGAAAAATACGGCCCAATGATGCCGCCAGCCCATAAACCGCAACTCTTTGTGGTGGCATTGGTTTTTCGACAATCGCTCTTGGATTATCATTCGCCCACATGCGGAAATTCTGCTTATTAACGAATCCACTGAGGTGAAAATGTGCCTCATCACTGAAGATGATTTTCTGTTTTTTGATTGAATGCCCAGTTTCATAATAAGTCTGAATAACTCTAACGCGTTGCTCGATTGTGTATCTTTCCATGGTTCAAATTGAGTTAGTATGAAACTGAGAAATGTCAAATGAAATGCACTTAACGTGTGGTTCACATACAAGATCGACCCTTACAATTTAACCACGGTACAAATGGTTCTGTAGAAACGTCATGTTGTTCGAACTCTTCGACTCAGTTGAACAATGTCCAGAGTCATTTGTCTGGCCAGAATGATCAGGATGACATAGTCTTATGAACAGCTTTGATCCAGATTCGACATGCAGGTGCGACGTTTATCGTAAGAGCGCTCATTGATTCTGCGTCAAAAAATACTTTTTGACAAGGTGGATAGTTAAGAGATTCGGGTCCAGAACCCACAATGTGAACTATAGGGTCAGTGGTTTGGGCGGTACTGTAGTTGCAAATTCGGATAAGATTTGTACCGTTGATTTGTGTGCTGAAATGTAAGATTTTCATCTGAGTTTTTTATCCTTTATTTATTCCTCCTGGGAACATAGCGCTTCTACAATATTATTCAAACTAAATCTATGTTTTATTGATTTTTTCAATTCTGCAAACACTGTTGCAGAATGTATTGCACAATGTATTCTTTAGTCGCCCAGAATGTAGTATACCTTGTGGATTCCATCCCATTCTTGCGAAACTATTATGAGCTTTTCGAAGGGTGCGGCTAATCCACTTCCATTTTTTCTCTTTATTTGTTTCTCTATGGGTTCTTCATTGACTGACAAGTGGAGGTCAGCGTTTGTAATTCTTCTGGGCTAAAATATTCCACGTATTATTCTCAGTCACTTGTTGATAAATGTTTGTAGACTTTGGGATATACTCTTAGACTTCAGTCATGTTTCACTTCCGTACAGCAATGTGGATTTTACGCAGGAGTTAAACAGTCGTATTTTAGTGTTCACCGATATTTGAGTTGTAATGTTTAATTTTGTTTGTTTTGTTTCTAGGCCTGCCTAAGTGTGTGCCGGCGCTTAAAAACGCCACTGGCAAAAATGAGTTGTTTTCTGCTGGCACTAAAAAGCGCCTAAGCAAATAAAAAGGTAGACAATGCCAATGATTCGGCTAGTCAGTTTTGAATGTGACTTTATTAGCATAATTTCAATCCTTATAAACTAAATTAACGGTAATTTCTTAATCCTAATTCTCTTCACATTTTCATCCTTAAAATTAAACAAAACAATTTTTAGAACTAAACAGCTGTTTGAGCAAACAAATATAAAACTAGGTATGACATAAAATCTATAACAATCGATTACACTACACCCTCACCCTTTAGAGAAAATAATTTTTATATTAATAGTAAAATATAAAAATTATTTGAATAAACTTATTCTAAATACAAATTAATAAGTATTTAAATTATATTCCATTTTTTTAACATATTATTGTGAAATTTTCTTATTTCTCCCCTTATATTTATTAAAGAATTCACCCCTTCTCTACTAACTACCTCATATGGACCCTGATACGGTGGATAGTTCTTCTTTCTATTTAGAACTCTCAGGAGTACTAGATCTCCCACCGACAAGTCAAGAGGGTTGGTTGCTTCGTTCTGGAGTACTCTTTTTATCTTTGATTTTTCTAAATATTCCGTAGCCTTTTCTAGAGAGAATTTTAATCTTACTTTCAATTCATTGGCATAATTATCGGTATTGTAGCATCGTTCTACATTCCTTATCTCATCATTGGGCAAATATGGTAATTTACCAAATACCAACTCATATGGTGAGTAGCCGGTATCCACATGTGGTGTTGTATTGTACGCAAATGTAAAATACGGTATCCAAGTGTCCCATTCATCATCTTTGGAGAAATTCAATAAAAACTCATTAAGCACCCTGTGGTTCCGTTCTATCGAGCCTAACGTCTCGTGGTGATACGGTGCGCTAAATATCTGTCTGACATCCAACAAACGACATACCTCCGACATTAAGTGATTTGTAAACTCTGTACCTTTATCTGACTTTATAACCTTAAAAACCCCATATACTAATATGAACTGCTCAACCAGCGTTCTTGCGACAATCTTCGCCTCCTTAGTCTCCATGGGGCATGCCACGGCATACTTCGTTAAATCGCACTGTATAGTGAGAATGTACCTATAGTGGTTAGACAGTCTTAACGGACCTACTGTATCAATTGATACAACCTCAAAACTAGTTCCTGGTGTGTCTGTCAACGTAAATGGTTCTTTCGTATGTCTCGTTTGTTTGTTTAGTTTACACTGTGAGCAATTCATTATGTATTGTTTTATCATTTTATACATATTCTTCCATATGTAACGCTGTTTCAACTTTAATATTGTTTTTCTGACACCCAAGTGTCCACCGTGTGTTGAGTTATGGTATTCCGCTATTAATCCCAATTGCGTATCTCCGCAAATTATTCTTTTTGGACTTTCATAAATTAAAAATTTCAAATTTGTTTTCTTTTCTTGTTCTATATCGTTGAATATAGTTTTAAATTCTTCTATGGCCATCATTTTAAAAATATCATCATTCCTATTCAGAGCCAGTTCTCGCACTCCTACATCATGCATCCTTGATGACAGTTTCTCCAAAATCAACCTTGTGATCGTCGGATTATCGCTGCATCGTACTATAACATCATAATTTTTCATATCAACTTGTAGTTTTCTATTATTCTCTTGCGGCATAAACATAAGTTTTCTAGTGTTTCGTATATCTGTTAGTGACGTACAGTCCCAAATAAAAAGTTTATCGGACTCTCGATTGGACGTATACTCATTCGTATTAGTTTCAGGGGTTTTCTGTAACACATTCTTTCACATGCTTCTAGTTACAGCTAGAATTTTCTTTCCATCCTCAGTATTGCTCGGAATCATTGCTTTTAAAGTTTCGCTATTCAGTACTATTCTTGACAACGCGTCGGCATTCGTATTCATTTGTCCTTTCTTGTAAAATATCTCAAAGTCGTAGTCACACAAATCCATTCGTATTCGTGTCATTTTAGAAGACGGATTTCTATGTGAAAATAACGAAACTAGAGGTCTGTGATCGGTGACTACTAAAAACCTTCTACCATATAGGTATGGTCTAAAAAAATTTATTCCCCAATGTATAGCCAGCAATTCTTTTTCAATCACGGGTTTATTCAAATCATGTTTTGACAAAGTTGTACTGGCGTATGAAATTGGTAAATCAGTGCCTATGTCCCCTTGGGATAAAATAGCACCAAGAGCATAGTTAGACGCATCCGTAGCTAAAACGAATGGTTTTGTAAAATCTGGGTATTGAAGAATCGGAGGTTTCAGCAAACTCTTTTTCAACGTCTGGAACGCAATTTGACACTCCGAGCTCCACATAAATTGTTTGTTCTTCTTGAGCAATGCGTTCAAACTTTTCGCTATGTCAGCAAACTTTGGTATAAAACGCCTATAATAGTTGCAAAAATGCAACAAATCTCCTGACCTCATCTGCTTTCTTTGGTACTGGGTATTCCTTTATAGCATTATTTTTGGCTGGGTCTGTTTTTACTCCTTTGTCAGTTATCAGATGTCCAAGATAGACAACTTCTGCTTTAAGAAAACTGCACTTCTCTGCATTCAACTTTAAATTAAATTTGCGCAATCTTTGAAAAACATTACACAAGTTATTGTTGTCGTAACTGTCGTAAACTGCATCCAAATACTATTATATCATCCACGTAAAGAAACGCGGCTGCATCTAAGCCACTTAACGCAATCGTCAACATCCTCTGGAAGCTATTTGACGAAATCTTCAGCCCGAAAGGTAGTCGTTGAAATTGGTAGTGTCCATTACCGGTTGAAAAAGCTGTGAGTGGACGCGAGTCCTCGTGTAGATTTATTTGGTGGAAAGAGCTAGTCATATCCAATGTTGAAAAGTATTTGGCTCTGCCCAGCCTGTCTAAAACATCCTCGATTCGCGTTAACGGAAATTTGTCATTGACAATTTTATCATTCAACTTTCTGAAATCCACAACCAGACGCCACTTTTTCTTATCATCCGTTGATTTTTTAGGTACCACCAATAATGGCGAATTATAAGGACTAACGGAGGGTTCGATTATGTCATCCTCCAGCAGCCGCTCCACTTGGCTATTTATTTCCTCTGTTTGTGTTTGAGGCAATCTGTAGTTCTTGATATATACCGGTGTCGTATCGACTGTTTGAATTCGCTGTGTATAAAAGTTATTCATGCTTAATTCTTCACCGGGTAGATGGAAAACATCTTGGAACTCTTTAAAAATTTCGATGATCGAACTTCTCGCGTCGGGTTCACTCGCTCCAATATCCAAAGTATCTAAGAGAACTTGTAGTTTATTGTTCTTTTTCTGCTTTAAGTTATTGCGGACGTATTTCACAATCTAATTTTGGCATTACTACCACTTCCTCAGTGGTGTTTAACAACTTGACATGGGCTACTCCATGCGCTGGTATCAAGCAATTAGCGAGGAAAACTCCATCTGTAAGCTCTTTATTTAATACTATACTTTCCTCGGCCACACAAATACCTAGAGGTAATATCATCTCAGACCTCGCTGGAATGGTTATACTTGTTTGGGGCCCTAGTCTCGAATCCATTGGAATCACAACTTCACTCTCATCAATATTAAACGTTATAGTGAACGTTTCAAAATCTATTCTGCACATGTATTTAGTTAAAATGTCCCGTCCTATTATTCCATCAGTCGGGATTGGAAAATCATTATCTACCATGTAAAAGTTTTGTGCTATTGTAACAGATTCAACCTCTAATTCCACACATGAAGTTCCAATGCACTGCACAGTTTCTCGACTTATCCCCGTTAACTTTGCTGTATCGTTTGTATTTATATTTGTAAAATTTTGTATCTTGCAAATAGAAATGTCTGCTCCTGTATCAATTAAAAATTTTAATCTTCTATTCGCATTTCTGCAGTTCAGTGTAATAAATGCGTTAGATTTCGCTGTTATGTTGAATATTCTTAGCTTTGGCCCTCCTGGACAACGTCTTCCGTCATCCGGCCGTCGGAGTTTCCCGGCTGATCGGAGTCTCCTTGCTGGCATGTACAAGGGAAAGCACTAAAATTTAGATTTCTCTGCCGGTTGTTGTACGCTGTGTTTCCCCAGTTTTGATTCCTACCGTATCTGCCGTCGCGAAAATCGCCACGATTCGAGAAACTGGTATTGTTACCATTGTTTCTTTGTGTATAATTCGTATTTGTGTTGTAATTATTGTTCGGAAATTTCCGTTTATATGGCCATTGCTATTGTTACCAAAGTTTCTACTGCCATTATCATAATTGGTTCTGTTGTTATTGCGTCTGTTAGTATTGTCGCCGTTACAGTCATCGTATCTGTTACTTTTTCTATTGTTGAACCTATTTCCGTTACCGTACCCGCTACCATTGTAATATCCATTACCTTTTTTATGTGTTTCCGATCTACTAATCGGAAACAAACTCCTGTTTCGCATATCCAAATTCTTTTCGGCAGTTACGCATCTTTGCGCAGCCTCATTCAGAGTCTTCGGCATGTTTGCCAATAAAAGTGGCTGGTATTCCACGTTTACCCCATTCATGAAAACATTCAAAGCCATACTATCGCTAACCTTATAAATAGCATCCTTGGCCTCTCGCGATGGGCTTGTCAAACTACCTATCTCAAAAGTACTCAATTGATCGGAGAGTTTAGAAATCCTCTCCCTGAATTCCGTTATGTTTGAACTGCCCTGCATCGTTGTTCCTAACTCTGTCAAAACTTGTTGTAGCGTACTTGGATTTGGGTAAGCCTCCTCCAGACCTTTCTTTAATTCATTAAATGTAGTCGGCTTGTTGGATCGACCTAGAATGCTCCGCACTTGAGATGAAAGCTTGAAATTGTAAACGTACTTAATGAATATTTCTTTATCTTCATCCTTCAATAAATCATGCAGCAATTCTGTCTGCGTTACGAAATCCTCCAAATATTCGTATGTACCCTTGAACACCTGTAGGTTCTTACTCACCATTGAAATATCAAATTGAGCCATATTTGGTAAATTTATATCCTGCCGTTTTTCTACTTTAATTTTGAAATTACTTAAAATTTCCTCTATTTCAACACGAAGATCCGTGAATCTCGACTTGGCAGCAAGATAATCTTTCCCCTCACTAGTATCAAGAACTTTATCCACAGTATCCTGCAAAATTTCCAACCTTTCTAACTTATACACTATATATTTTTTCTCATAAATCCTATTTATGCTTTTCTTTAAATTTACTTTCAACTTTTCCAATTCATTTATACATTCTTCAATTTCTTCCATTTATACTACAAATTCATTAGTGACATCAAATAAGAAGATAATCCACATGGTGTAATGCACCCTTAACAATTTTCTTTAAAATAATAATTCAATGCAGAGTTGTATTTTTCGATAAAAACAACACTGTTATCGGTTGCTAAACGGGTACCCGATTACTCTGTACCTGGTACCAAGTTTACAGCTGAGTCTGTCTGTCCATTTACATTGTATTCATTTTGCTCTGCTGTGTTTTGTGATTTTTGTAACTTGTGATTTGTATCGTTTTTTCTTTTCCTTCGCTTTGTGTAAAATTTAAATATTTTTATGCTTTTTGTTTTATTTAATTATAAAAATTCATTAGCCTATTATATATATATTTTATTTTATATTAAAATATTTATTTTACAAATAAAACACATTTATCGCTGTGTTGTGTGTTGTCGTTTTTTCTTTTTATTTCTTCAGCTGTGCCTCAATTTTGCTTATTTCCACCCACATCTCATGCGCAAGTGTCCATGCTGGTGGTGGGTCGCTGTTCACACGGCGCATCAATGCCGCCAATTGTTTTCGAAGCCGCACTATCCGACCGCCTCTTTTGTGTTTAGGCTTTTGTGTAGGGGGTATAGCTGTCAAACGGTCTTCCTTCTTTCTCTGTTGACGCTCGAAATACTGCTCAACTGTGATGGGTTTTGGTTGCTGTCCACTGGTGGGCACTGCCGGTTCCACTGGAATGTTGGCTTTGTTTGGCAGGATCGCCATGTAATGTTTAATTTTGTTTGTTTTGTTTCTAGGCCTGCCTAAGTGTGTGCCGGCGCTTAAAAACGCCACTGGCAAAAATGAGTTGTTTTCTGCTGGCACTAAAAAGCGCCTAAGCAAATAAAAAGGTAGACAATGCCAATGATTGGGCTAGTCAGTTTTGAATGTGACTTTATTAGCATAATTTCAATCCTTATAAACTAACTTAACGGTAATTTCTTAATCCTAATTCTCTTCACATTTTCATCCTTAAAATTAAACAAAACAATTTTTAGAACTAAACAGTTGTTTGAGCAAACAAATATAAAACTAGGTATGATATAAAATCTATAACAATCGATTACACTACAGAGTTCTTGTATAAAGACGTCCGAATGCGGATCTCGCCTTATTTAGTCTGCTCGCCACATCATCTTCCACACCATTGATAGTCGACATCACACTTCCCAAGTAACAGAAACGGTTAGTGTAGGTGATAGCTTGATTGTTGATCGTAAGGTTGTTGTCGGCTATATTGTTTATGCGCATTGCCTATGTTTTTCCCGTATTGATTTCAAGTCCAAACATGGATATCTGTAAATTTGTGGGATAATAGACATATGTCGTCTGCATATTCGAGGTCTTCCAGATGTTTCTGAAAATTCCAGATAATTCTTCTTTTCTTTTTGCTCAACCTTAGCATAATCTCGTTTAGGACGACGGCAAATAGCAGCGGCGTGAGAGGGCAGCCTTATTTCACGGCGTTTGTATAGAAGCGTTCACTTATCATCCCACTATGTCGTACATGGACAGTGGAGTTCTTGTACATATCATGTGTGACGTGGATTATTTTCGAAGGAACACCCTTAGCTTTAAGTGCATCCCATATCGCTTTCCGTTTTATTGAATCGAATGCTTTTCTAAAAACAATAAAGACTAGATATAACGGGGTTCTCCATTCTGTATATTGTTATATTATTATCCGTAATGTGTTCGTTTGATCCAGGTTGCTCCTCTGAGGTCTGAACCCAGCTTGTTCATCTCTTCGTGCCTTCTCTACGATATTTAACCCATCATTTATAATAATGGCTAATATTTTGTAGATAGTGTTAAGGAGAGTAATTCGTCTCCAGTTATTAAAATAGTTTTTCTTTGAAATTTATTATGGTGCATTTCGTCCATTTGTCTGGAAGGTTCTTATGGGCCCATGTTTGTTTGTATGTGTGGCAGTAGTATTTTTGCAGCAGCTAACGGATTTGTTTGAAGGAGTTCTGGTGGTATTCCGTCCTTGCCTGGGGATTTGTTCCCTTTTAACCTGATAATCACGTTTTTTATTTCCTCGGTGTCAGGCATGGAGACGTTAATACTATCGTCGACCTTAGTGCCTTCGAAGAAAATTTCATTCGTTGTGGCCACGGTATCGTAGCTTATGTTTTCGAAGTGTTATTTTCATCTTCGTATTTGTTCTTCCGTTGTTTTGAGAAGTTGACCATTGACATACTTGAACAGCTGGCTGTGGTATTTGTTTTGGTTCGATATTCGGTCTATTACTTGATTCAGTTTCTCATATTATTGGTTCCTGCTGCTATTTCGGCTGTGTTGGCTAGGTTTTTGAAGTATCCGCGTTTCTTGCCTATTTTTTGACGTCCTTTGCTGTCACTCTATATTGTTCTTTTAGAACAGGGTTATCGATTTTTTTGTATCTTGAGTAGGTTGCTTTTCTCAATTAGAGACCATGTTTTGTACGATATCCATCTGGGCTCCTTCTCCACTTCCCTCTGATTATATCTCGTCTTGGGATATTGTGTAGCGGGGCAGTGAGTTGATTCTAAAATTCATCCTTTATTGTATTATCTGACTCCTCTGTGGGTGCGTAGCATTGAATTATGGTGATGCATTTCTTTACTTTGATATGAAATCGTGCAGTTATTATGCGATAGAAGACAGGATACAAAGCTTTAAGTGACTTTCTATATTGCCTTGCTATTAAAAAACCAACCACATTTTCGTGTATATTCTCCTTACCTCTGTCCAAAACAATGTTTCCGTTTGCTGATGTAATTTCACCGCTGTTACTCCACCTCATTTCGCTTATTCCTAGTATGGCGAGGTCATATTTCGTTAGTTGTGACTCTAACTGCGCGAGCCTTGCTGTCTCTCGAAGCTTTCTGACGTTTCAATGTTCTACTCTAATCCTTTACCGTGAGCCAATAGTCGTCAACGTGTTCGGGGTTTGTTCAATTTTATTTTTTGCTGTAGAAGTTTTGTTAATCGTATTTAGTGGCGTACTGGATCCTTTGGGATATACTCTTAAGCTATGTTCACATTTGGCAAATATTTGCAGCAAATATGTTGTCCCGCGTTTGCCACAAAAAACGCCAAATTTGCTCAAAGTTTATTTTGCGTTCACATTGTATGTATTTATTTGCCGCTTTTTGTTTGCCCAAACAGCTGTCAAACAATGTCAAATAAAATTGTGGCAAACATATTTGCGAGCCGTTCACACTTAAACAAATATTTTCCAAGCAAATTTATTTGAACAAACTGTCAAAAAACAAAAAATTATTTGCCCTTAAACAATAAAACATGATGGACGCGAATGATGAAGTTGAGTTTATTGTTTTATGTTGTGGAGCTGCTTCTGCCTTGTTAATGGAAGAGGAGCAGAAAAAACAACGAAAAGAAAGAGTGTGGATTCGAGAATGGGTACGTAAACGGAACAAGGAGGGATGTTGTGCAAAATTATTAAAAGAGCTTCGTGAGGAAGTTCCACACCTTTATAAAAACTTTTTGCGCATGAATTCCAAAGATTTTGACAATTTGGTAAGATTATTGTAATTGTAAATATATGCATATAAAATATTTTTAATTAGTTAACACTGGTGGCCCCATTAATAACCAAGAAAACCACATACCTTCGTGAACCCATATCGGCCACAGAACGTTTAATAGTTACATTACGTTTCTTGGCCACCGGCGAGAGCTACAGGTCCCTTCAGTACATTTTCCATATTCCTTATAATACTATTTCAGTTATTATTCCTGAAGTATGAGACGCCATTTACAAAGTTCTTCAGCCAGAGTACATGAAGGTATGAAAAAAATAATGAGTACATAAATTTTGGTTTATCCAAAAAATTTAAATGTGTTAATGAATTTCTAAGCCAATGGAACTTTCCAAATTGTATATGTGCCGTAGACGGTAAACATGTTGTTATGACCGCACCAGCTAATTCCAGACTTCCGGAATAATAACTACAAAGGTATGTAAATAATTAACCAAATTAATTTTTCAAATCTGAATCTCTTGCCTTGCAGGAACCCACAGTATTGTGCTATGTGATATGGCTATTTGTGATGCATCATACAAATTTATGTATATCGATGTGGGATCAAACGGCAATATATCTGATGGTGGAGTTTTTCGAAAAACTTCATTTAACCAAGCTCTTTTAAACAAAAGACTTAATTTACCGCCACCAAGACCTTTGCCGTCTAGGAATACTCCAGTACCATTTGTCTTGGTTGCTGATGACGCTTTTGCCGTAACGGAAAACATAATAAAGCCGTTTTCTTTGCGCAATATGAATGCAATACAAAGAATATTCAATTATCGTTTGTCATGAGCCAGACGAGTGGTAGAAAATGCATTCGGAATTTTATCTGCGCGTTTTCGAGTAATGCGAAGCCCGATATATCTAGAGCCGTCAAAAGTGACAAAAATTACTCTCGCCTCTTGTGCCTTGCATAATTATTTGATGTGCCGTAAAAGCTCGACTTATTTCAACATAAATCTTGTGGACCATTACGCGGAAGATGGTACCCTCATACCCGGCGAATGGCGCAATGTACAAACCACGGGCAATTTCATTGAACTGCAGCAACACCGATCCTACATTTCACAAAAAAGTGCAGAAATAATGAAAGAATTTTCAAGATATTTTCTAGAAGAGGGCGAAGTTTCTTTCCAATACAAACAAATATAAAAAAACAGAGTAATGGAAAAAATTTAAGAAATATTCAATAAACACTATTCCCAAAATTCTAATATTTTATTTCCATATATAAATATTTCCATATTTCAATATTTCCATATATCAATATTTCCATGTTTCAATATTTCCATATTTCAATATTTCCAAGTTTCAATATTTCAATATGCAGCCATTGCAGGTTAGGGTATAAACAATGAAATACGTTTGAATTCTTTTTTATTTTGTTTATTCAATTAATAAAAAAGGAACACATATTTTCATATTTTCCATTTAGAATGGAGAGATCATATTTTTAAGTACATAAAACAAAAAGTAATAAAAATAACACTAAACATACTCGTATGTAGTTTTCTTCCTCTCTTCTTCAATACATTGCAAAAAAAATAATGTAACTTTGTTACGAACTGATGCAGCCCCATCTTCGCTCAGAGTTCTGAGTTCGCTCAACAAATAATTTGCAAACGAACCATTTGGCTCATTTACGCTTATATTTCTCTCCCGCATTACTTCTACAGCCTCTCGCATGGTTTCGGCAATTTGCGCAGATTGTGTTTGCGTGTTGGTGTTATGCGGCCGCCGTGGAGTTGATTGTTGTGTTGGAAGTTTTGGGGGGCAATCAAGAGCTGAGGTAATAAAGTTTAATATTAAAAGTTGTCCTCCAATGTAACATTAATACTTACAATCACTGGTAGAGATATCCAAAGGTAGATTGGAAACAGTCGCTTGCGTCTGTTCATCCTCAGCACGACCCACAAAACTCAAAGCGCTAAAATATTTCCACTTTGGATTCTCGACGACACCCTGTCCAGATTTTGATTTGGCTCTAGCGGCAGCAGTTCTGTATTGAATGCGAAGGTTTGACCACTTAGCACTCATGTCTGATGTGTCGTACTTCCCGTTAAAGACTTCGCCAATAGTTTTCCAGGCGTTCTCCCGGACATTTTTATTGTGGTACGTCACTTCACCTGCGTTCCATATAGATGGGTAGTCTTCCACAGCAGCAATCAATTTGAAGATATCATCTTCCTCCCATTCCTTGACCACCTTGGGCTTCATGCGTCTCTTTTTTGTGGGGATGTTGCTCTCGTCTTCCATTCTCTGGAAAATATAAACATATTTTAGAATTATTAGAAGATAAATAGTTTTGTTTACTTACCTCTTACGATGTGGACAGACAATTAATATACATCAGCCCATCAATGCCAGCTGTTTATGTATAAGTGTTGTCAACATGTCACAAGTTTCGCGCTTTTTTACATTTATCGTGGAGATGATGAATATAATTTTTAAAACTTAATTTTTATGATGTTCCTTAAATTTATGCTAAAATGGGTTTACACACGGTCAAATATAATTGCCATATAATAATAAATGGCTTATTGTTTGGCAAACTTCATTTTCTCATATTGTGGTGTGCGTGCACACTACCAAAAAAATTTGTGTATAAAGTTCAATAAGGGGGAATTAGATGGCACGATCAATTTGTCAAATTTGATTATTAATGTAATACAATGGGGAGTACACATTAGTCAAATAATTTGAAAAATAATTTACCGATGATTTTCTATAACAAATAACTGTTTGACCAATTATTTGTCAAACATAATTTTTATTATTGCAGAATTATTTGATTATAACTATGACAAAATACACCTACTCCTGTGCAACTGTCCACACAAGCCCACTCAATTCACATCCATGTCCTTATGGACGCATCCTACACAAGTTGCTTCCAAATTAAAATGAACAAATTCTGCTTTTTCATTGTGATGACAAAAATAATCGATTAAAAAAAGTTGTGACGTGATTTTGTGCACACTATCAAATCTTCGCCAAACAAACTAATTTGTCATGCATATTGGGGTGAACACACGATCAAATAAATTTAATAAATACGTTTGCCAAAGATTTTCGATGGAAAATAATCGTTAGTTATTGCTTGACATATTTTTTGAAAACTTCATATTTTTAACAGCATCAGCTGGCAACATAATAGTTGAACAGTGACACAATAAGTGATATTCCAGGCGTCGTCAAAATTAAAATGAACGAATTCCTTTTTTCCTTATGATAAGATTAAACATATATATATGGCACACCATATTTTTTTAATCAAATATTTATTTGATTTTTTTCATGTGTACACTCCCTGTGTGATTCGCATGAGGAAAACGTCGAATCTATTTGACCGTAATTACAGCCATTACTCCACCATTTATAAATAAGATAAATAAAAGCAAATTGTAAATTATTTTATTTTTTTAATAATTTCTGCTCGGAATTATTTTTTTATCCAACGCTTTTTCATTTTGGCTATTACAATTTAGAAAAGTTAACCACACCGCCTTTATCAGCTGTTATTTGATGTGTTTGCTCATGCAAACGTTTTGCAAGAGCAAATCAAAAAGAGAGGCAAATATTTGACGCGGAGTGTTCACACTATGTTCACACTTGCCGAATTTTTGTTTGCTGGCAAATAATTTTATTTGCCTAAAATCAGCTGATTTTTTGTTTGCTCCTAAAAAATGTTTGCTGTTCAGACTATGATGAGCAAATATTTGTCATTTTTGTGCAAATATTTGCCAAATGTGAACGTACATTTAGACTTCAGCCATGTTTCACTTCCGGACAGCAATGTGGATTTTACGCAGGAGTTAAACAGTCGTATTTTAGTGTTCATCGATATTTGAGTTCTTGTATAAAGACGTCCGAATGCGGATCTCGCCTTATCTAGTCTGCTCGCCACTTCATCTTCCACACCATTGTTAGTTGACATCACACTTCCCAAGTAACAGAAACGGTTAGTGTAGGTGATAGCTTGATTGTTGATCGTAAGGTTGTTGTCGGCTATATTGTTTATGTGCATTGCGTATGTTTTTCCCGTATTGATTTCAAGTCCAAACATTGATATCTGTAAATTTGTGGGCGAGAGAGGGCAGCCTTATTGACGGCGTTGGTATAGAAGCGTTCACTTATCATCCCACTTGTCTTACATGGACAGTGGAGTTCTTGTACATATCATGTGTGACGTGGATTATGTTTGAAGGAACACCCTTAGCTTTAAGTGCATCCCATATCGCTTTCCGTTTTATTGAATCGAATGCTTTTAAAAAAACAATAAAGACTAGATATAACGGGGTTCTCAATTGTGTATATTGTTATATTATTATCCGTAAAGTGTTCGTTTGATCCAGAGAGCTCCTGTGAGGTCTGAACCCAGCTTGTTCATCTCTTAGTGCCTCCTCTACGATATTTAACCCATCATTTATAATAATGGCTAATATTTTGTAGATAGTTTTAAGGAGAGTAATTCGTCTCCAGTTATTAAAATCGTTTTTCTTTGGAATTTATTATGGTGCATTTCGTCCATTTGTCTGGTAGGTTATCATGGGCCCATGTGTGTTGTATGTGTGGCAGTAGTATTTTTGCAGCAGCTAACGGATTTGTTTGAAGGAGTTCTGGTGGTATTCCGTCCTCGACTGGGAATTTGTTCCCTTTCAACCTGATAATCACGTTTTTTATTTCCTCGGTGTCAGGCATGGAGACGTTAATACTATCGTCGACCTTAGTGCCTTCGAAGAAAATTTCATTCGTTGTGGCCTCGGTATCGTAGCTTATGTTTTCGAAGTGTTATTTTCATCTTCGTATTTGTTCTTCCGTTGTTTTGAGAAGTTGACCATTGACATACTTGAACAGCTGGCTGTGGTATTTGTTTTGGTTCGATATTCGGTCTATTGCTTGATTCAGTTTCTCATATTATTGGTTCCTGCTGCTATTTCGGCTTCGTTGGCTAGGTTTTTGAAGTATCCGCGTTTCATGCTATTTTTTGACGTCCGTTGCTGTCACTCTATATTGTTCTTTTAGAACAGGGTTATCGATTTTTTTGTATCTTGAGTAGGTTGCTTTTCTCAATTAGAGACCATGTTTTGTACGATATCCATCTGGGCTCCTTCTCCACTTCCCACTGATTATATCTCGTCTTGGGATATTGTGTAGCGGGGCAGTGAGTTGATTCTAAAATTCATCCTTTATTGTATTATCTGACTCCTCTGTGGGTGCATAGCATTGAATTATGGTGATGCATTTCTTTACTTTGATATGAAATCGTGCAGTTATTATGTGATAGGAGACAGGATACCAAGCTTTAAGCGACTTTCCATATTGCCTTGCTATTAAAAAACCAACCCCATTTTCGTGTATATTCTCCCTACCTCTGTCCAAAACAATGTTTCCGTTTGCTGATGTAATTTCACCGCTGTTACTCCACCTCATTTCGCTTATTCCTAGTATGGCGAGGTCATATTTCGTTAGTTGTGACTCTAACTGCGCGAGCCTTGCTGTCTCTCGAAGCTTTCTGACGTTTCATTGTCCTACTCAAATCCTTTTCCGTGAGCCAACAGTCGTCAACGTGTTCGGGGTTTGTTCAATTTTATTTTTTGCTGTAGAAGTTTTGTTAATCATATTTATTTATAACCGCTTGTTCCAAGATCGACATCGGGTTTGGGCGGTACAGTAGTTGCAAATTCATATAAGATTTGTACCGTTGATATGCTCTTGGGCAGTGATGTGGTTCCATATACCGTATTGGAAAGCACCAGGAAGATATTGTGTTCTTGAACTCCACCAGGTTCATAGCAAAGAAACCGTATGAACTTATGGAGGTCAATTTGCAGAGGGACAAATATGCATGCGGCGCTGTACTTAGTCAACATCACAATAGTGTACAGCTACCAATATCGTTCGCTTCAAGATCCTTCACTGTCGGTAAAAGCTACAGGTCTGTTATTGAGCAGGAACTAGAACTTACTGGACGATACGCTATTTTAGACCATACATATTGAAGAAAATTTGTGTTAAGAAGCGACCATCGCACAGTGGTTGAGAATCAAAATACATCGGCCAAAATTCAATAACTTTGAGTTCTGTCAAAAAAATACAAAATTAGACAAGGACCCAAGGATTATTATACATTAGAAATCGGATATATTTTAGGAATCGGTCCAAGGTTGACTACTTTTCATATATTTCGATTTTAAAGAAAATTAAAATTGTTATTTTTTAGTTTTTATGTATTTTTAAACTTTTTTTACGTATTTGTTCAAAATGAGAAGAAAACATTTTATTTTTTTTTTTGTATTACAGATTTTCACGTTTTTCAGATTATGAAAATTGAAAAAAAAACGTAATTTATTTTTTTCGACTTTGTCGAACTCTCACTCATTTTAAGAGACTTTGCTTTATTTTTTTTTTAATTTTTGTTTCTTAGCTTTAATATGACGCCAAAACTATGTTTGTGCCAAATATGTACGAGTATAACTTGCTCACATGAGCACA
The DNA here is from genome assembly GCA_947397865.1 of Polietes domitor. Classification (NCBI taxonomy): domain Eukaryota; kingdom Metazoa; phylum Arthropoda; class Insecta; order Diptera; family Muscidae; genus Polietes; species Polietes domitor. The sequence continues at coordinate 429,513 of CANDYM010000001.1, forward strand.
AACTATCTTATACTTACTTAACGAAAACTTTGTCTGTCGATGACAAAAGTACAACAAAAACTATCTGTGTGCGGTGGAATGTCTCAACAGACTCGTTTTTTCGTGTCAAACAAAATACAACGCAGATCTATGTATACCAAAAAACACGTCTTACCCATAATCACACTACTTTTCGATCCAGCTCGCTGGCTACCACAGTGAAAGCACAAATTTTGATGCAGCAGATGTGGATTGTCCAAATTGGTTGGTATGACAACTGAAATATGTTGCAATTGGCAAAATTTCATAAACACTTATATTGGTTTAGGCGAGATCGCTAATATAGTAAAAAAAGTTTGAAATAAATGCTGGGTTCACATAAGTACTTATTCCAATTCCTCCGATTTAGCAACCTGGGGGCTGACCCTTCGGAATTAAATGATAATAATATGTATTGGAATGTACCATACTTTACTTTCTAAGAACGTTTTAGGGTCATCATGTCTCAAACTTACAAAATGTCTGAAGAAAAACGCAATATAAAATCTCATCTTACTAAATCGACGGTTGGAGAACGATTTTTCATTCAATGTCAATCTGGATGAGAATGTCGCACCTACAGGTTGATTTCATCCATAAACTTAAGCTTCATGATGGGCCGCGTTTAATTCGCATAAATCGACGAGAATGTTTGATGGTGAAGCTTAAAAATTTAAACAAAACTCTTCTACACAATTGCAAATCATGTCTCCTGAACCGACGAAAATTACAAACGCAAATTATGACTCCCGATTGAAAGAACAACAATTGCGCGTCCCTTTACTTTATTCGATTTCGCAGAGCCGTTTGAAGTCAACAGTTGTACTGGTCGTTACTGCCGCATAACCAAGGGATGCTTATGTATCTTTGTATGCTTCGCCTCTAAATCCATCCATCTGAAACCAGCTAGCGATTTATAAACGCCCAATTTTCTTGCTGCTTTATACAGAATTATCGCCCGGCGTGGTTGTCTCTCAAAAAATTACTCTGACAAGGGCCGTAATTTCGTAGGGGCCGCCATAGAAATTGAACGTAACATTCAGTGCAGTGTGTTTCACATGTCTGTATTACCATGAACTAGACATGCAGTAGAAACGTGAATAGTATAACTCATCCCAAACGCATGCATTTTGGAGCACTATATACCATAAATAATGCTGATCATACAATAAAAGAACTTTTACATTGCATGTGTAATTAATGAATTAAATAGCTAAAATGGCAAACAGGCCAGTTTTAAGTCGTTACCTTTAGTAGGACAATGTAAATATCATTAATGGCATTCACTTATAAATGTGTTATTGATTATTATTAGTTAATTTATTAACAATCTCCGCCGCGTTGAACGCATTTCAAAATTTGGAGAATGAATATAATTAATTTGAATATATAAATTGAATAAAAAATTAATATAATTTTATGTTATTTGATTGTGAATGCAGGAAGTGGATGTTTTAATAATAGTTTATAAATTAGATTAGTTAGGTGACTGAAACTACAAAATCTGATGATGTTGTTCTTTTGTGTGGAATCGGCTGCGAATTTTCCGGGGTTGTTGATTGAAGTTTGTATTTCCTTGATTTCATCTTCCAAATGGTGCAGGTGGTCAAAACAATTGAGAAAATGAGTACAGTTTGAGTGTCTACTATCGAATGATGGAGGTTGATATTCTGAATTTGTGTCGACATGTCAAAAGCATCTTATTGTTCAAGCATTTTCTGAAGGTTGGTTAGATGGTCTGACTGAGCATTGTAGTGATACGGTTCTTGTAAAAATGGGCTTTGTGATATTTTCCAGGTTGATTGCGCTGGTGTACGATTCATAATGGATACTTGAAATTGATTGGTGTCCTTGAATAGAGATAGAGTCACCTTTGATGATGCATTCAGGCTGCAATGTCAATAGTCCAGAGCCTTCCAGTATGAGTTGTTGTCCCTGTCTCTCGCATACAACATTGATTCGTTTAGGTTAATTGAAAGCATACATCCATTAGTTATTGTTTGTCAGTTGAGTCCACAATGTGTTTGTTTTCAGGCGTTCTAGATTGCAATTTGAACGTGTATCATTCATTATTTATTCTTGAAGTTGCCTTGGGGATAGCAAGTCCATAATTGATGATTTTATTCGTTCTAAGTTTGCTGCTGCAAGTGTTAGTGATATGATATGAATATTTGAAACTGCCGTAAATGGTAGCCTGTGTCTCGATGTTATGTATTTTGGACATCATCTCGGTACTCTGCCTGTCAAGATCCTTGAATTTCTTATTGATGGATGTTTTATGATGTTTCAGAATGTTTATCAAGTGTAGCCGTTTAATTTTTGAAAAGAAGTAGACGATGATTTTCGTGTTGCTTGAGTGCTTCAATTGTATTAGTCATTTGTAACACATATTCAGAATCTAATGCTCCAAAAATTGAATTGGCGAGATTTCCAACTACGTTGAATTCACCTTTTCTACTTCTTTTGTTTGGTACAAGACTGTTGTCTAATCGGAATCATTCTTCCATATGATTTAAATCAGTGAAGACTTTTTTGCATGTGCTTGCTTGTGTTAATTCCTTACATAAATGTCGTATAGTTTATGTGCCATTTGAAAACACTTCCAATTACTCCCAATACGGTTTTAGATCATAATAAACTGTGAGGTACCAATTGGTTTTTGATGTTTTCACTTGTCCAATTCCTTCAAAATGTATTCCAGCGGCAGCAGCGAATTTGGTGTTCACGACTTCAGATACCCATGCTAGTGGCGTCATGAACATGTTATCTAAAAACGCTGTTGTTAAGTTAAGGCCAGATGCACGTCGCCGTTTTGATGGAACGTTATCTATACGTAAATTTTTTTGATGCTGTATTGTAAGATGTAACATTGTTGGGGGTGGAGGACTCTCGAAGTAATGATGTCGTAAGTTCTGACAAACAAAATACCTCTTTTGTTTGTCAGAACTGCTCAGCACCATAAACTTTCTCGGAAGCTTCTGCAAATATGTACGGATTTATATGGGTTTTTGCGAAGAAAAAGCTTTATTTTTTATTACAGATTTTCACGTTTTCAGATTTTGAAAATTGAAAAAACGTATTTTTTTACTTTGTCGAACTGTTTTTCGCATATTTTAAAAGATTTTGCACTCAAATAAAATATTTTTGAAAATATCTTTTTTGAACAAATGTCTGACTTTGGACCAACACAACTTTTTTCCTTCAAAAGCTTTTAACTAAATATATACAGATTTGGAAAGGTTGAAGGGTTTCCCGCTTTTGTAATGTAAGCCTGCACGAAATTGCTCCCTTGGAAGATAGGATACATTTAGTGCAAAAAGTCAAATTTTTTAGTTCCAAATTGCAATTTAGTCAATTTCGTCTCATTAAATTCTGAAAAGTAGGTAAGCAGATAAAAGGAAAAGTTTCGATGGGTGCTACCCCATCTCATCAGAACTTTCGCAACGAATGTATGTCTTTGACTTAAATCAGGGTTCATATTAGTACCAAAAACTGCGCAGTCAACTTTTAGCTGCAACAATAAAGGTCTCACTTGCCTTTTTGCTAATTTTTGGGTTCTGCTGAAGACTTCAGCACAACCTTTGGTCTTGAACCAAAATAAATGACAAACACATACAACATAACAGACCAACTATACATACAAACAACAACAATACACACGAGGTACAGTGAAGACGGGACATACCGTACAACAACAACCTTTGCATTGTTGCGAGCGATGCGAGCACATGCACAACATTGAATTGGCAAAGTGAGATTTTTTAGTGTTTCGACTTAGTTCGGTGGAATATTTTGTTTATCAGCGCTTCTCATTGCAAATATGTGACCGCTGGTACTAATATGAACCCTGATTTAAGTCAAAGACATAAATTCGTTGCGAAAGTTCTGATGAGATGGGGTAGCACCCATCGAAACTGCGCAGTCAACTTTTAGCTGCAACAATAAAGGTCTCACTTGCCTTTTTGCTAATTTTTGGGTTCTGCTGAAGACTTCAGCACAACCTTTGGTCTTGAACCAAAATAAATGACAAACACATACAACATAGCAGACCAACTATACATACAAACAACAACAATACACACGAGGTACAGTGAAGACGGGACATACCGTACAACAACAACCTTTGCATTGTTGCGAGCGATGCGGGCACATGCACAACATTGAATTGGCAAAGTGAGATTTTTTAGTGTGTCGACTTAGTTCGGTGGAATATTTTGTTTATCAGCGCTGTTTAAGTCAAAGACATACATTCGTTGCGAAAGTTCTGATGAGATGGGGTAGCACCCATCGAAACTGCGCAGTCAACTTTTAGCTGCAACAATAAAGGTCTCACTTGCCTTTTTGCTAATTTTTGGGTTCTGCTGAAGACTTCAGCACAACCTTTGGTCTTGAACCAAAATAAATGACAAACAATTTTAAATTTCTTTAAAATCCAAAATTTTTTTCACTGAACCAAAACTCAAGGGATGACCCCTATAAATGCAGTGCATTGCGTTGGCGGAAGGAAATTCAGGTATTTGAAGGAGGAAAGAGGGAGTAGTGTCTGTTGACATTTGTTTTGAAACTCTGAATGTCGTAATTGGAGGAAAAGGTATTTGCTGGAAGTCGATTCCACATACGGATAGTACGAGCGAAGAACGAATTTATTCTGTAATGTGTAGTGCGGCCGGTTGTCCAATCGACAACAAATGGGTGCGCATTCCTAGAGAGTCTCGTATCTCTACCGAACGTTCTCACGGGCGGTATAAGATCACGAATCTCCGAAGAACAAACACCATGGAAGTATAGATAGAACAATGACAGACAGCCAACATTACGACGGTGTTCAAGGGAAACAATAGAATTGGATATCCTACCATCGCCCTCCTCTGGACACGGTCAAGTAGCTCCAGTAATGACGCTGGAGCACCCGACAATATATGGGAGTTGTATTCCATCTTTGGTCTGATGTAGGTAGTATAGATATTGAGAAGATCAGAGGGTGTGAAATATTTCTTACATCTTTTTAAGAAGCCTAAACATTTGAAGGCATCTTTCGACACATCAAATACATGTTTTGTCCAACGAACATCACGTTGTATTTTCATGCGAAGAACATCGAGAGCATCTGATTGCTCAATATCTACACCGTTCATTAAAATCGACGACACCGTTGGATCAGTGAATCGCTTGTGAGACAACAAGGAGCACTGGGTCTTACGTGCACTAAAATCTACTCTATTCTCTCGACCCCATTCAGAAATGGCCAGCAAATCCTGGCTAAGTGACTCATCCATCAATCGCCTTTTATCCTCAATTTATTGACGACTTGGTCTATGAACGAATGAGTATGAATGACAGATGTTGCTGTCATCTGCGAATGAGTATATTGGATTCAAAGTCCGATCCAAGTGGTCGTCGATGAAAATAAGAAAAAGGGAGGGGTAAAGGACAGAGCCCTGTGGTACTCCTGAGGTTTACCTATGCTCATCGCATGAGAACCCATCTCCAACAACACGTATAGTGCCATCTCTGATGAAACTCGATATAAATCGAGAGAAGTCACTACCAACACCAAAAGCGATAAGCTTTGACATGAGTGCGCCGTGCCAAACCCTATCAAAGGCCTTAGAGATATCTAGAGCAACGACCTTACTCTCACCAAGCTGATGAATAGATGGATTCCACTTTTCGGATAGCAGTGTCATCAGGTCTCCCGTAGATCGACTCCTACGGAAGCCATACGGTCGATCATTAAGTAAGTCAACTTTCTCGGAAGCTTCTGCAAATATGTACAACTGGGTTTTTGCGAAGAAAAAACTTTATTTTTTTATTCCAGATTTTCACGTTTTCAGATTTTGAAAATTGAGAAAACGTATTTTTTTAGTTTGTCGGGCTGTTTTTCACATATTTTAAAAGATGTTGCACTCAAATAAAATATTTTTGAAAATATCCTTTTTGAACAAATGTCTGACTTTGGACCAACACAACTTTTTTTCCTTCAAAAGCTTTTAACAAAATATATACAGATTTGGTAAGGTTGAAGGGTTCCCCGCTTTTGTAATGTAAGCCTGCACGAAATTGCACCCTTGGAAGATAGGACACATTTAGTGCAAAAAGTCAGATTTTTTAGTTCCAAATCGCAATTTAGTCAATTTCGTCTCATTAAATTCTGAAAAGTATTTCAGAAATTTTCAAAATCTGAAAAACGTGAAAATCTGTAATACAAAAAAATAAAATGTTTTCTTTGCATAATGAATGTTAAAAAAAAATAAAAAAATAAACAAACTGAACCAACACTCAGGGGATGACCCCTGTAAATGTTGTGCATTGCGTTGGCGGAAGGAAGATCAGGTATTGGAAGGAGGAAAGAGGGAGTAGTGTCTGTTGACATTTGTTTTGAAACTCTGCATGTCGTAATTGGAGGGAAAGGTATTTGCCGGAAGTCGATTCCATACGGATAGTACGAGCGAAGAACGAATTTATTCTGTAATGTGTAGTGCGGCCGGTTGTCCAATCGACAACAAATGGGTGCGCATTCCTGGAGAGTCGCGTATATCTACCGAACGTTCTCACAGGTGGTATAAGATCACGAATCTCCGAATAACAAATACCATGAAAGTATAGATAGAACAATGACAGACAGCCAACATTACGACGGTGTTCAAGGGAGACAATAGAATTGGATATCCTACCATCGCCCTCCTCTGGACACGGTCAAGTAGCTCCAGTGATGAAGCTGGAACACCCGACCATATATGGGAGTTGTATTCCATCTTTGTTCTGATGTAGGTAGTGTAGATATTGAGAAGATCAGAAAGTGTGAAATATTTCTTACATCTTTTTAAAGAGCCTAAACATTTGAAGGCATCTTTCGACACATCAAATACATGTTTTGTCCAACGAACATCACGTTGTATTTTCATGCCAAGAACATCGAGAGCATCTGATTGTTCAATATCTGCACCGTTCATTAAAATCGACGACACCGTTGGATCAGTGTATCGCTTGTGAGACAACAAGGAGCACTGGGTGTTACGTGCATTAAAATCTACTCTATTCTCTCAACCCCATTCAGAAATGAACTGTATAGCTCCTACTGTGCAGACGTGTTTTTGATCGCTCTTGTTATAACAGTCATACAATCTAAACTGCCGCTGGTTTTTACCTTTATCCTACATCAAATTATTTTACAAGTGTTCGGCTTTCGATCAGTGCTTTAGTTCATTTGTTCTGTGCCCGCGTTTGGCTATAATTTGAAAATCTATATTTTTACGAAATCTATAGACATTGTTGTTGTGTGCAAATTCTGAAGTGGACGAAAGAAGGCAAACAAAAGTATCAGCTGTCTTCGTTATGCCGGTTTTAAAGAGCGTCGTTAAGCACCGTTCATTAAAATCGACGACACAGTTGGATCAGTGTATCGCTTGTGAGACAACAAGGAGCACTGGGTGTTACGTGCATTAAAATCTACTCTATTCTCTCAACCCCATTCAGAAATGAACTGTATAGCTCCTACTGTGCAAACGTGTTTTTGATCGCTCTTGTTATAACAGTCATACAATCTAAACTGCCGCTGGTTTTTACCTTTATCCTACATCAAATTATTTTACAAGTGTTCGGCTTTCGATCAGTGCTTTAGTTCATTTGTTCTGTGCCCGCGTTTGGCTATAATTTGAAAATCTATATTTTTACGAAATCTATAGACATTGTTGTTGTGTGCTGATTCTGAAGTGGACGAAAGAAGGCAAAGAAAAGTACATATAAAATACGCGATTATCAGCTGTCTTCGTTAAGCCGGTTTTAAAGAGCGTCGTTAAGCTAAAATAGTTGTATTATTGGACAACCCAGGTTGTACATTTCACCACTACTAGCTTTTCACCACACTTTTACCACCCCAATTGGAACTTATGTCTTAATATTCTTTTCTTAATTCTAACTAACAACAATGAATTGCGCAAAAGTAAATTGCAAAATTAATAAAGTTGACGAACCAATGGTCTCCTGCTGGCTTTGCTTCACAACGTACCATGCTAAGTGTTTCGAATTAGCTGCGCGAACTGCTGTTAATGCAAAATCTTCGATGTTGAATTGTATTCCTTCTTTAAAAATACCCGTAAGGAATTTTACCAGATCAACAATGACATTATAACCCTTCACGAAAAATGTTTGCAAATATAGAGAGGTCTTTGAAAATGCCACTTGCGTTGAACAGTCTCCCGTAGATCGATTCCTACGGAAGCCATACTGTCGATCATTAAGTAAGTCATTAGTTTATAAATACCTCATAAGATGGTGGTTAACCATACTCTCCATAACCTTCGAAAGCGCTGAGCAAATCGCGATCGGTCGATAGTTAGCAGGATTATTAGGCTCACCTTTTTTAGGGATGGGCTGGATGTTCGCAATCTACCAACGCGCTGGGAAAACCCCTGCACGGTATGCAAGGTTGAAAAGATTACGAAGGGGACGGGCAAGCGTCGACAGCACTTACATAGGACCAGTGCTGAAATGCCATCCGGGCCTGGAGATTTAGTTACGTCGAGATTTGCGAGAACCCTTTTAACTCCACGTCTTCGAAGAAATATCTCAGACTTAATACATTTTCGATCACGGGGAGTGGTTGATTGCTTTCCGGCAAGGATGAATTCCTTGCAAACATTTCAGCCAATAGGTTAGCTTTGGCAACCGGGTTAGTGAATATCTGGTCATCTTTAACAATAGTTGGGATTGATGAGGAGTTATCCTTTACTCTTCTTACAAATGACCAACAGCTCTTACTTCCCCTGGGAGAAGAAAGAACCTTGGCACGAAGACGTTGTTCGTACAGAAACTTTTCACGCCTAAGTACAAAATATGTACCTACAATTATCAAACAACCACCCTTACCGTTGTTGTACTCACCCTATGCCTAGTGCTATGCCTTAGGCATTGGACGAACAACGACAAGAAGAGAAGAGTGACAATTGTATTACACGAAAGGGAATGGGAAAGGAAGGGGAGGGGAGCAACGTACACACCACAAGAAGAACATTTGTGTGGTCAGTGAAATGCGGCTGCTGTTGTTGGACTGCTTTGCTGCAGTTGCTGTTCCCGCCGATGCTACTGTTGTTGTTATTATATGTTAGTTTGGCACGCGGTGCGGTTTCCGTAAGATTTGGTTGATTTTGTTGTTGATTGTTTTTCAATTTTAAGGCTGTGTTTTGTTATTGTGTTGTTTTGAACTATTAGTTTTTATTTGTTTTAACAGAGTAAAGACGAGACACAACACGGACGACAGATAAACACTTGTACATCGGACGACGGACTGACAAACACACCATATGTATAGTAAGTCGACAACTGCTTGGATGCAGTAAAGTAGATAAACGAACTGATGAATATAAACGTAAAAATTGGGAAAACTTGTTCTAATTGGATGTATGAATATAGTTTCAATATCACTGGAGATTCTTTAAAAGTTGTAATAGTTTCTAGGCTGCTACGTATAAAAACAAAGTGGGAATTTGGGCGTCAATGTTAAATTTTATAGGGAGTCGGAACAGCCAAACATGACTATAAATTATATTTTTAATGTTTAGATAATAACAACAAGCATTAAAGTTTGGCATGTACTGAGGTATTAAAGCTGGGAAGACCGAAACCCACATACACAAAAGGTCACTGTTTATAGAATAACAAACTATTCACTGATTAATTCAAGTTGTCCATATGCTTGTTTTCATTAAAACTTAGAATCTGTTAGCAGAAGATTTCAGTACACTTGTTCTAATTGGATGCAAAGATACAGTTTTTGTATCCTTGGAGATGCTGATATGCATATCCGTATATAATCCAAGTACGTATTGGCGATAAATGTTAAATTTATATGCAAAGACTTATCATCTCTCGACTTACACGAGCGGAAACCATTTCACATCTGAGCTGCATAATCTCTTCTTCAGTTAAGAGATCATATGGAGAATTCTTTGCAGTGGTTTGGGTGTTGGTACAGTTGTTATTATTATATTGACTTACATGCTTAAATACTCTAAAATATTAGGGGTTGTTATGGGTACTTTAAAGCCTTGTAAGAAAAAATGTTTGGGACTAAAATTGGGACATACTAGCTCCTTTCGGTTAGATGCTAGCGTGCTTTCAACAGACGGATAGACAAATGACTTGATGCGCTAACAGTTTTTAACCTCGAAACAAATAGAAAATGTTACCAGATACAGGTATCATATGATGAGTCTTTGGATCCCCAGGTGCATAATCGAATTCATTTGTATTTACTTTTACGCGGAGCATAAGAAGGATAAAGCAACATTGAAATAAAATATTGAAATTTATGACACAACTTCAAAATAAACGAGTAATTCCAACAGAAAACGACCCAAAAACCACAGGGTTGGATTTTCATCCTCTCCGATTTTGATGAAATTTGGAGCATACATTCTACTAGTGGTTGCAGGTAATATGTCATTTACCGTAGTTGAAAGTAGTACGTGATCACATTGCAAGTTTTTGATACGGTTTGATAAGGTCCTGGTCAGATTTTAATTTCTAATGGATTTTTTTCTCAATGTAATTCTCACAGTGAATTCTTTTCAAGAAACTCCTGTTTTATAGAGTTTTTTTGAACGAGTCCAGATCACTAACGGACGATGATAAAAGCGAAATATTTTGGAAGTACCCGCAAAACAAACGAATTTTTCAGTTTAGTGGAGAACATCGACAAATTTTATTTTGAAGCGACTCTAATGTAATGCCAATTATGTAGTAAATCACACACAATTCACTACTGAACCAAATTTTTGGATATGGATTTCAAAAATCGCTTATCCACGGTCAAGAAACTTAAACTATGTTTGAATTATTTATCTCCGGGACACATGCTTGCACAGTGCAACAAACTAACCGACATACATGTTATGTATCCCAAATACAGTCCACAGAATCAAATGCTTCTGATTCCAACAGAATTCAAACTCACACAGCATTCGTTGGCAAGTTGGTGGACCTTGCAAAGCATGGTTTAATATTATTCATCTTGGCAATCGTTATAAAGCGCGTGGTTTGATCGACCCTTGTTTCGATGACTCTCATATTGGAGCAATTACAGAAACAGCTGAAACTATCCACTATGCCCATTTCTGCAAAAATTGTTGTACAGGAGGGGCGGTAGGTACAAGATCAGAAAAATTAGCAACATTTTCCATTGGTTCGATGTTCCGACCGAATTTAAACATTGAAGCTTACGCTCTCGTTGTCGCGAAACTAACGAGAAATGTGCCCACATATTCGCTTGTCCCTTCTAAAGAATTTGATCTTGCAGATTTGGTATATGCTATTTTTTATAATAGTAGTCCAGTGGACATCCTCTTGGGAAGACATTTATATCTAATAATACTATTAAGTGGAGTCAAATATGGTATTCGTGTATCCCAAATACAGTCCACAGAATCAAATGCTTCTGATTCAAACAGAATTCAAATTCACACAACATTCGTTGGCAATATGGTGGATCTTGCAAGGCATGGGTTAATATTATTCATCTTGCAAGCGTTATAAAGCACGTGGTTTGATCGACCCTTGCTTTGATGACACTTTCATATCGGAGCAATTACAAAAGAGTTGAAAATATCCGCCAAGCCCATTTCTGCAAAAAATTTTGTACTGGAAGGGCGGTAGTTACAAGATCAGAAAATTTAGCAACATTTTCCATTGGTTAGATGCTCCGACCGAATTTAAACATTGAAGCTGACGTTGTGGCGGTAGTAATCTGATCTTATATATAATAGTAGTCCAGTGGACATCCTCTTGGTAAGCGGTGTATATCCAATAATACTACTAACTGGAGTCAAATATGGTTTTCTTGCCGTTTTCTCATTTCCAATGGAAAAGAAAGCAGGCACAATATATACGAATCGAAAAGTCCCTTTTGCGTCGACCTCAATTTAAACATTTGTACTAAGAAGTTAACGTTTGCTTTGTACTGTGCCATATGGAGACATTTGATGTTCCTCTTTTCGTCTTTCGGAGTTTCTAAACCCAACAGTACAACAACCTAATTAAGAGTTGCTTTTAACGCTTCATGTGCTTCTCTTATATTAAATTGACATTTTTTTCAATTTCTCTTCAATGCAGACACAACGAAAATGTATAGTGAAATGTGGATTAATTCCGAACATGCGTCCTACCAGCGAATGCTGTTTCTAAAATCGCCAGATGATCCTATTCAGGACTGCCAACTCAAAACGGTAACATTCGTTATACTTATTTAACGAAAACTTTGTCTGTCGATGACAAAAGTACAAAACTATCCGTGTGCGGCGGAATGCCTCAACAGACTCCTTTTTTTCGTGTCAGAAAAATACAGCCCAGATCTTTGTATACCAAAAGACAAGTCTTGTCCACAATCACACGACTTTTCGATCCAGCAGGCTGGTAACCACAGTAAAAGCACAAATTTTGATAAAGCAGATGAGGATCGACCAAATTGGTTGGTATGACAACTGAAATCTGTGGTAACTGGCAAAATTTCATAAACACTTATATCGGTTTGGGCGATATAACTAATGTAGGACGAGATCGCTAATAGGGTGACAATAGTTTTGAGAAAAAAGTGGAAAATAAATGCTGGGTACACATAAGCACTTATTCCAATTCCTCCGATCTAGCAACCTGGGGCTGACCCTTCGGAATTAAAAGATAATAAGATGTATTGGAATGTACCACACTTTACTTTCTACGAACGTTTAAGGTCATCATGTCTCAAACTTACTGCAACGTCTGAAGAAAAACGCAATATAAATACATCTTACTAGATCGACGGTTGAAGAACGAATTTGCTTCAATCCCTATCTGGATGACATAGGGCGAATGGGCGCCTCACATCTGTATTGCCTATGTCACCGAATGTCGCGTCTATAGGTTGATTTCATCTTAAACTTACGCTTCATGATGGCCGCGTTAGGCCCTCAACAGAGTTCTACGGGAATGTTTGATGGTGAAGCTTAAAAATTTAAACAAAACTATTCTACACAACTGCAAATCATGTCTCCTGCACCGACGAAAATTACAAACGCAAATTATGACTCCCGATTGAAAGAACAACAATTACACGTCCCTTTACTTTATTCGATTTCGCAGAGCCGCTTGAAGTCAACGCCCAATTTTCTTGCTGCTTTATACAGTATTATCGCCCGGCGTGGTTGTCTCTCAAAAAATTACTCTGACAAAGGCCGTAATTTTGTAGGGGCCGCCATAGAAATTGAACGTAACATTCAGTGCAGTGTGTTTCACATGTCTGTATTACCATGAACTAGACATGCAGTACAACACTCATACACTGTATTTTTATTCTTTATGAGAAACGTAAATAGTATAACTCATCCCAAACGCATGCATTTTGGAGCACTATATACCATAAATAATGCTGATCATATAATAAAAGAACGTTTACATTGCATGTGTAATTAATGAATTAAATAGCTAAAATGGCAAACAGGCCAGTTTTAAGTCGTTACCTTTAGTCGGTCAATGTAAATATCATTAATGGTATTCACTTATAAATGTGTTATTGATTATTATTAGTTAATTTATTAACATTCTCCGCCGCGTTGAACGTTATGTTATTTGATTGTGAATGCTGGAAGAGGATGTTTTCATAATAGTTTATAAATTAGATTAGTTAGGTGACTGAAACTACAAAATCTGATGATGTTGTTCTTTTGTGTGGAATCGGCTGCGAATTTTCCGGGGTTGTTGATTGTAGTTTGTATTTCCGTGATTTCATCTTCCAAATGGTGCAGGTGGTCAAAACAATTGAGAAAATGAGTACAGTATGAGTGTCTACTATCGAATGATGGAGGTTGATATTCTGAATTTGTGTCGACATGTCAAAAGCATCTTATTGTTCAAGCATTTTCTGAAGGTAGGTGAGATGGTCTGACTGAGCATTGTAGTGATACGGTTCTTGTAAAAATGGGCTTTGTGATATTTTCCAGGTTGATTGCGCTGGTGTACGATTCATAATGGATACTTGAAATAGATTGGTGACCTTGAATAGTGATAGAGTCACCTTTGATGATGCATTCAGGCTGCAATGTCAATAGTGCAGAGCCTTCCATTATGAGTTCTTGTCCATGTCTCTCGCATACAACATTGATTCGCTTAGGTTCATTGGAAGCATACATCCATTTGTCAGTTGAGTCCACAAGGTGTTCGTTTTCAGGCGTTCTAGATTGCAATTTGAACGTGTATCATTCATTATTTATTCTTGAAGTTGCCTTGGGGATAGCAAGTCCATAATTGATGATTTTATTTGTTCTAAGTTTGCTGCTGCAAGTGTTAGTTGCATGGCCAATGATATGAATATTTGAAACAACCGTAATTGGTAGCCTGTGTCTTCGATGTTATGTATTTTGGACATCATCTCGGTACTCTGCCTGTCAAGATCATTGAATTTCTTATTGATGGATGTTTTATAATGCTTTAGAATGTTTATCGTACCATCAAGTATAGTCGTTTAATTTTTGAAAAGAAGTAGAAGATGATTTTCGTGTTGCTTGAGTGCTTCAATAGTATTAGTCATTTGTAACACATATTCAGAATCTAATGCTCCAAAAATTGAATTGGCGAGATTTCCAACTTTGTTTAATTCACCTCTTCTACTTCTTTTGTTTGGTACAAGACTGTTGTCTAATCGGAATCATTCTTCCATATGATTTAAATCAGTGAAGACTTTTTTTGCATGTGCTTGCTTGTGTTAATTCCTTACATAAATGTCGTATAGTTTATGTGTCATTTGAAAACACTTTCAATTCCTCCCAATAGATCATAATAAACCAATTGGTTTTTGATGTTTTCACTTGTCCAATTTCTTCAAAATACATTCTAGCGCCGTGCTAGTGGCGTCATGCACATGTTATCTAAAAACGCTGTTGTTAAGTTAAGGCCAGATGTACGTCGCCGTTTTGATGGAACTTTATCTATACGTAAATTTTTTGATGCTGTATTGTAAGATGTAACAGTGTTGGGGGTGGAGAAGTAATGATGTCGTAAGTTCTGACAAACAAAATATCTCTTTTGTTTGTCAGAACTACACAGCACCATAAACTTTCTCGGCAGCTTCTGCAAATATGTACAACTGGGTATTTGCGAAGAAAAAACTTTTGTAAAAAGTCAGATTTTTTTAGTTCCAAATCGCAATTTATTCAATTTCGTCTCATTAAACTCTGAAAAGTAGGTACGCAGATAAAAAGGTGAGTAAATTTCCTTTATGCTCATTCTGAATTTTATAACAATCGGAGTTAATTTGCAGGAAATATACCCAAATATCTTCCAAGGGTGCAATTTCGTGCAGGCAAAAGTTACCCTACAAAAGCGGGTTCCCCTTCAACCTTTCCAAATATGTATACATTTCGTTAAAGGCTTTTGAAGGAAAAAAGTTGTGTTGGTCCAAAATCAAAAATTATATTTTTACAATATTCATTACAACCAAACTATATTAGGCACAAACATACGCGCCATAATAAAGCTTAAGGTACGTTCACATTTGGCAAATATTTGCACAAAAATGACAAATATTTGCTCATCATAGTCTGAACAGCAAACATTTTTTAGGAGCAAACAAAAAATCAGCTGATTTTAGGCAAATAAAATTATTTGCCAGCAAACAAAAATTCGGCAAGTGTGAACATAGTGTGAACACTCCGCGTCAAATATTTGCCTCTCTTTTTGATTTGCTCTTGCAAAACGTTCGCATGAGCAAACACATCAAATAACAGCTGATAAATGCGGTGTGGTTAACTTTTCTAAATTTTAATAGCCAAAATGAAAAAGCGTTGGATAAAAAAAATAATTCCGAGCAGGAACTATTAACAAAATAAAATAATTTACAATTTGCTTTTATTTATCTTATTTATAAATGGTGGAGTAATGGCTGTAATTACGATCAAATAGATTCGACGTTTTCCTCATGCGAATCACACAGGGAGTGTACACATGAAAAAAATCAAATAAATATTTGATTAAAAAAATATGGTGTGTCATATATATGTTTAATCTTATCATAAGGAAAAAAGGAATTCGTTCATTTTAATTTTGACGACGCCTGGAATATCACTTATTGTGTCACTGTTCAACTATTATGTTGCCAGCTGATGCTGTTAAAAATATGAAGTTTTCAAAAAATATGTCAAGCAATAACTAACGATTATTTTCCATCGGAAATCTTTGGCAAACGTATTTATTAAATTTATTTGATCGTGTGTTCACCCCAATATGCATGTGATTTTGTGCACATGACAGTGTGCACAAAATCACGTCACAACTTTTTTAATCGATTATTTTTGTCATCACAATGAAAAAGCAGAATTTGTTCATTTTAATTTGGAAGCAACTTGTGTAGGATGCGTCCATAAGGACATGGATGTGAATTGAGTGGGCTTGGGTGGACAGTTGAACAGGAGTAGGTGTATTTTGTCATAGTTATAATCAAATAATTCTGTAATAATAAAAATTATGTTTGACAAATAATTGGTCAAACAGAAAATCATCGGTAAATTAGTTTTTCAAATTATTTGACTAATGTGTACTCCCCATTGTATTACATTAATAATCAAATTTGACAAATTGATCGTGCCATCTAATTCTCCCTTATTGAACTTTATACACAAATTTTTTTGGTAGTGTGCACGCACACCACAATATGAGAAAATGAAGTTTGCCAAACAATAAGCCATTTATTATTATATGGCAATTATATTTGACCGTGTGTAAACCCATTTTAGCATAAATTTAAGGAACATCATAAAAATTAAGTTTTAAAAATTAAATTTGTAAAATTATATTCATCATCTCCACGATAAATGTAAAAAAGCGCGAAACTTATGACATGTTGACAACACTTATACATAAACAGCTGGCATTGATGGGCTGCTGTATATTAATTGTCTGTCCACATCGTAAGAGGTAAGTAAACAAAACAATTTATTTTCTAATATTTCTAAAATATGGTTATATTTTCCAGAGAATGGAAGACGAGAGCAACATCCCCACAAAAAAGAGACGCATGAAGCCCAAGGTGGTCAAGGAATGGGAGGAAGATGATATCTTCAAATTGATTGCTGCTGTGGAAGACTACCCATCTATATGGAACGCAGGTGAAGTGACGTACCACAATAAAAATGTCCGGGAGAACGCCTGGAAAACTATTGGCGAAGTCTTTAACGGGAAGTACGACACATCAGACATGAGTGCTAAGTGGTCAAACCTTCGCATTCAATACAGAACTGCTGCCGCTAGAGCCAAATCAAAATCTGGACAGGGTGTCGTCGAGAATCCAAAGTGGAAATATTTTAGCGCTTTGAGTTTTGTGGGTCGTGCTGAGGATGAACAGACGCAAGCGACTGTTTCCAATCTACCTTTGGATATCTCTACCAGTGATTGTAAGTATTAATGTTACATTGGAGGACAACTTTTAATATTAAACTTTATTACCTCAGCTCTTGATTGCCCCCCAAAACTTCCAACACAACAATCAACTCCACGGCGGCCGCATAACACCAACACGCAAACACAATCTACCTTTGGATATCTCTACCAGTGATTGTAAGTATTAATGTTACATTGGAGGACAACTTTTAATATTAAACTTTATTACCTCAGCTCTTGATTGCCCCCCAAAACTTCCAACACAACAATCAACTCCACGGCGGCCGCATAACACCAACACGCAAACACAATCTGCGCAAATTGCCGAAACCATGCGAGAGGCTGTAGAAGTAATGCGGGAGAGAAATATAAGCGTAAATGAGCCAAATGGTTCGTTTGCAAATTATTTGTTGAGCGAACTCAGAACTCTGAGCGAAGATGGGGCTGCATCAGTTCGTAACAAAGTTGCATTATTTTTTTTTTCAATGTATTGAAGAAGAGAGGAAGAAAACTACATACGAGTATGTTTAGTGTTATTTTTATTACTTTTTGTTTTATGTACTTAAAAATATGATCTCTCCATTCTAAATGGAAAATATGAAAATATGTGTTCCTTTTTTTTATTAATTGAATAAACAAAATAAAAAAGAATTCAAATGTATTTCATTGTTTATACCCTAACCTGCAATGGCTGCATATTGAAATATTGAAACATGGAAATATTGAAATATGGAAATATTGAAACATGGAAACATTGAAACATGGAAATATTGATATATGGAAATATTGAAATATGTAAATATTGATATATGGAAATAAAAAATTAAAATATTAGAATTTTGGGAATAGTGTTTATTGAATATTTCTTAAATTTTTTCCATTACTTTGTTTTTTTATATTTGTTTGTATTGGAAAGAAACTTCGCCCTCTTCTACAAAATATCTGGAAAATTCTTCCATTATTTCTGCACTTTTTTGTGAAATGTAGGGTCGGTGTTACTGCAGTTCAATGAAATTGCCCGTGGTTTGTACATTGCGCCATTCGCCGGGTATGAGGGTACCATCTTCCGCGTAATGGTCAACAAGATTTATGTTGAAATAAGTCGAGCTTTTACGGCACATCAAATAATTATGCAAGGCACAAGAGGCGAGAGTAATTTTTGTCACTTTTGACGGCTCTAGATTTATCGCATTACTCGAAAACGCGCAAATAAAATTCCGAATGCATTTTCTACCACTCGTCTGGCTCTTGACAAACGATAATTGAATATTCTTTGTATTGCATTCATATTGCGCAAAGAAAACGGCTTTATTATGTTTTCCGTTACGGCAAAAGCGTCATCAGCAACCAAGACAAATGGTACTGGAGTATTCCTAGACGGCAAAGGTCTTGGTGGCGGTAAATTAAGTCTTTTGTTTAAAAGAGCTTCGTTAAATGAAAAACTCCACCATCAGATATTCTGCCGTTTGATCCCACATCGATATACATAAATTTGTATGATGCATCACAAATAGCCATGAGCAAAATACTGTGGGTTCCTGCAAGGCAAGAGATTCAGATTTGAAAAATTAATTTGGTTACTTCCGGAATTAGCTGGTGCGGTCATAACAACATGTTTACCGTCTACGGCACCTATACAATTTGGAAAGTTCCATTGGCTTAGAAATTCCTGAGACACTGTCATCCACTCATTTTCAGTTGATGGTACCTTCATTAACACATTTAAATTTTTTGGATAAACCAAAATTTATGTACTCATTATTTTTTTCATACCTTCATGTACTCTGGCTGAAGAACTTTGTAAATGGCGTCACATACTTCAGGAATAATAACTGAAATAGTATTATAAGGAATATGGAAAATGTACTGAAGGGACCTGTAGCTCTCGCCGGTGGCCAAGAAACGTAATGTAACTATTAAACGTTCTGTGGCCGATATGGGTTCACGAAGGTATGTGGTTTTCTTGGTTATTAATGGGGCCACCAGTGTTAACTAATTAAAAATATTTAAATATTTTATATGCATATATTTACAATTACAATAATCTTACCAAATGATCAAAATCTTTGGAATTCAAGCGCAAAAAGTTTTTATAAAGGTGTGGAACTTCCTCACGAAGCTCTTTTAATAATTTTGCACAACATCCCTCCTTGTTCCGTTTAGGTACCCATTCTCGAATCCACACTCTTTCTTTTCGTTGTTTTTTCTGCTCCTCTTCCATTAACAAGGCAGAAGCAGCTCCACAACATAAAACAATAAACTCAACTTCATCATTCGCGTCCATCATGTTTTATTGTTTAAGGGCAAATAATTTTTGGTTTTTTGACAGTTTGCTCAAATAAATTTGCTTGGAAAATATTTGTTTAAGTGTGAACGGCGCGCAAATATGTTTCCCACAATTTTATTTGACATTGTTTGACAGCTGTTTGGGCAAAGAAAAAGCCGCAAATAAATACATACAATGTGAACGCAAAATAAACTTTGAGCAAATTTGGCGTTTTTTGTGGCAAACGCGGGAAAACATATTTGCTGCAAATAGTTGCCAAATGTGAACATAGCTTAAGAAACCACAATAATAAAAATTGAGTGCAAAATGTGTGAGAAACAGTTCGACAAAGTCAAAAAAAGAAATAACGTTTTTTCAATTTTCAAAATCTGAAAAACGTGAAAATCTGTAATACAAAGAAATAAAATGTTTTCTTCGCATTATGAACAAATACGTAAAAGAATGTTGAAAAAACTTAAAAACAAAAAATAAAAATTTTAAATTTCTTTAAAATCCAATTTTTTTTTCACTGAACCAACACTCAGGGGATGACCCTTATAAATGCAGTGCATTACGTTGGAACGTATTGGTATTGGAAGGAGGAAAGAGGGAGTAGTGTCTGTTGACATTTGTTTTGAAACTCTGAATGTCGTAATTGGAGGGAAAGGTATTTGCCGGAAGTCGATTCCACATATGGATAGTACGAGCGAAGAACGAATTTATTCTGTAATGTGTAGTGCGGCCGGCAAATGGGTGCGCATTCCTGGAGAGTCGCGTATCTCAACCTAAACATTTGAAGGCATCTTTCGACACATCAAATACATGTTTTGTCCAACGAACATCACGTTGTATTTTCATGCCAAGAACATAGAGAGCATCTGATTGCTCAATATCTACACCGTTCATTAAAATCGACGACACCGTTGGATCAGTGAATCGCTTGTGAGACAACAAGGAGCACTGGGTCTTACGTGCATTAAAATCTACTCTATTCTCTCGGCCAGCAAATCCTGGCTATGTGACTCATCCATCAATCGCATTTTATCCTCAATTTCTTGACGACTTGGTCTATGATCGAATGAGTATGAATGACAGAGGTTGCTGTCATCCGCGAATGAGTATATTAGATTCAAAGTCCGATCCAAGAGGTCGTCGATGAAAATAAGAAAAAGGGAGGGGTTAAGGACAGAGCCCTGTGGTACTCCTGCGGTTAACATATGCTCATCGGATGAGAACCCATCTACAACAAAACGTATAGTGCGATCTCTGAGGAAGCTCGATATAAATCGAGAGAAGTCACTACCAACACCAAAAGCGATCAGCTTTGATGTGAGTGCGCCGTGCCAAACTCTATCAAAGGCCTTGGAGATATCTAGAGCAACGACCTTACTCTCACCAAGCTGATGAATAGATCGATTCCACTTTTCGGATAGCAGTGTCATCAGGTCTCCCGTAGATCGATTCCTACGGAAGCCATACTGTCGATCATTGAGTAAGTCATTAGTTTCTAAATACCTCATAAGATGGTGGTTAAATATACTCTCCATAACCTTCGAAAGGCTGAGCAAATCGCGATCGGTCGATAGTTAGCAGGATTATTTTAGGGAAGGGCTGGATGTTGGCAATCTTCCAACGCGTTGGGAAAACCCCTGCACGGTATGCAAGGTTGAAAAGATTACGAAGGGGACGGGCAAGCGTCGACGAGCACTTACATAGGACCAGTGCTGAAATGCCATCCGGGCCTGGAGATTTATTTACGTCGAGATTTGCGAGAACCCTTTTAATTCCACGTGTTCGAAAAAATATCTGAGGCATGGAACCTAATACATTTTCGATCACGGGGAGTGGTTTATTGCTTTCCGGCAAGGATGAATTCCTTGCAAACATTTCAGCCAATAGGTTAGCTTTGGCAACCGGGTTAGTGAATATCTGGTCATCTTTAACAAGAGTTGGGATTGATGAGGAGTTATCCTTTACTCTTCTTACAAATGACCAAAAGCTCTTACTTCCCCTGGGAGAAGAAAGAACCTTGGCACGAAGACGTTGTTCGTACAGAAACATTTCACGTCTAAGTACTCTGGCACACATGGTTCATGTCTGCTTGCGTAGCAGATCAGTGGTGGCATTTTTATTTAAACGTCATTTCCTGAACGCTTCCTCTTTGGATCTGACAGCAGTCTTGCATGTCTGGTTAAACCATCTTTTATTAGATGGTTTAATAACTTTAATTGGATTAAATGACTTCATTCCAATCAAGATAATATTTTCAATCATTTCAGCCGCAGCATCTATATCGCCATTTAGAAAACAAAGTTTCCAATTGAAATGCTGGAAAAAGTTGTTGAGCTCGGCCCAACGTGCCTTTTCATATATATATATATTGTCCGCTTTGGGGCTGGGGTCAAAGCGACACGAAGAGCGGAATACGAAAAGGATGCTGAAACAATACAGTGATCCGAATTACCAAGAGGTGCTAGAACGTTAACTTCATACTTTTCAGGGTGTGGTGTTAAGAAAAGATGAAGAATATTAGAGTGTTGGCCTTGGACACACGGAATGTGAGTCGGTTCATTCACTAGTTGCGTCAAATCATTATGCGCGGCAAAAAACTCGGCGTATTGACGCTCCGGTGTTGCGTGAATCGAATGGGCAAGCCAAGAGGAATTATGGACATTGAAATCGCCAACAACCACAATTTCACTGTCAGGACAATCCTCTAAAATTTTTGTAATTGAATCGGAAAGGGCGTCAAAGCCATTTAGGGATACCTCCCTTTCCGCGTTTGGACTTCTATACACGAATCCGAAATGTAGTACGTGTGTTCCAATGTTGAATTTAACCCAAAGGGAGTTAAATTCTGGATATTCTCAGTTTAAGTCTTGCTGGCTCTGGGACACTATGTCTTTGCGTACGTAAACCACAATACCTCTGTGGGGAATAAAGAGGGACAGGGTGTGATACACAGGTACGTGAAAATCGTGTGGATCAGAACCCTCACTCACCTGAGTCTCACAAAGAGCAAAAACATCAGGCCGATGGAAATGTACATGAGCGTACACTGCAAAAAAAGTCGCTCTCAGCCCTCGTATGTTGGCAAATTGTATTTTAAACTTACCAACCATTAGAACTGACAAAATGAAAAAACCAAACAATGTCAATATGCAGCTACAGTTGCCAAACTCCTCTCCATGCCGTTGCTGTATTCACCCAATGCTCAGTGTTATGCCTTAAGCATTGAGCGAACAACGACAAGAAGAAAAGAGTTTCAACTGCACTGCACGAATGGGATAGTGGGTGGGAAGGAAGGGGACAACGCACATACTATGGAGCGGACAGAAAATGTGTGATCAGTGGTGTGTGGCTGCTGTTGTAATTTTGTTGTTGTTCCGCTGATGCAGTTGTTGTTATTGTTATGTAGTTGGATGGTTGTTTTCCATTTTTCTTTAGTTCAATTTTGTTAATTACACTAGTCAACAGTCAAAATGTACTCGGGATGCGATAATTTTTTCTGTGTAGATAACCTTGACATGAGCTCGAAAACGCAATAAAAAATTTTTTTTTCGTTTGGTTTTTGTTTTATTTTTTTTTTTTAATTTAAAAAATTTTTTTTTTGGTTAATTTGTTTCGTCCGGCATAACTCGGGAACCACTAGCCCGATTTAATTGAATTAAATTTTAAAAAATTTAAAATTACAATTCCCTTAATCTGTTCATATATTGTTTTCCTATACAAGCAACAGTTTCCAACTTTAAAAATGAATATATAAAGGAAAAAACTTATTTTTTGCCTAAAGATTTAAATTTTTTTTTTTTAAATCCATAAAAAATCCAAAATGAAAAAAAATGTCAAATCTTATTACTTTTACGTAAAGTCACATAACCTATGAGCAAAATGAGACAAAGATCATGAAAATCGATGCACGCGTTTCGCTTTTATTCGCAATTGAGTAAAGGTATGAATTTCAAAAATTTGCTCGACATATGCACATCTTTGTCTATGGTAAGGTTTTTTCTTTTTTTGGATTCTCAGAATTAACAAAACGGAATAAACAAAGGGTTATTTAATTTTTATGATTGCGTAAGCAAAGTAATAAACGCTAATAAATGTGCGTGAACAATTAAAAGGAAAAAAGGAAAGGGGACTTTTTTAATTATTTGGGTTTTCCGTTGGCTACCTGTATGATTTTTTTACAGAAATGCAACCCACATTTAAGGGTGGTCATTATTCGGAAAATTTAAGACTCACACATGGTGAAACAGGTATGTAGCCACCGTAAAAAAATATACACCCATTTATAAGTACCTGTCAGTAAAATACTAAACAATACACAGTATAAATAGGTTTTCATTGATCGATTTTACTCATTCAACAAGTGTCGACGAACGCGATAGTTAAAATGAGCAAACGTTCGCGAGGATTTGAATGCAATACCAATCCAAGTAATTTTTGTTACATGTGCGGAGTATACGTTTCTGAAAAAAACAAGCGTTGTTTTTCACCTAAATTGAGAGATTCATTCGAAGAGAGCTTCAATTTAAAGGTCTCAAACATAGATGAGCGGTGGACACCAAGTGTTCTATGTCCAAGGTGCTACGTACAGCTAACTGACTCAAGGTAAGTGTAGATTACGAAATTCAAGAACATATATAACTTATTATTGAAATTCTTTCAGACGACAGCCGAGAATCATCATGCCAATGCTTTGGAGAGCTCCGCTTTGCCATGTAACAGATTGCTACTTCTGTCTTAGCAAAAAAACAGGCGTGGGAAAAAATATACGATGGACTTACGCTGCTGTTTCAACAGTGAATTTTCCAGTGCCATTTTCCGAAGAACCAGTGGACCCGCAACCGTCCGTTTCAAGATGGGCATCTAATAATGAGGCGATACATCCAACATCAGATCCGGAGACAGTAGAAACCACATCAGAATGCGAGTCAACATATACATTGCATGGAGGTCAACGCTTATGTTCCCAAGCAGAACTGAACGATTGGGTTAGAGAATTGAAACTCTCCAAGGAAGATGCAGAGTTGCATGCATCGCGCATGCAACAGTTCGGTTTCTTGGCTCCTGGTGTGGTGACAACAATCTACAGGAAGCGTCATGAACCATACGCAAGGTACTACACAAAAAAAGACAACATCTGTTTTTGTAAGGTCATTCCCGGATTATTTGGTGAACTCGGGTACTCTTACGATCCAGGAGAGTGGCGTCTTTTCATCGACAGCAACAAGCAGAGCCTTAAAGCAATTTTACTGCACAACGGCAACAAGAAACCGTCGATTCCAATTGCTCATGCCGTTGACACCAAGGAAACATACGAAGTCATGGACAATCTACTAAAGTGCCTTAACTATGAGAGGCACGATTGGAAAGTTTGTGCCGACCTTAAGGTTATCGGTATCCTTTGTGGATTACAAGGTGGATTCACAAAGTACTGTTGTTTTCTCTGCCTTTGGGACAGCCGCGATCGTCAACATCATTACACCAGGAGGAGTTGGACAGAAAGAGTTAACTTCATCCCCGGCAGCGACAACGTGAAATATACACCACTCATAAAAAAGGAAAATGTTTTTCTCCCACCTCTTCACATAAAGCTCGGACTCATAAAAAACTTCGTGAAAGCTATCAACAAAGATGGCGAAGCGTTCGCCTATTTAAAAACCATTTTTCCTCACCTTTCATCGGCAAAGATTAAGGAAGGCGTTTTCGACGGTCCGCAAATTAAAAAGTTGTTGCAAGACCAACAGTTTGAGCACATTTTATCACCAAATGAAGCTGCAGCTTGGAACTCATTTCGGCAAATTGTTTCCGGATTTCTTGGAAACAACAAAAGCTCAAATTACAGAGAGATCGTCGAACAACTACTCCAAAATTATAAAAAAATTAGAGCAAATATGTCGCTTAAGATACATTTTCTACACTCGCACTTGGACTTCTTTCCGGACAACCTGGGCGATGTGAGTGACGAGCATGGTGAGCGTTTTCATCAGCAAATGAAAGAAATTGAGCACCGATACCAAGGATTTTGGAACGAAGCTATTATGGGGGACTATATCTGGTTCCTGATAAGAGAAACAGACCCACAACAATATAAAAGAAAGACAAAAGCACATAATTATTTTTAATTTGAAGGTTTTTATTTTTGTGTTTAGATATTTTTTTTTAACTTTTTTATAATTAATTAATGTTGTTGAAATTCATACCTTTACTCAATTGCGAATAAAAGCGAAACGCGTGCATCGATTTTCATGATCTTTGTCTCATTTTGCTCATAGGTTATGTGACTTTACGTAAAAGTAATAAGATTTGACATTTTTTTTTCATTTTGGATTTTTTATGGATTTAAAAAAAAAATTGAAATCTTTAGGCAAAAAATAAGTTTTTTCCTTTATATATTCATTTTTAACTTGGAAACTGTTGCTTGTATAGGAAAACAATATATGAACAGATTAAGGGAATTGTAATTTTAAATTTTTTAAAATTTAATTCAATTAAATCGGGCTAGTGGTTCCCGAGTTATGCCGGACGAAACAAATTAACCAAAAAAAAATTTTTAAAATTTAAAAAAAAAAAATAAACAAAAACCAATCGAAAAAAAAAAAATTTATTGCGTTTTTCGAGCTCATGTCAAGGTTATCTACACAGAAAAAATTATCGCATCCGGAGTACATGAAATTTTTTTCATTTTGTTGAGTAGTGTTATGATTTGTAAAATTTTGTTCTTTTTTCTTTCTTTTATTTTAACACAGAACTGCACGGCACACAACTCGGACGACAGAGAAACACATGTGCATCGGACGACGGACTGACAAATACTGTCGAACTGTTTCTCTCTCATTTTAAGAGCATTTGCACTATTTTTTTTAATTTTTGTTTCTTAGCTTTAATATGACGCCAAAACTATGTTTGTGCCAAATATGAGCACAAACTTCTTACTTAATGAAAACTTTGTCTGTCGATGACAAAAGTACAAAACTATCCGTGTGCGGTGAAATGTATCAACAGACTCGTTTTTTCGTGTCAGAAAAAATACAACGCAGATCTTTGTATACCAAAAAACAAGTCTTACCCTCAATCACACGACTTTTCCATCCAGCAGGCTGGCTACCACAGTGCAAGCACAAATTTTGATGCAGCAGATGTGGATTGACCAACTTGGTTGGTATAACAACTGAAATATGTGGCAGTTGGCAAAATTTCATAAACACTTATATTGGTTTGGGCGAGATCGCTAATATAGTGACAATAGTTTTTAAAAAAAGTGTGAAATAAATGCTGGGTTCACATAAGTACTTATTCCAATTCATCCGATTTAGCAACCTGGGGGCTGACCATTCGGAATTAAAAGATAATAATATGTATTGGAATGTACCATACTTTACTTTCTAAGAACGTTTTAAGGTCATCATGTCTCAAACTTACAAAATGTCTGAAGAAAAACGCAATATAAAATCTCATCTTACTAAATCGACGCTTGAAGAACGATTTTTCCTTCAATCCCTACCTGGATGACAAAAGGGCGAATGGACGTCTCACATCTGAGTTGTCTATGCCACAGAATGTCGCGCCTATAGGTTGATTTCATCCATAAACTTAAGCTTCATGATGGGCCGCGTTTGGCCCTCAACATAATTCGACGAGAATGTTTGATGGTGAAGCTTAAAAATGTAAACAAAACTATTCTACACAATTGCAAATCATGTCTCCTGCACCGACGAAAATTACAAACGCAAATTATGACTCCCGATTGAAAGAGCAACAATTGCGCGTCCCTTTACTTTATTCGATTTCGCAGAGCCGCTTGAAGTCAACAGTTGTACTGGTCGTCACTGCCGCATAACCAAGGGATGCTTATGTATCTTTGTATGCTTCGCTTCTAATTCCATCCATCTGAAACCAGCTAGCGATTTATTAACGCCCAGTTTTCTTGCTGCTTTATACAGTATTATCGCCAGCGTGGTTGTCTCTCAAAAAATTACTCTGACAAGGGCCGTAATTTCGTAGGGGGCGCCATAGAAATTGAACGTAACATTCAGTACAGTGTGTTTCACATGTCTGTATTACCATGAACTAGACATGCAGTACAACACTCATACACTGTATTGTTATTGTTTATGAGAAACGTAAATAGTATAACTCATCCCAAACGCATGTATTTTGGAGCACTATATACCATAAATAATGTTGATCATATAATAAAAGAACGTTTACATTGCATGTGTAATTAATGAATTAAATAGCTAAAATGACAAACAGGCCAGTTTTAAGTCGTTACCTTTAGTAGGTCAATGTAAATATCATTAATGGTATTCACTTATAAATGTGTTATTGATTATTATTAGTTAATTTATTAACATTCTCCGCCGCGTTGAACGTTATGTTATTTGATTGTGAATGCTGGAAGAGGTTGTTTTAATAATAGTTTATAAATTAGATTAGTTAGGTTACTGAAACTACAAAATCTGATGAGGTTGTTCTTTTGTGGGGAATCGGCTGCGGATTTTCCGGGGTTGTTGATTGAAGTTTGTATTTCCTTGATTTCATCTTCCAAATTGTGCAGGTGGTCAAAACAATTGTGGAAATGAGTGCAGTATATCCTACTATCGAATGATGGAAGTTAATATTCTGAATTTGGTTCCAGGTTTATTACGCTGTGTACGATTCATAATGGATACTTGAAATTGATTGGTGTCCTTGAATAGTGATAGAGTCACCTTTCATGATGCATTCAGGCTGCAATGTCAATAGTCCAGAGTCTTCCAGTATGAGTTGTTGTCCCTGTCTCTCGCATACAGCATTGTTTCGCTTAGGCAAATTGAAAGCATACATCCAAAGTAATTGTTTGTCAGTTGAGTCGACAATGTGTTCGTTTTCAGGCGTTCTAGATTGCAATTTGAACGCGTATCATTCATTATTTATTCATGAAGTTGCCTTGGGGATAATAAGTTGAAACTTATTTTGACATGGTGTGTGTCAGTTAGCAAGTCCATAATTGATGATTTTATTCGTTCTAAGTTTGCTGCTGCAAGTGTTAGTTGCATGGCCAATGATATGAATATTTGAAACAGCCGTAATTGGTGTCTTCGATGTTATGTATTTTGGACATCATCTCGGTACTCTGCCTGTCCAGATCCTTGAATTTCTTATTGATGGATGTTTTATGATGTTTCAGAATGTTTGTCGTACCATCAAGTATAGCCGTTTAATTTTTGAAAAGTAGTAGAAAATGATTTTCGTGTTGCTTGAGTGCTTCAATTGTATTAGTCATTTGTAACACATATTCAGAATCTAATGCTCCAAAAATTGAATTGGCGAGATTTCCAACTACGTTTAATTCACCTCTTCTACTTCTGTTGTTTGGTACAAGACTGTTGTCTAACCGGAATCATTCTTCCATATGATTTAAAGTAGTGAAGACTTTTTTGCATGTGCTTGCTTGTGTTAATTCCTTACATAAATGTCGTATAGTTTATGTGTCATTTGAAAACAATTCCAATTCCTCCAAATAGATCATAATAAACCAATTGGTTTTTGATGTTTTCACTTGTCCAATTCCATCGAAATGTATTCCAGCGTCATCAGCGAATTTGGTGTTCACGACTTCAGATACCCATACTAGTGGCGTCATGAACATGTTATATAAAAACGTTGTTGTTAACTTTAGGCCAGTTGTACGTCGTCGTTTTGATGGAACTTTATCTATACGTACATTTTTTTGATGTTGTATTGTAAGATGTAACAGTGTTGGGGGTGGAGGACTCTCGAAGTAATGAAATATATATTTTGTTTGTCTGAACTGCACAGCACCATAAACTTTCTCGGAAGCTTCTGCAAATTTGAACAACTGGGTTTTTGCGAAGAAAACACTTTATTTTTTATTACAGATTTTCACGTTTTTCAAATTTTGAAAGTTGAAAAAACGTATTTTTTTTACTTTGTCGAACTGTTTTTCACATATTTTAAAAGATTTTGCACTCAAATCAAATATCCTTTTTGAACAAATGTCTGATTTTGGACCAGCACAACTTTTTTTCCTTCAAAAGCTTTTAACTAAATATATAAAGAATTGGCAAGGTTGGCGAAATTGCACCCATGGAAGATAGGATACATTAGTGCAAAAAGTCAGATTTTTTAGTTACAAATCGCAATTTCGTCTCATTAAATTCTGAAAAGTAGGTACGTAAAGGTGAGTAAATTACCTTTATCCTCATTCTAAATTTTATAACAATCGGAGTTAATTTGTAAGAAATATACCCAAATATCTTCCAAGGGTGCAATTTCGTGCAGGCAAAAGTTACCCTACAAAAACGGGGAACCCTTCAACCTTTCCAAATATGTATACATTTCGTTAAAGGCTTTTGAAGGAAAAAAGTTGTGTTGGTCCAAAATCAAAAAGGATATTTTTGCAATATTCATTTTGGAGCACTATATACCATAAATAATGTTGATCATATAATAAAAGAACGTTTACATTGCATGTGTAATTAATGAATTAAATAGCTAAAATGACAAACAGGCCAGTTTTAAGTCGTTACCTTTAGTAGGTCAATGTAAATATCATTAATGGTATTCACTTATAAATGTGTTATTGATTATTATTAGTTAATTTATTAACATTCTCCGCCGCGTTGATTGTGAATGCTGGAAGAGGTTGTTTTAATAATAGTTTATAAATTAGATTAGTTAGGTTACTGAAACTACAAAATCTGATGAGGTTGTTCTTTTGTGTGGAATCGGCTGCGGATTTTCCGGGGTTGTTGATTGAAGTTTGTATTTCCTTGATTTCATCTTCCAAATTGTGCAGGTGGTCAAAACAATTGAGGAAATGAGTGCAGTATATCCTACTATCGAATGATGGAAGTTAATATTCTGAATTTGGTTCCAGGTTTATTACGCTGTGTACGATTCATAATGGATACTTGAAATTGATTGGTGTCCTTGAATAGTGATAGAGTCACCTTTCATGATGCATTCAGGCTGCAATGTCAATAGTCCAGAGTCTTCCAGTATGAGTTGTTGTCCCTGTCTCTCGCATACAGCATTGTTTCGCTTAGGCAAATTGAAAGCATACATCCATAGTAATTGTTTGTCAGTTGAGTCGACAATGTGTTCGTTTTCAGGCGTTCTAGATTGCAATTTGAACGCGTATCATTCATTATTTATTCTTGAAGTTGCCTTGGGGATAATAAGTTGAAACTTATTTTGACATGGTGTGTGTCAGTTAGCAAGTCCATAATTGATGATTTTATTCGTTCTAAGTTTGCTGCTGCAAGTGTTAGTTGCATGGCCAATGATATGAATATTTGAAACAGCCGTAATTGGTGTATTCGATGTTATGTATTTTGGACATCATCTCGGTACTCTGCCTGTCAAGATCCTTGAATTTCTTATTGATGGATGTTTTATGATGTTTCAGAATGTTTGTCGTACCATCAAGTATAGCCGTTTAATTTTTGAAAAGTAGTAGAAAATGATTTTCGTGTTGCTTGAGTGCTTCAATTGTATTAGTCATTTGTAACACATATTCAGAATCTAATGCTCCAAAAATTGAATTGGCGAGATTTCCAACTACGTTTAATTCACCTCTTCTACTTCTGTTGTTTGGTACAAGACTGTTGTCTAACCGGAATCATTCTTCCATATGATTTAAAGTAGTGAAGACTTTTTTGCATGTGCTTGCTTGTGTTAATTCCTTACATAAATGTCGTATAGTTTATGTGTCATTTGAAAACAATTCCAATTCCTCCAAATAGATCATAATAAACCAATTGGTTTTTGATGTTTTCACTTGTCCAATTCCATCGAAATGTATTCTAGCGTCATCAGCGAATTTGGTGTTCACGACTTCAGATACCCATACTAGTGGCGTCATGAACATGTTATATAAAAACGTTGTTGTTAACTTTAGGCCAGTTGTACGTCGTCGTTTTGATGGAACTTTATCTATACGTACATTTTTTTGATGTTGTATTGTAAGATGTAACAGTGTTGGGGGTGGAGGACTCTCGAAGTAATGAAATATATATTTTGTTTGTCTGAACTGCACAGCACCATAAACTTTCTCGGAAGCTTCTGCAAATTTGAACAACTGGGTTTTTGCGAAGAAAACACTTTATTTTTTATTACAGATTTTCACGTTTTTCAAATTTTGAAAGTTGAAAAAACGTATTTTTTTACTTTGTCGAACTGTTTTTCACATATTTTAAAAGATTTTGCACTCAAATCAAATATCCTTTTTGAACAAATGTCTGACTTTGGACCAGCACAACTTTTTTTCCTTCAAAAGCTTTTAACTAAATATATACAGAATTGGCAAGGTTGGCGAAATTGCACCCATGGAAGATAGGATACATTAGTGCAAAAAGTCAGATTTTTTAGTTACAAATCGCAATTTAGTCAATTTCGTCTCATTAAATTCTGAAAAGTAGATACGTAAAGGTGAGTAAATTACCTTTATCCTCATTCTAAATTTTATAACAATCGGAGTTAATTTGTAAGAAATATACCCAAATATCTTCCAAGGGTGCAATTTCGTGCAGGCAAAAGTTACCCTACAAAAACGGGGAACCCTTCAACCTTTCCAAATATGTATACATTTCGTTAAAGGCTTTTGAAGGAAAAAAGTTGTGTTGGTCCAAAATCAAAAAGGATATTTTTGCAATATTCATTACAACCAAACTATATTTGGCACAAACATACGCGCCATTATAATGCTAAGAAACCACAATAATAAAAAATGAGTGCAAAATGTGTGAGAAACAGTTCGACAAAGTCAAAAAAGAAATAACGTTTCTTCCATTTTCAAAATCTGAAAAACGTGACAATCTGGAATACAAAAAATAAAATGTTTTCTTCGAATTATGAACAAATACGTAAAAGAATGTTAAAAAACATAAAAACAAAAAAATAAAAATTTTAA
The DNA here is from genome assembly GCA_947397865.1 of Polietes domitor. Taxonomy (NCBI): domain Eukaryota; kingdom Metazoa; phylum Arthropoda; class Insecta; order Diptera; family Muscidae; genus Polietes; species Polietes domitor. The sequence goes on from CANDYM010000001.1 coordinate 462,122, forward strand.
TTTTTTTAAAATCCAAAAATACGAAAACTTGGCAACTTTGGACCAATTTCTAAAATATATCCGATTTCCCGATTTTTAATGTTAACATCTCCTTGGGTCCTTATCTAATTTTGGTTTTTTACAGAACTCAAAAATGTCTCCTAGAGCATTGAATTTTGGCCGATAGATTTTGATTCTGAATCACTGTGCATCGGTCCTTAACGTACATATTCTCCATGACAAATCCCTCATCGAAGTAGTCGCGAATGCGCCTGAATCTCGAGGAGAATTTATAATTGAATATATAAAAGGAAAGCAAAATTGTTCTCTACAGAAGAGATTTCAGCAATATAAAAGATATGAGAAAGATTTATAATTTCACTACTAGATCAAAAATTAGAAATATATTCCAAGAAATGAGGAACGATAATACGGAACATACCGACGAACCTAAGGTCTATGAGACTACCAGTGCTCGTCTAAAGTTTAGTCTGAGAAATAAGTTACCGAGGTGTCACTTATTAGAAGGAAGTAAAACTCTGGAAATATGGAATATTAAATGGTCTTATTGTTAATGGAAACACGGCTGAGGAACGCACTTTAATGTCTCATATCCAATAGTACCAATGATATATTATATTCAACAAAGTTGAATTTCTCTTTTTTCGTTATTTTTATTAAAAAATGTAAATGATAATCCATCATGTTCCTAATATTATATTTTGGGTGTACTATTCTGTTTGTTGCTGAACTGGCTCATTACCTATAACAATTATGTCATCCCCATTGCAGTATGTTTACGCCATGCATGCACCAACGCAAGACCAGTGCGCGCCTCAAGGTATCAAATATGTTGCATAGTTCTGTTCCACAGTTTCTTTGCATTGTTTTTTTTTTGTGGATAATGCATGTTTATGTACACGCATACATACGATCAGCGTTTGCTTTGTCACAGCAACAAAATCGTCTAGTTGTTCATTTCCCGGCAATTGTATTTACATAGTTCGAGTTCAGTTTGTCCCAAGTCAGTATTTTAGAGTTATTTCTCTAGTGTTAAAAAGAATAAGCCATTGCGTGGACAGTGAGAAAAAAGGGATAGTTCTATTCCAATGCAAATAATCAATTAGTTTAAGAAAATTAATTTTAAGTGTTATGTTTTTCAATAAAATTGAACTAAAATGAAAGCAATGCAGTGTTTTTAATTTTGTGTGGAATCATAACTACTAATCTAGACTAATCGAGACCTGAATGGCCCTAAATCCACCACCGAAGGACAAATAAACATTGTTTTATCTACCAATGGCATCCCACTCCACCAACAGAAATTATCACCAAGAGTTAATCTATAATTAAAAATTTAAAAACGAGAAAAGCAACCGTTTTTAATATGATTAACAGCCAAACGGTCAATTGATATATTTACAACTTATATTAGAAAAGAAAGACGGTTAAAGAAGGAAAATGGACAGAAAAATTGAGAAAAAAGCACCGAAATGCTCCATTGATATATTCACAATTTATATTAGTAAAGTAAAACGGTTAAAGAAGGAAAATGGTCACAAAAATAGATAATATTGAAATAAAGTTATGGCCCGTTGAGCCATATAGTATCAACTGCTGTTCATGCGAACACAAAATGTTTGCTGGGTCACAGCCTCTTTTTCTACTGGCATCTTTCTCTCTTGCTATGCGATGCGATTGCAAGATCGACGTGGCTCTCTCATTTCTCTATGCGTGCTAGGATCAGTCGTCAACCCAAAGCGAAGAAAAGAAGTTGCGCCGCGACACTATCCCTTCACCCACGTCCAGCATAAACAACCTACATACATACATACTTACATCTGTACCAATATAATTGAATTACACATTTCCATGTACCCAAATGCACCCATACAACAACAGTACACATAAATAAATACTAATTATTATAACGTGGAAAAGAATAATAAGTGTTATTGTTCCAAGAAGGATTTTCATCTGATTTGAGAATTGGATCCTTCTAACCCGTCAAAACATGGTCCATACGAACCTTTTGTGAATACTACAGCGATCCTATATAAACAAAAAGTAATTATACAGTCCACTACAAACAATATAATAAAAAAGTCTAACACTGTGCTTTAACAAAAACAAGTCATTGAATCTACCTCCAATAAAATAGACAAAAGGAAAATATAGTGAGCGTTAATAATATATAAACACAGTGCAAGTACAAAAACAAACATTTGCTGCTTTGAAAATTAAACTGTTCTTCACACGAACAAAGCGAGCCACACCACAGAGTCATAACCAACTCATTGCTGGTTCGTCTGACTTCAACTATTCAAAGCGGGAAGATTGCAGCAAAGAAGAATACGTAAAGCATACTTACAAACAGACATACCCATACTTACTCTCTCAACAGAGACTCACACTCTTCGTCAGCAAAGCTGGTCACGCTCATACACATACACACTCCCTCTCATTAGAGGTACACTACATACTTTGGATCAGCCAGTTTAGTTTTATCGTTTCGTCAGACAGTGCCACACATTTGTTTATACGTAGACACACACACACACATACCCACTCGTGCTGAACAATAAGCAGGTACCCTACACACATTTAGTCAGTCAGTCGTATTCATCCATATGTTTGGTACAACATTTAAATAATTCTGTTTAAACACATACACATCTACTTACGCTGTAAACAATAGGAAGGTGCGCGACTCACAATTCATAAACATACCTAATTCATTGATAAACTTTGAAAAATTTAAATACTTATATTTGGTTACCAGTTTTGGTTATACTTCTCGCAACTGAGTCTATAGTTTGGAATACACACAAGTACATTGCAATGGCGAAGCTTGTACATTTAGAATCAAGTTTATATCGATCAATTACCTATGAATTAGAGGCGTCCCAAAAAGAGTATAGTGCTTCAGGGAAGGAATCCAAATCCCTGTCAGCTCTTAAGTTTCATAAAAATGAATTAAAACAAATCTGGGAAAAAATTAATAGCAAATATGATGCCATTCTCGAGTCTGCTCTTTTGGATAACCCAGAAGAAGGAAAAATGGTAGATTTGAAGAAAATTCAGCTTAGGTTTTTGGATGCAAAGAAGTTTTACAGCCGTGCAATGATCTACTTTGTTGAATGTATAGATTATCTTGAAGGTAACCAGAGGAATACCTCTACCCACGCAAGCAATGCCACTTCTACCTCATCTTACTTTACAGTCCCACCCTGTGATATTGACGTTTTTGATGGTGAATACTCGTCATGGCCTTCCTTTAGGGATTTATTCCAAGCCATCTATGGAAACAATACACGATTGAGTAGTGTAGAGAAATTATTCTACTTAAAGCAGAAGACTCGGGGGGAGGCCAAAGAGGTAATTGAGAATACCCAACTTACGAATGAATGGTTTGGAGTAGCTTGGGCAAATTTGACTGCCCAATATGAGAATAATAGAATGCAAGTCAATATCAACTGAAAACGCTCTTCAACTTGCCCGTAGTAGAATTTGCATCTGGTGCAGCTGTCCGTAAGTTACAACGAACGGTAAACGGCTGTGTGAATACTCTTAAGACCCTTGCCATCAAGACTGAACACTGGGATCCAATTTTGATATACTTATGTTCATCCAAGCTGCCGGTAGATATCTTAACTAAGTTTGAAGATACGCTTTCCGATCAATCGGCGCTACCTGCTTGGAATGAATTGAATACCTTCCTAACCAGTACGTATAAAGGCTTAGATTCAGTAGCAGATATTAGGCACACAAACTTCAACCCTACACATTTTTTTTAAGATTCAAATCAAGCTTACAGAAAACGAACCCATACTTCACGGCCCAATCTACCCTTTTTCCACCCCGCACTCTGAACAACACTCATACAACACATAGCAAAATTTGCAAGACATGTCCTTCGTGACTGTCCATCGTTTTCGAACTTTTCTGTTAACGATAGAAGAAAATACGTAACGGATAATGGTTATTGTTACAATTGCTTAGCAATATCCCACACGGCTAACGATTGCAGGAGTACATTTACTTATCGAAGCTGTGGCGGTCCGCACCACACACTGTTGCACATACCCAACACGCATACTCAAGTCGATGAGCAGCCTTCTTTTGCTAGGACAACAATCGCTCAAACTTTTTCAACCCTTACCCAAACACAAACACTATTAGGCACGGCTGTTTTAAACGTTGACAAGCATGGGTCATTATTTCCAGCCAGGGCATTGATAGACCCTGCTTCTGACTTTTCTTTTATTTCTGAAAATTTAGCACAGAAGTTACATTTACCCACTACCCACATCTAAGCCGAAGTATCAGGCTTGAATGAAATTGTATCTGCCAGAGCGAGCAAGATTTGCCAAGTTGTTCTAAGGTCAAATACACGACAAGATTTCAGTATTAAGATCAAAGCTATAGTCGTTAAAACCATTACCCAATCATTGCCAACACGAAAAGTCATGTCACCGCCTAGATGATCTCGAACTGGCTGATCCCAAATTTAACGAGAGCAGACCCATTGATTTCATCATTGGAAGTGATGTTTACCCAGATATTTTACGTACAGGAGTAAAGAAAAATATTATGAACAGTTTGGTGGCGCAAGATACTCAATTTGGCTGGATTCTGACAAGACCTGCCAATGCAGAACACAACGAAACACATTTCCGGGATGCTGCCCAACAAGATTAAATTTAATGCTATATTTTGAAAATACGCTCCGTTACACACAATACAAACTCATGATACCAGTAATTTACACTCAGTTGCTATTTATACCCACACATATACCCATATACATCCAACATTGCACTACCCGCTACGAACGTTAATGACGTCTTAGCATTTATATTTAATCTGATCAAAATCAGTTCTGCAGACTTTTAGTCTAATTCAAGAGAAGATCAGTTGTTGGATGCTGATCTGTCTGATACACGTCAAATATGGCAAATACACATTACAATTCATTTACATTATGCAACAACGTAAATACAACACATAGAATATATGGTATCTATTGGCCATTGGCCACAGATAATGTCCAATAGCACTCATCAGCGCGTTACACTGAAATATCACCTGAACATTAGATAAACGGATGCTTTTTTAACTACACCACACGATAAGTATCACTTATTACCCAAATTTACACAAAACTGTTTAGATCCAACTCACAGACATTCCATCTGGTTTTCTTTCAATATTTCTTTCTGTCTCTTATATAGATCCATCAAGGCGGGGGAGAATGTTCATGCGAACACAAAATGTTTGCTGGGTGACAGCCTCTTTTTCTACTGGCATCTTTCCCTCTTGCTATGCGATGCGATTGCAAGATCGACGTGGCTCTCTCATTTCTCTATGCGTGCTAGGATCAGTCGTCAACCCAAAGCGAAGAAAAGAAGTTGCGCCCCGACACTATCCCTTCACCCACGTCCAGCATAAACAACCTACATACATACATACTTACATCTGTACGAATACGACCCAACAACAAAAGTGCACTCTACATTTATTTTCATACCAATATAATTGAATTACACATTTCCATGTACCCAAATGCACCCATACAACAACAGTACACATAAATAAATACTAATTATTATAACGTGGAAAAGAATAATAAGTGTTTTTGTTCCAAGAAGGATTTTCATCTGATTTGAGAATTGGATCCTTCTAACCCGTCAAAACAAATGCCCTTCCAATGTTCGAAAGTATCAAACCCGTTGTTGTTGTTTTTTAATTTTTAGTTGTGGAAAGGTCAGTTTATAGGATATGGGAAATTAATTTAAAACCAAAAAGCTGTTGAACAGACAGGTCATAGGCTTTATAGCTTTTTCTGGCAGATTTTTTAATAGAGTTCTCTGATTGGCAAATGTACTTGCAAAAAATTCAGTTTTTTCGTAGGTAAATAACTTAGTGTTGTCGTGTATAAGGTGCGGAATTCGTTTCTCGTATTTACCTATTAAAGAACTACTTATCCTCCGAAAACTCCTCCTGACTTCATGTGCTCCAAAAGTTTAAACCGTTTTTGACTTTTCTCAATAAGTTAGCTTAAAACTTGCTTTATGGTACTAACCTGATTTATGGTGATTGGTGGTACGTTGCTCTTCTTTAATCTCCTCTTTTGTGGAATATAATTTAATACTTCATTGGGTAAAATACTTACTTTAGAGAACATTGTTTATATAGAAATATTTCTGGCATAGAGTAAAAGATTTGTAAAATTTTGATCTCTTGATGAATGGATATATGAGAACTGTATCTCTCTACAGAACTCGTTATGCTCTGTCCTACTATATTTCGTTCATATATTACTATTAAAATTAACTTATTTTCAATAGTTCTTATTGAAATTTAGTGCATATTAGTTCTTTGTACGAATATGGAATTATGTAGAAAAGGTGTTAATGTGAACAAACTGTTGTGTGGTGGGGGATAACTCCAAGACGTTGAGTGACAATTAGTGGTGTAATAGACAAATGGATCGACGTTGTAGTTGAGCTTTTATTGTGGACTGTATGGTTTTAGGTTGAAGAGTTCATCGGATCTCACTTTAGAGAATATACGTTCCTGAGCTAAAATAACGAGCTTTATTCAATTGTAGGAGGGAGTTTCTTGAGCATGAGGAATTTCTCCCAAATGTGCAATTGAATTGAGTATAAAATATTAATTAAATGAAGACAAGTTGGGTTAAGATTCTCACCATTGGATGCAAATGTTGCAAGTGTTAGCGAAGTTGCGGCTGCCAAAGAAGTCACCGATTTCAAATTCCGCACTTGCCAAGAAACTTAAAATATGTATTATTTGTATCTTTTAGTACAATATTTTATCCATACATTTGACATTTTACTTTGTAGTTTTTTACAATGGTTTTCAAACTATGTTTATACAGTACCTTTTCAAACAATTTATTTCAACTAAATACAATTCATAACTTAAATCTAAGTCTAAACAATGAAGTTTAGACATGGCGCCGGGCCAAGGAATTGGTAGATTAGTGGGTTGCGGAGAGTACAGAGGGAGAGTATCGCGTCTGATAAGATGCGTTGGTTATTAATTTGGATATTATTTGGCTGTTGCGGTTTTCGCTTGTTAGCGCGGTTGAGATTTTGCTGTTGACCCTGGCGTGTGGAGGCATTGCGGATGGTTTGCTGATGACTCTGGCGATTACGGTTACGTTGTCCATAACCGTGGTTGGTTTGCAATTGTGTCTGTAGTTGAAAGTTGCGACGTTGAGACCAATTCACTCCAGTTTGAACCGAAGGTATAACAATTGGATGTTCAGAGTGCAACAATGTATGGTGATAATTTCTACACTTGCGGCATTTATTCTTCGAATGACATTTGACAACGGTGTGGCTTTTGGCAAGGTAATTGACGCAGTACTTGTGTTGTCGCACGACTCTGCTTCTCTCTGTTGGTTGCATTTTTAAAAACTTTGGGCATACACGTATGCTGCGGTATCGTTTACACAACAGACACCGATATAAGACTGTGTTCCGAAGATAAATGGTACTAACTGATCTGTAATTAAATAAAATACGGAGTACTGTTATCTTAGATAAATTCCCCACCATTGTGGAGAATATACAGCGCGAATTGTAAGTCAATGTACTGTAATTTGATTTTATTAATTCGTGCTGTCAGAATCCAAGAAGGGCAAGTGGCATAGTTTGACGATTGGACGATTTATGAGACCATTAGCCGTGCGCACTTCGGCTACTCGTACTCTTTCATCTGGGCCAGGATGGGGTTTTTCAACCCGCCCCAATCGCTGGGAGGAAGTCAATCATCGATGACCGCGACAAGGTCTCCAATTTTTACATCGGGGTTTTGTTGGTTCCACTTGTCTCGTCTGTGCAAAGATTTCAAATAATCTTCCTTCCATCGCACCGCGAATTGGTGTAAAGCTTTTAGTTTAACACAACGATTTATCAATGATAAATCTTGAGACATTGGTTCAGGCAATGCTAATATGGGTGCACCTTTGAGAAAGTGACCGGGTGTTAGATCCATCGAATCTTCTGACATGGCAGATAATGGCCGAGAATTTAGAACACCCTCGATTCGTGCTAAGACCGTGGCGAATTGTTCAAAAGTGAACCTATGGGCGCCAGCAATTATTGAAGTGATGTTTAAAACTTTTAACGGCTGCCTCCCAGAGGCCCCCATGTGAGGCGCATGAGGAGGAATAAATAATAATTATCGGGGCTTTACGTAAGCCACAGCTTTTGAGCTCAAATGGGCCGGCGAAATCTAGACCAGTTACATGGAACGGTGATGGTGTACACCTGTCTGATGGCAAGGTGCCATGATTTGGGTACATCGCTTGTGTTTGAATATAACACAAATTTTACATTTATGGATGATACTTTTCACCCGGGGTTTGAGCCGAGACACATAAAATTCAGTTTGAACCATTCTGCACATAAGAGTACAATCTGCGTGGCATAGAAATATGTACAAATGGGAGAGATAATGATATTAATCGAATTTTTACAAACACAAGCTCTGCCTTAGAAAGATTCGTGATGGGAAAACTTGTACTGTGATGAGTTCGATGGTAAAACCGAAACACGTACGATATAACTAGCAACGCTCTAGTATAAGAAGAAGGTTGCTCTATAGCAAAGTGAAATGTTTGGACCTTTCTCTTAGTCTCTGGAGGTGATAGGGGATTTGTCATCGGCCATGTTGTTGATGGATTTGCAGTCCATGGCGGCCCGGTCAACCATAGTCTGTTATTTGCAAGATCTTGGGGTTTACTACCTCTAGTACCAAGATCAGCGGGATTGTCGTGGGTTGAAACATGCCGCCATTGTGACTGAGGAACTAGTGAATGAATCTTGGATGTACGATTAGTAACGTACACTTCCCAAGACTATGGAGGTTTAGACAACCATCCCAGCACAATAGAAGAATCTGCCCATAGAATGATATCCGAAACCTTGAAATCAGATGTTCCCAAGTTCGACGGGATTCCGCACTAATTGATGTATCCCAGCCAGGATCATCTAGCCACAACTGCTGCATCAGCATCTTAGCATTTATTTTAACTGGTGTTATCCAACCTGCGGGGTCAAAAAGTTGAGCTACTGCGGAAAGCACTTGACGTTTTGCTATGGTTGGTGATGATTGTAGCGGATTTAGTGCATAAGCCAAGGGGACAGCTAAAGCGTTCCATTTGATACAATCATTTTGGTGGAACTAGCCTCATTGAGATGCAAGAAATCCAGGTCGTACAAGTCTTCCTGAGGTAAATGGTTCAGTAGTAGCGGATCGTTTGCGGTTATTTTCATTTCATTTTCATAAGTCGTAAGTTTCTTTTCTCAATATGGACGTTACTTTTGGGAACTGAGGTTCAATGTCTGATGCAAGTTGCAACAGAGAACGGATCGCCTGAAACGGAGCAAGTTTAAACCAAAAGTAACTGTGTTCAGTTGGTAGTCTCTAATTTTACTGTTTTGGGTCCTTTGATGCAAAATTCTTTGATATGGTCGATCACTTGGGTGTACAATAATATGACAGTACATCTTTTGGATGTCACCGCTGAAGACAAATCTGTACTTCCTCCAATTCAAAACCGTTGATATTAATTAGGTCTGAAGTATGGGTCCCGTTAAGAGCACGTCATTCAAAGAAAACCCTGATTTCGATTTGCAAGATGCATTGAAATCAATTCTCACTTTCGTAGTTTTGTGTTCGGGTCGCACTACGGCGTGATGTGGAAAGTAAAATGATCTATATTTGCGTTCAGAGTAAACTTCCTGAGAAGATGTTTCCTCCATATTGGATTTTTGGACAGTGTTCGCTTCATCCAAGAGCAATAAATCTGGACGACCCTAGGAACAGTGAGTCCGAAAATTCTTCCTTAAAGAGCTTTGCGTCCGACATCGATGTGAGTGTTGGAATTTCTTCAATTTCCAAAAATTTCTGTACCATTTCCGATAGAGTCTGATTTTCAGAACGGACTACATTAGTAGTGAAAGATTGAATTGGTTCATATTTCATGGGACCGCTGAGAACCCATCCAAAAATTATATTCTACGGATGTTTCTCCACAAATATTTTTCTTTATGCCGTCTATATCAATATCAATTTGTGACGATTTGTTGAAACTAGAGTCTGCTATATCAATGTCATTAATTGCATTTGAGTTTGAGATGGAAAACGATGATTTTGGTAAAAGTTTTGATCCCTGGCAGAAGAATGGCATTTATCGTGAATCGAATGTCATATATATGAGAAAATATTACGATTTCACATTCATTATTGGCGGTTTGTTTCTATCCACCTATACCAATAATCTCGAATTGACCCCTGCGTGACGGAATTTGTAGCAGATTCCTGATTTTCTCTGATAAAATCGTTCGTTGTGAGCCTGGGTCTATTACCGCGTGTACAGTAAAAAACTCCTCTCTATGCTCAATTTGAACCAACGCTATCTGAAGCAAAATGGTTTCACTGTTGGAGGCAAAGTTCGCTTGTACTTGAGAATCTCTGGCCTGAGTTGAAGTTGATGGTTCATTATAAGGCCTTCTCTCTAGTTTTGTATCAACCTTCAGTCCTATGTCTGTGACAGGCCGATAATTTTCAAATTTACCTGTTCTATCTGAAGTTGGGTTACTCTTCAAGTAAAGTAGAGTGTGATGACGTTTTCCACAGAAGCTGGAAAATTAATTCTCCAGCTTTCAATAAATTAGTGAAATTAGTGCAATATTTAAACTAATTTTGTGCAAAATTGTTTGTAGTAATATTTTGTACAAATGTAGCGGATGTATATTATAGATTTTATCACATCATTTATTTCATTCGTTAATCTATATTCAAAATATCTAATAACGTAATGTTTGAATTTACCCCAAATCATTAGACCAACTATTTAATTATTCATTTTTGTACGAGAGTTTAAATATTTATTTATGTTTCAATTTCATGCAACTCTCATATGTTTCATGTTTATGTTCCACTGGATACTAGACTACTTGTATGATTTTACTCCTTGCTTTATAAGCCTGTAACTTTAATTTTAAGATGTCATTCGAATTTAACTTTTGGACAATAAAGAATTTAAAACCTAAGCGTTTACCGGCTATTATTTCTAAAACAAATAAAACCATAAACATATAAAATCATAATCACTTTATGACACTAAATGACCGTAATGACTCTAGTGGCTAAAGTGAATCTGAGAACGAGTACTGTCGATTAATCACTTACTCGGGCCAGATAATAATATTCATATCACCCCTAAATATCATTTATTACAATTGGCGCCCAACCAAATTATTTAAAATATTTTGCAATTAAATAAACAAATTTTTGCAAAATAATCTGAACGTTTGCGAAAACAAATATCAAAATTTTTTGCAAAATATCAACGACGAACAGAAGTTGTTGTTGTCTTCACCAAGCAGTCCGTTGTTTCAATAACAAAATCAACATTGCGCCAAAGTGCTATAATAGCACTGCTATTTTGTGCATCCAGTGCTGTTGTTGTTGTTCATCATAAGCTGGGACCTCACTGCAGCCGTTGCTATCACCATCACAAATGCTTTGTTGTTGTGACACGTCTGGTCGTTGTCTGTTCATCGCAGTAGGTTTCCCCATAAGGCGTGTGTTGTTGTTGTACCGCTGCACTTTTGTCGTCTTGCACATCGATCGTTTGAGCTGTGTTGTTGTTGTACCGCTGCACTTTTCTCGTCTTACAAATCGATCGTTCGAACTGTGTTGTTGTAGTTGCACTGCACTTTTGTCGCCTGGCACATCAATCGTTCGAGCTGTGTTGTTGTTGTTGCACTGCACCAGTCTGAACGCTGTCTGCCTGCACTGTTGTTATTCCGAATTTACTTCATTTGCATGCGTTTCAACTTCGTTTGTTTCATCACCATATAGTTGCTGTCTTGCAGTGACCATAGAATTGTTGTTGTTGTTGCGTCTCAACAATTCTCTCTCCTGTTTCCATTGGAAAATTAATGTTGCGTTTCCCATTTATTCCTGTACGCTCTTAATACATACACTCTTAAGTTGTCAACGAGTTTTGAGAATAGGGTTACCAACAACATAAAATAACAAGAAATCCCCGGGGAAAAAGAATAATGCCCAGAAATTCCATAAATTCTTTAAGCGCTGGTATGATGAGTTCTTCAAATTCGAATATTGATCAATTGGCCAATCATAATACTAGTAGGGCTAGTTCAGTACCGAACGTTATTAACGGCAATCAAAATATTAGCCAGAATTCAACTTCTGTTAATCAAAACATGAATAAGGTTCAAGTGCCAAATGCTCAGTCTGCTAATGTCAATACAATTAGGACTAATATAGCATAAACCAGTTCATCACAAAATGTCAGTGTTTTAATTCGGCTACACAAAACATAATGCATCAACGTCAACTACGTCATCTGAAAATGTTTATACCAGTACGGCTAATTCAGCACCGAACGTAAATCTGTCGAATCAAGACAACCAAAACTCCATAAACGATGGTTCTGTCACTATAAATATCACCGAACAGCTAGTTTCAGCATTATTAGGTAATTTGCAAGTCAGGCCACAAATAAGCTCCACGTTCAGCACCTGCAGTGCTCGTTTCAACGGCGCGAGTGATAAGGAGAATGTAGAGGATTATATATCAACAATCCTGGTTTACAAAGAATCGACGCACATTTCAGACAAACTAGCCCTTGTAAGTTTTCCCCTATTACTCGAGGGGTATGCATCATCATGGTGGCAAGGAGTCAAACATGAGACTACGACATTCGACGATGCTATTGACATTTTAAGGAGTGCCTTTGCGCCCATAAAATCTGATTGGAAAATTTACTCCGAAATTTTCAAAGACAAACAGAGACCAACGGAAAGCACAGATAGTTTCGTATGCAGGAAAAGACGATTGTTTGCTCTACTTAGAGAAAAAGTTTCAGAGAGAGCCATAATAGACATAATTTTTTACCAAATCAATGTCCACATCCGTGAGAAGATACCTAGGGAAACGATTGCAACATTTCAGGATCTTCTTGGCAGGGCTCGTGAACTCGAACTTTTCTTAAACGAAAGTAAGACAGACATTTTCAATAAACCGTCAGTACCAACAGAGAAATCAAATGCTCGGTTCTCGTATTGTCGCAAAAAGAATCACACTGCAGACGTGTGTTACAAACGTATTGAAGTAGAGAAGAGAGGGAAGAAAGAAGAAGTCAAACTAAACTGCTATGGTTGCGGAGCTGCAGGATTTTACAGATCTAATTGTCCAAAATGCAACTACAAAGATGTTATGGAGAGTCCGAAGGAACTGAATTTCAATTGAAACCACAATTGTTGGAAGAAGTGTTCCTACCATCAATATTAATGTGAATTGCTCAGATCAAGAAGCTTATCTGGACACAGCCGCCAGAACAAGCATAGCTGGTTATGATCTCTGCATGATATTGAAGAAGAAAGGTGTCCCATTTCAAGAGGTATACGCAGAAGTTACGTTGGCTGATGGAAGTTCCCGAAAAGAAATGGTTTTATCGACCATAGCCTGTATAATTATAGGCCAACGATTTAAAAGAATTCGTTTCGTTTGTTTGCCAAACGCAAGAAACAATCGAACGTTAATTGGGATAGATTTTTTACAACAAGCTGGAATGATAATGGGTTTGGCTCAGAGAACTTGGCACTTTATAGATGACCCAACCAAAATCTTTGAATTTAAATGTACACCATCAAAAGCTACTGCAAAACGATTGGTGTTACAGAAACTTCAAGTAATGGGCTACAACCTGTTCAAGATTTTCTATCGTGGTTTGTGTCAAACAGTAAAGACGATCCAAAGAATCCTCCTACCATTGCTTCCTTCTACTCCAATGATTATTCCCCAGGAGGTATTACAAAGATATTTGCTGATGCAATACCACAGGATTTTGAAATTCCAACTGAATGTAATCTTTTTCCTCCATTGAAAAAGACTAAAAGAAATGCGGATACAGAAGAAATACCACAAGCATTAGAATTCAACGCATTCGATTTTGAACTTCGAGAAAATGAAGCTCCTCACTCGACTTCGAGTCAAAAGGACAAATTAGTGAAACTTGTTAATAAACACAAGGATATTTTTGAGAATATTTCTGCTCCAATAATGGACATTGAGCACAAGATTAATACGGGAACACATTTGCCGATTACTAACACGCCTTACAGAATATCTCCAGCCATGAAAATGAAATTGAAAATTGAGCTAGATAAGATGATAGCTGACGACGTTATAGAAGAAAAAGAATCTTCATGGGCATTCCCCGTTGTACTAATTCCTAAAAAGGACAATGAAATACATGTTTGCGTTGACTACCGCAAATTAAATGCCATAACTGTGACCGACACGTATCCCTTACCAAGAATTGATGATCTCCTTCATGCAGCGAAAGCTACACCATATATGTCAACACTTGACCTTAAATCTGGATACTGGCAGATAAAAATAGCTGAAGAAGACAAGCTGAAAACAGCATTTACTACGCCATTCGGTATTTTCGTTTTTAATCGAATGCCTTTTGGGCTTAAAAACGCTCCTGCGACTTTCCAAAGGATAATTGACAAATTTCGAACAGGCCTACCAAATATCCTAATACTGGCATACTTAGACTATATAATTGTTTGCGCCAAAGATTTTGAATCACATTTAAATGAACTGAATCAAATTTTTGAAAAACTAAAGAAATTTGGATTTCATTTAAACAATAATAAATGTTTTTCTGCAAACCAGAGGTCAAATATTTAGGTCATATATTGACAACAAGTGGAATAAAAATTGATCCTGAAAAGTCCGCAGCTATACTTAAACGCCAAATACCTAAAAATGTGAAACAGCCTTGCAAACTTGCTCCTGGTTCAGACGCTTTATTCCTGATTTTTTCAAAATAGCGAAACCACTTTCCAATCTGACAAAGAAGAAGGCAACTTGGAAGTGGGAAAAAGAAGAAGATTATGCTTTTAATGAATTAAAGCAACTCCTAAGTTCACCTCCAGTTTTGCAGCAAGTTCAAGAAACAGAACCATTGCAGAAAAATTGCATACCACAGATTACACCACATTTACTAAGACTAGCTGATACCCTAGAAATTGCTAATGAGTCTCAAGAGAAAATGCAAGACAAGAATAAGCAATTTGTTGATCAAAAACGCAAACCTCAAAAGGACATAGAAATCGGCGACAAAGTATTGGTAGTGTTTGTCAGTCCGTCGTCCGATGCACTTGTGTTTCTCTGTCGTCCGTGTTGTGTGCCGTTCAGTTTTGTGTTAAAATAAAAAAGAAAAAAAAAATTGAAACAAAATACTGAAATCATAAACAAGAACAAAATAGATCAAACGAAAAAAATGAAAACAACCAACAACAAAAACCGCGTCGCGCCGCGCTGACCAAAACATTTAAACAACCAAACAACCCAACAACAACAACAACAATAACATCAGCGCGAACATCAAAAAACAACAAAACATCGCAGCAGCATCCAGAACAGCCGCACATCACTGACCACACATTTTATGTTCGCTCCGTAGTGTGTGCGTTGTCTCATTCCCTTCCCCTCCCCTTCCCTTTCGTGCAGTGCAGTTGACACTCTTTTCTTTCTGTCGTTGTTCGCCCAATGCTCAAGGCATAACACTGAGCATTGGGGGAATACAGCAACGGCAGGGAGAGGAGTTTGGCAACTGTAGCTGCATACTGACTCTGTTTTGTTTTTTTCTTGTTTGTCTGTTCTAATGGTGGGTAAGTTTAAAGTACAATTTGCCAATGTACGAGGGCTGAGAGCGAATTTTTTTGCCGTGTACGCTCATGTACAATTCCATCGGACTGATGTTTTTGCTCTTTGTGAGACCCAGGTGTGTGAGGATTCTGATCCACAGGATTTTCACATTCCTGGGTATCACATCCTATCCCTCTTTACCTCCCACAGAGGTCTTTTGGTATACGTACGTAATGATATAGTGTTCCAGAGCCGGCATAACTTAAACTCTGAAAATCCAGAATTTAACTCCCTTTGGGTTAAATTCAAGATTGGAACACACGTACTACATTTCGGATTTGTGTATAGAAGTCCAAACGCGGAAAGGGAGGTATCCCTAAATGGCTTTGACGCCCTTTCCGATTCAATTACAAAAATTTTAGAGGACTATCCTGACAGTGAAATTGTGGTTGCTGGCGATTTCAATGTCCATAATTCCTCTTGGCTTGCCCATTCGAGTCACTCAACACCGGAGGGTCTGTTTAGTTACTAGCTATATTTATTGTTACCACACTTTTGCTTGCGACTGTAAAATGCATAGTATACCCAGTGATCAAATTAACAGACGGTCATTGGCCACTGTTATATGATATCTTGTTATTTTATGTATTAACTGTTGTTGTTGTTGCGAACAAAGGTAAATGGAACTTGCATAGTTTCCATGCAGGCATATTCTGCTTAGTAAGCATTTTTATTTATTTGCAAATATTTCTGTGGAAAATATTCAAGTTCATGGTCAACGGTCCCATGCAGACCAAAATTGCTGATCTGCATGGAAACGGCAATACAAATTACCAATTAAGTTTAAAATAACTGTATAAATAGTCAATAAAAATATTCACTGTTCGCCAGTCAGTCAGTGAAAGGAAAGCAAACACTTTCTATTTTTTCTTTGTCAAAATTATTTAGAACCTTTCAGTTACAAGTGCTGAAAGGTATAACATATAAATTAGTGTCAATTCTGATGTTACATTTGAATTGGTAAACACTAATAATTTAGGTAATCTAACTCTACATTTGGTGACCCCTACAATTTGATCGCGCATCCTTTAAACACTGGACGGGGTATAAACAAAAATTTCCTAAATTTTGAACGCGCATCCTTCAAATACTGGACGGGGAACAAACATTTTGGTGACCCCGAGACAAATAGGATAAGCATCCTTCAAATACTTAGGGAATTTTGGGGAACAAACCGAACATTGGTGACCCTAATCCTACAAAATGTTGAAAGATTTGATAGCAAAACAGGAGGAGAGTGCGATCGAGATCGCAAAGCTGATTGCCACCGTAAAAAAGCTCCTTTGGATCGGAGAACATTAGACTTCTACCAAAAGAAGTCGGTAGAGCTAACAGAGCTCTGGAAGGTTTTCGAGCAGCAGGATAATGGTATCCGAAGACATCCTTCAATGGTTGCAGAACATCCTTATCTTTTTCAAGGCACATATGATTCCACCAGGATAAAATTTTGTGAGGCCACGGAGGAGATTGAGCAAGCAATCAATTCACTTACTGGAAGGTTAGCAGACCAGAGTGAAAAGACAATCCCCGTACCTATCTCCCAGAAACCGCTTCCCGCAGTTAGAGAACCGAGACAAGAGACAGAACCCGCATCGAGTGCGGAATTCAAAGGTACTATAAGGCGACAAAGGGCCTTAATAATATCACTGGAGCGGTTGCTTCAAGGACAATCCAACGTCGAAGCTCCCGTGCAATCAGTTTTGGCCATAGATAAGTTATGGGCTAATATCGTAGAAATGCACTTGACTGTGCATGAGTTATGTGATGATCCATCCACAGGCGGATATGATATTGCAAAATACTTGGAGCTCGAGGGGCAGGTCCTAAAGCATAAGGAACTACTCTTGTCTGGGCAGAAATGTGCCCAAACTCACGTAACCACATCGAAGTCACCGTCAATTGAACTACCAAAGATGACAATTCCCAAGTTCGATGGAGACTATTTGAAATGGAGACGTTCGCAGACATATATAGCAAAATGATCCACGAGCAACCATTGCCATCGATCCGGAAGATGTGGTACTTGAAGGCGAATATAACAGGAGACGCTGATAGACTCATTCGCAACTTCGAACTTACTGAAGCAAATTACTTGGCGGCGTGGAACACCTTAACGGACAGATTCAACAAAAAGCGCGCTCTGGCATCTGCGTTAATGCAAAAAATAATGAATTTGCCATGCCTGACGGCTGAAAGCAAGGCTATAAGAGACTTTCATGACGTACTCAATGAAAGCTTAGCAGCCCTAAGGAATCTTGGTATTGACACGGATAAGTGGGACCCACTCCTGATACATATCTTAATAAAGAAGTTGGACAAACAAACTCACATTATATACGAACAATCTCTGGAAGATCCTAAGGAACTGCAGTCAATGGATGATTTTCTTCGCTGCCTGCAAAATCGCTTTCAATCATTGGAGGCAGTCGGTGGCAAGGAAAAGAGCAAGGTCGTAACAACAATAGCATCATCCAACCGTACAGACTGTCCACTGTGCAAAACCAATCACCCATTGTACTACTGCAAACAGTTTCTTACCATGACGCCCGCGGAGAGATTGAAATGGGTTCAGAATAAGAGCCTTTGTACCAACTGTTTTAAGGCCGATCACCAAGCCAAGGTATGCACGAAAGGCTCGTGTACAAAATGTTCATCGAAACACAACTCCTTGCTACATTTAAATAACAAGCACAATTTCGCAAAAAAATCGCAAGGAGCACATCAGGCTGATACACAGCCAGCAGCACAGTTCTCTTCATCATCGGCAGCAGTTCCGTCTTCATCATCACCGTCAACAGTTGCTGCAGCACAGTCATCAACAGCATCATCAAATCAACGTAACGAACGGCAGGGTTCCGTTCTATTGGCCACGGCCAGAATCAAAATAACGGCACCCAACGGCAGGTCCGGAGAATTCAGAGCAATTCTGGATTCTGGATCAAAAATAAATATAGTGACAGAGAGGCTAGTGAAACGTTTATCAATTGAACCAAAGAAAACTTCGCTGGCTATCGAGGGCATTGGTGGAAGATCAAAGAACATCAGTCAACGTGTCAACATAAATTTCGAGTCTATGACAACCCGATTTTCAGCCAGACTAGAGGCGTTTGTACTTCCAAGCATAGTACCCGCCCAACCCAGAAGATCATTTGATATATCGTCATGGCCGATTCCGAAAAACATCCAATTGGCCGATCCATACTTCAACAATACAGGCAAAATTTATGTTTTACTGGGCGCAGAATTCTACTTCGATTTAATGCTATCCGAGGAAATTCGATTAACCAACGAGATACCAATACTACGCAACACAAAGCTTGGCTGGATCGCAAGTGGATGGGTCAATGACGACGCAACCAACTCAGCAATATGTGCAGTCTACAGCAAAGATGAATTAGCCACAAGCGAGAATGAAATGTTGAGCGATGTAATTGAGCGATTATGGAGAATGGAGGACGATGGACCTATTGAAAAGAGATTATCGCTGGAGGAACAGCAATGTGAAGCCCATTTCGTACAAAACGTTCAAACAAACAATGAAGGACGGTTTATTGTGCGACTACCATTTCGCGAGAGTACAACCGCGTTAGGAAAATCAAAAGAAATGGCCTACAACAGGTTCCTCAGTCTTGAACGTCGCCTACTGAAAGATCCGTCCATAAGAACACAATATATCAATTTCATGGAAGAATATAAAAAATTAGGGCACATGACAGAAGTAGACACTAATTCTTTGTTGGCTCCTAACTATTTCATCCCTCATTATTGTGTGCTGAAACCAGATAGCAGAACAACCAAACTTCGGGCAGTTTTCGATGCTTCAGCTAAAACTTCATCAAATTATTCACTTAATGATTTAATGTATACTGGTCCAATAGTTCAGAGTGAACTATTGTCACTACTCGTTCGTTTTCGATTACCACTATTTGCTTTCACAACAGATATCGAAAAAATTTATCGTCAAATTTTGATACATCCAGATGATCGGAGATACCAGATAATTTTATGGAGAACGGATCCCTCATCTCCCATTAAATATTACCAACTCAACACAGTCACCTACGTAACGCGAGCAGCTCCATATCTGGCCACTAAATGCCTTCAAAAAATTGCAAATGAAAATGAATTCAGTTATCAGTTAGGTGCCCAGGTACTCAAGAACTGTTTTTACGTAGATGATGGGCTAGGAGGATCGAACAGTTTAGCTACAGCTATTGAATCTAAACGACAGCTAATCCACATTTTGAAAAAACATGGATTTAATTATCGTAAGTGGAGTGCAAATCATCCTCAACTTCTTCAAAACATTCCGCAAGACGACCGTGAAGTGAATCTCGACTTCAACAGCAGCTATAGAAACTCTATCAAAACTCTCGGTCTGATTTGGTTACCAAAGACTGACCACCTTTGCGTTAAGGTAAAGGTGGAACCAGTAAAGGTCACTTCAAAAAGGACAGTATGTTCGGATTTGGCAAAACTGTTTGATCCGCTTGGACTTTTGGCACCAGTCGTAGTTAAGGCGAAAATGTTCATTCAACATTTGTGGCAGCTTAAATTAACGTGGGACGAATGCCTCCCATCAGATCTAAACTCAACATGGACGAATTTCCGCGAAAATTTAGTAATTTTGAATAATCTTCAAATATCTCGTCACATATTCAAAGGTGGCATTCCACTGACCACACAGTTACACATTTTTGCGGATGCATCCGAGAAGGCATTTGGGGCTGCAGCATATTTACGAGCAACATTTAAGGATAATAGAGTGATGACGCGTCTATTATGCGCAAAATCTCGAGTAGCACCCCTCAAAAAACAAACATTGCCAAGGTTAGAGCTGTGCGCAGCATTGTTAGCAGCAGAATTGTCACACAGGCTACGAATAGATATGAAGATAAATGATCTACCAATATTCTTATGGACTGATTCTGAGATTGTACTAGCTTGGATAAACTCCCAATCATCATCATTCCAAACATTTGTTGGAAATAAGATATCACAAATTCAGACACTGACGTTACCAGAACAATGGAGACACTTCAGTTCTAAGGACAATCCAGCGGACGTTCTATCGAGAGGTTTATCTGCAAAGGCTCTTACAGAGTGTCACCTATGGTTTCAAGGACCTCTTTTTCTACATGGAAGACAAGAATCCTGGCCAACAAAATTATTGTCTCAACTGCAAATTTCCACTGATCTTGAAAGGAAAAAGAATACACCGATGGTCTTAGCAGCAACCAGAAACTTTGAGTTTATATACAAAATTCAACACAGAGGCTCGTTCCCAAGACTACAGAGAATATTATCTTATGTTCTTCGTTTCATTCGAAATTCCACTCTACAAAAACCACTAAGACCAGACCTAAGGGCACTGAACCCGAGAGAACTCGATGCGGCACTTATAGTTATTATACGGACCATCCAAGGCATTGATTTTGAAGCCGAATTAAAAACATTGGAACAACGTCAAGACATTGGCAAACAAAGTGCCATCACCAGTTTGTCCCCCTTTATTGACAACAAAGGAATCATTCGTGTTGGAGGGCGATTAGAGGAATCAACTCTACCCTATGATGCCAAGCACCCAATATTGTTGCCATACAACGACATATTGGTCAAACTAATATTCAAGATGATGCACGAAGAAAACAAGCATTGTAGTCCACAGGCCTTATTAGGAATCATGAGGCAGAGATTCTGACCAATAAAAGGAAAAATAACGGCAAGGGCCATTGTACAAAAATGCATACGTTGTAACAAGGCTCGTCCTCAATTGTGCCAACAGATTATGGGCAACCTTCCACAAGCAAGAGTGACTCCATCAAGACCATTTATCAACACGGGAGTTGATTACTGCGGCCCGCTATGGATTCACTACAAAGTCAGAGGAAAGCGACCAACAAAAGCGTACATCGCTGTATTTTGTTGTTTTGCCACCAAGGCAGTTCACCTCGAGCTTGAAAGTGAATTATCAACCAACGCGTTTATAGGAGCATTAAAACGTTTTATCAGTCGAAGAGGACGTTGCCAGAATATATACAGCGACAATGCAACGAACTTCGTTGGTGCTAGAAATCAACTTCCGGAACTTATTGAGTCAATTTACTCAAAAGATGGACAGGAATCAATAGTTTCAACATGCAGCTCAAAAGGAATAACATTTCATTTATTCCACCCAGAGCTCCTCATTTCGGTGGGCTGTGGGAAGCAGCTGTGAAATCTGCAAAGCACCTTTTAATCCGGAGTGTAGCCACAAGTTCATTGACGTATGAGGAACTGGAGATAGTAGTCGTTGAAATAGAAGCAATATTGAATTCACGACCTTTGACACCGATATCTAATGATCCTTCCGACCTATCAGCATTGACACCAGGACATCTACTGATCGGTGAGGCTCCCACAGCAGCGGTGGATAGCGAAGCCAGTTCAAAAAATATTTCACAATTAAAACATGAGTTCTGGAAACGATGGTCCAGTGAATATCTGCACGAGCTGCAACAGCGGCAGAAATGGAGAAAGCCATCTCCTAACATCGAACCAGGAGACATGGTCATCATTAAAGAAGACAACACGCCCGTCATGAAATGGTAATTAGGACGAATAACTCACGTTTATCCAGGAAATGATGGATATACACGGGTGGCCTATGTAGAAACTGCAACAGGAATTTTCAAACGCGCAATTCATCGTCTTGCCTTACTTCCTGTTGAAAATGGCCAACAACTTGGTCCAGACGAACTTCAATCAGTCACAAACTCTGATCAAAATTCAAATGAACCAGAAGCAAAAAGACAATGTTTACCAGGCGGACATATTTCAAACGTCGACGTCATTCCCACCGATACCTCTAGCGATGTCAATACGACGACGTCTTTCAACACCAAAGGACGATCATCAGTTTAACACTACATTTACATATTGTTGACCTTCAGTCAACGCGGGGGAGAATGTTTAGTTACTAGATATATTTATTGTTACCACACTTTTGCTTGCGACTGTAAAATGCATAATATACCCAGCGATCAAATTAACAGACGGTCATTGGCCACTGTTATATGATATCTTGTTATTTTATGTATTAACTGTTGTTGTTGCGAACAAAGGTAAATGGAACTTGCATATTTTCCATGCAGGCATATTCTGCTTAGTAAGCATTTTTATTTATTTGCAAATATTGCTGTGGAAAATATTCAAGTTCATGGTCAACGGTCCCATGCAGACCAAAATTGCTGATCTGCATGGAAACGGCAATACAAATTACCAATTAAGTTTAAAATAACTGTATAAATAGTCAATAAAAATATTCACTGTTCGCCAGTCAGTCAGTGAAAGGAAAGCAAACACTTTCTATTTTTTCTTTGTCAAAATTATTTAGAACCTTTCAGTTACATGTGCTGAAAGGTATAACATATAAATTAGTGTCAATTCTGATGTTACATTTGAATTGGTAAACACTAATAATTTAGGTAACTAACTCTACATTTGGTGACCCCTACAATTTGATCGCGCATCCTTTAAACACTGGACGGGGAATAAACAAAAATTTCCTACATTTTTCAAATACTGGACGGGGAACAAACATTTTGGTGATCCCGAGCCAAATAGGATAAGCATCCTTCAAATACTTAGGGAATTTTGGGGAACAAACCGAACATTGGTGACCCTAATCCTACAAAATGTTGAAAGATTTGATAGCGAAACAGGAGGAGAGTGCGATCGAGATCGCAAAGCTGATTTCCACCGTAAAAAAGCTCCTTTGGATCGGAGAACATTAGACTTCTACCAAAAGAAGTCGGTAGAGCTAACAGAGCTCTGGAAGGTTTTCGAGCAGCAGGATAATGGTATCCGAAGACATCCTTCAATGGTTGCAGAACATCCTTATCTTGTTCAAGGCACATATGATTCCACCAGGATAAAATTTTGTGAGGCCACGGAGGAGATTGAACAAGCAATCAATTCACTTACTGGAAGGTCAGCAGACCAGAGTGAAAAGACAATCCCCGTACCTATCTCCCAGAAACCGCTTCCCGCAGTTAGAGAACCGAGACAAGAGACAGAACCCGCATCGAGTGCGGAATTCAAAGGTACTATAAGGCGACAAAGGGCCTTAATAATATCACTGGAGCGGTTGCTTCAAGGACAATCCAAGGTCGAAGCTCCCGTGCAATCAGTTTTGGCCATAGATAAGTTATGGGCTAATATCGTAGAAATGCACTTGACTGTGCATGAGTTATGTGATGATCCATCCACAGGCGGATATGATATTGCAAAATACTTGGAGCTCGAGGGGCAGGTCCAAAAGCATAAGGAACTACTCTTGTCTGGGCAGAAATGTGCCCAAACTCACGCAACCACATCGAAGTCACCTTCAATTGAACTACCAAAGATGACAATTCCCAAGTTCGATGGAGACTATTTGAAATGGAGACGTTCGCAGACATATTTAGCAAAATGATCCACGAGCAACCATTGCCATCGATCCGGAAGATGTGGTACTTGAAGGCGAATATAACAGGAGACGCTGATAGACTCATTCGCAAATTCGAACTTACTGAAGCAAATTACTTGGCGGCGTGGAACACCTTAACGGACAGATTCAACAAAAAGCGCGCTCTGGCATCTGCGTTAATGCAAAAAATAATGAATTTGCCATGCCTGACGGCTGAAAGCAAGGCTATAAGAGACTTTCATGACGTACTCAATGAAAGCTTAGCAGCCCTAAGGAATCTTGGTATTGACACGGATAAGTGGGACCCACTCCTGATACATATCTTAATAAAGAAGTTGGACAAACAAACTCACATTATATACGAACAATCTCTGGAAGATCCTAAGGAACTGCAGTCAATGGATGATTTTCTTCGCTGCCTGCAAAATCGCTTTCAATCATTGGAGGCAGTCGGTGGCAAGGAAAAGAGCAAGGTCGTAACAACAATAGCATCATCCAACCGTACAGACTGTCCACTGTGCAAAACCAATCACCCATTGTACTACTGCAAACAGTTTCTTACCATGACGCCCGCGGAGAGATTGAAATGGGTTCAGAAGAAGAGCATTTGTACCAACTGTTTTAAGGCCGATCACCAAGCCAAGGTATGCACGAAAGGCTCGTGTACAAAATGTTCATCGAAACACAACTCCTTGCTACATTTAAATAACAAGCACAATTTCGCAAAAAAATCGCAAGGAGCACATCAGGCTGATACACAGCCAGCAGCACAGTTCTCTTCATCATCGGCAGCAGTTCCGTCTTCATCATCACCGTCAACAGTTGCTGCAGCACAGTCATCAACAGCATCATCAAATCAACGTAACGAACGGCAGGGTTCCGTTCTATTGGCCACGGCCAGAATCAAAATAACGGCACCCAACGGCAGGTCCGGAGAATTCAGAGCAATTCTGGATTCTGGATCACAAATAAATATAGTGACAGAGAGGCTAGTGAAACGTTTATCAATTGAACCAAAGAAAACTTCGCTGGCTATCGAGGGCATTGGTGGAAGATCAAAGAACACCAGTCAACGTGTCAACATAAATTTCGAGTCAATGACAACCCGATTTTCAGCCAGACTAGAGGCGTTTGTACTTCCAAGCATAGTACCCGCCCAACCCAGAAGATCATTTGATATATCGTCATGGCCGATTCCGAAAAACATCCAATTGGCCGATCCATACTTCAACAATACAGGCAAAATTGATGTTTTACTGGGCGCAGAATTCTACTTCGATTTAATGCTATCCGAGGAAATTCGATTAACCAACGAGATACCACTACTACGCAACACAAAGCTTGGCTGGATCGCAAGTGGATGGGTCAATGACGACGCAACCAACTCAGCAATATGTGCAGTCTACAGCAAAGATGAATTAGCCACAAGCGAGAATGAAATGTTGAGCGATGTAATTGAGCGATTATGGAGAATGGAGGACGATGGACCTATTGAAAAGAGATTATCGCTGGGGGAACAGCAATGTGAAGCCCATTTCGTACAAAACGTTCAAACAAACAATGAAGGACGGTTTATTGTGCGACTACCATTTCGCGAGAGTACAACCGCGTTAGGAAAATCAAAAGAAATGGCCTACAACAGGTTCCTCAGTCTTGAACGTCGCCTACTGAAAGATCCGTCCATAAGAACACAATATATCAATTTCATGGAAGAATATAAAAAATTAGGGCACATGACAGAATTAGACACTAATTCTTTGTTGGCTCCTAACTATTTCATCCCTCATCATTGTGTGCTGAAACCAGATAGCAGAACAACCAAACTTCGGGCAGTTTTCGATGCTTCAGCTAAAACTTCATCAAATTATTCACTTAATGATTTAATGTATACTGGTCCAATAGTTCAGAGTGAACTATTCTCACTACTCGTTCGTTTTCGATTACCACGATTTGCTTTCACAACAGATATCGAAAAAATGTATCGTCAAATTTTGATACATCCAGATGATCGGAGATACCAGATAATTTTATGGAGAACGGATCCCTCATCTCCCATTAAATATTACCAACTCAACACAGTCACCTACGTAACGCGAGCAGCTCCATATCTGGCCACTAAATGCCTTCAAAAAATTGCAAATGAAAATGAATTCAGTTATCAGTTAGGTGCCTAGGTACTCAAGAACTGTTTTTACGTAGATGATGGGCTAGGAGGATCGAACAGTTTAGCTTCAGCTATTGAATCTAAACGACAGCTAATCCACATTTTGAAAAAACATGGATTTAATTGTCGTAAGTGGAGTGCAAATCATCCTCAACTTCTTCAAATCATTCCGCAAGACGACCGTGAAGTGAATCTCGACTTCAACAGCAGCGATAGAAACTCTATCAAAACTCTCGGTCTGATTTGGTTACCAAAGACTGACCACCTTTGCGTTAAGGTAAAGGTGGAACCAGTAAAGGTCACTTCAAAAAGGACAGTATGTTCGGATTTGGCAAAACTGTTTGATCCGCTTGGACTTTTGGCACCAGTCGTAGTTAAGGCGAAAATGTTCATTCAACATTTGTGGCAGCTTAAATTAACGTGGGACGAATGCCTCCCATCTGATCTAAACTCAACATGGACGAATTTCCGCGAAAATTTAGTAATTTTGAATAATCTTCAAATATCTCGTCACATATTCAAAGGTGGCATTCCACTGACCACACAGTTACACATTTTTGCGGATGCATCCGAGAAGGCATTTGGGGCTGCAGCATATTTACGAGCAACATTTAAGGATAATAGAGTGATGACGCGTCTATTATGCGCAAAATCTCGAGTAGCACCCCTCAAAAAACAAACATTGCCAAGGTTAGAGCTGTGCGCAGCATTGTTAGCAGCAGAATTGTCACACAGGCTACGAAAAGATATGAAGATAAATGATCTACCAATATTCTTATGGACTGATTCTGAGATTGTACTAGCTTGGATAAACTCCCAATCATCATCATTCCAAACATTTGTTGGAAATAAGATATCACAAATTCAGACACTGACGTTACCAGAACAATGGAGACACGTCAGTTCTAAGGACAATCCAGCGGACGTTCTATCGAGAGGTTTATCTGCAAGGGCTCTTGCAGAGTGTCTCCTATGGTTTCAAGGACCTCTTTTTCTACATGGAAGACAAGAATCCTGGCCAACAAAATTATTGTCTCAACTGCAAATTTCCACTGATCTTGAAAGGAAAAAGAATACACCGATGGTCTTAGCAGCAACCAGAAACTTTGAGTTTATATACAAAATTCAACACAGAGGATCGTTCCCAAGACTACAGAGAATATTATCTTATGTTCTTCGTTTCATTCGAAATTCCACTCTACAAAAACCACTAAGACCAGACCTAAGGGCACTGAACCCGAGAGAACTCGATGCGGCACTTATAGTTATTATACGGACCATCCAAGGCATTGATTTTGAAGCCGAATTAAAAAAATTGGAACAACGTCAAGACATTGGCAAACAAAGTGCCATCACCAGTTTGTCCCCCTTTATTGACAACAAAGGAATCATTCGTGTTGGAGGGCGATTAGAAGAATCAACTCTACCCTATGATGCCAAGCATCCAATATTGTTGCCATACAACGACATATTGGTCAAACTAATATTCAAGATGATGCACGAAGAAAACAAGCATTGTAGTCCACAGGCCTTATTAGGAATCATGAGGCAGAGATTCTGGCCAATAAAAGGAAAAATAACGGCAAGGGCCATTGTACAAAAATGCATACGTTGTAACAAGGCTCGTCCTCAATTGTGCCAACAGATTATGGGCAACCTTCCACAAGCAAGAGTGACTCCATCAAGACCATTTATAAACACGGGAGTTGATTACTGCGGCCCGCTATGGATTCACTACAAAGTCAGAGGAAAGCGACCAACAAAAGCGTACATCGCTGTATTTTGTTGTTTTGCCACCAAGGCAGTTCACCTCGAGCTTGTAAGTGAATTATCAACCAACGCGTTTATAGGAGCATTAAAACGTTTTATCAGTCGAAGAGGACGTTGCCAGAATATATACAGCGACAATGCAACGAACTTCGTTGGTGCTAGAAATCAACTTCCGGAACTTATTGAGTCAATTTACTCAAAAGATGGACAGGAATCAATAGTTTCAACATGCAGCTCAAAAGGAATAACATTTTATTTTATTCCACCCAGAGCTCCTCATTTCGGTGGGCTGTGGGAAGCAGCTGTGAAATCTGCAAAGCACCTTTTAATCCGGAGTGTAGCCACAAGTTCATTGACGTATGAGGAACTGGAGACAGTAGTCGTTGAAATAGAAGCAATATTGAATTCACGACCTTTGACACCGATGTCTAATGATCCTTCCGACCTATCAGCATTGACACCAGGACATCTACTGATCGGTGAGGCTCCCACAGCAGCGGTGGATAGCGAAGCCAGTTCAAAAAATATTTCACTTCTGGCCCGATCGGAACTCGTAACACAATTAAAACATGAGTTCTGGAAACGATGGTCCAGTGAATATCTGCACGAGCTGCAACAGCGGCAGAAATGGAGAAAGCCATCTCCTAACATCGAACCAGGAGACATGGTCATCATTAAAGAAGACAACACGCCCGTCATGAAATGGTCATTAGGACGAATAACTCACGTTTATCCAGGAAATGATGGATATACACGGGTGGCCGATGTACAAACTGCAACAGGAATTTTCAAACGCGCAATTCATCGTCTTGCCTTACTTCCTGTTGAAAATGGCCAACAACTTGGTCCAGACGAACTTCAATCAGTCACAAACTCTGATCAAAATTCAAATGAACCAGAAGCAAAAAGACAATGTTTACCAGGCGGACATATTTCAAACGTCGACGTCATTCCCACCGATACCTCTAGCGATGTCAATACGACGACGTCTTTCAACACCAAAATCAGCAGTTTAACACTACATTTACACATTGTTGACCTTCAGTCAACGCGGGGGAGAATGTTTAGTTACTAGATATATTTATTGTTACCACACTTTTGCTTGCGACTGTAAAATGCATAATATACCCAGCGATCAAATTAACAGACGGTTATTGGCCACTGTTATATGATATCTTGTTATTTTATGTATTAACTGTTGTTGTTGTTGCGAACAAAGGTAAATGGAACTTGCATATTTTCCATGCAGGCATATTCTGCTTAGTAAGCATTTTTATTTATTTGCAAATATTGCTGTGGAAAATATTCAAGTTCATGGTCAACGGTCCCATGCAGACCAAAATTGCTGATCTGCATGGAAACGGCAATACAAATTACCAATTAAGTTTAAAATAACTGTATAAATAGTCAATAAAAATATTCACTGTTCGCCAGTCAGTCAGTGAAAGGAAAGCAAACACTTTCTATTTTTTCTTTGTCAAAATTATTTAGAACCTTTCAGTTACAAGTGCTGAAAGGTATAACAGATACTCCGATCTCTGCTTGAAGCCCTCAAAACCAGCGAAGACGACTCCTTCACCGAATTCGACAGAGCCGGGTGGCAGAAGGGTGTGAAGATCGTCTGCTGTGGAAATAAGAAAGCATTAGACTTCCTTACTGCTGCAGTTGGCGATCTTGATGCCCTATGGCCTGATATGCGGTTAGAGATCGTACCTATTGACCAGATCCCCTGCTGGACGACAGTGAAAGTGTGGGTTCCTCCTCCAATCCTGGAGGATGAAGCCATACTTACACTGGTAAAAAGGCAGAACAAGCCGCTAGGCACTGATGACTGGAAGATCATCAGGGGACGCGCGAGGGACAAAGGAGACGGAAAAGATCTATGGATCCGGATAGGATCGGAATCTCTCCGTCTTCTTCGTCTCTCGGATGGGGTCATCAGGTACGGTCTCAACCGACTGAAGATCACTATCCCCGAAGACGAAACCAATGCCCGACGTCAAGAGAGGCATGAAGCTGGTGCAAATTAATCTGCACCACTCCGAAGCAGCATCGGACGAACTGCTGCGACACATGGGGAAGGAGGGCACGGACGTAGCTCTGGTGCAAGAACCCTGGATCACAGGGAACAGAGTACGTGGACTGAGGTCACGAAACCTTAAGCTCATATCCCCACATAACGAAGGTAAAATCCGTAGCTGTATTGTAGCCAAGAAAGACTTGAATCTAACCTTCTTATCTCACTACAGCGATGGCGACTTAACAGTGGTGGCCATGGAACGCCATAACAAACCAACCCTGGTAATAGGTTCCATGTACCTACCCTACGAAGTGGACAACCCCCCGTCAAACAAGGTCCAGGCCCTGGTAGATTGGTGCAGAAGAAAGGGGCACGATCTGGTACTCGGTGGCGATGCGAACGCGCACCACACCCTTTGGGGCAGCACTGACATAAACAAAAGAGGTGAGTCACTTTTTGATTATATTATTTCCACTGATCTAATTATATGTAACAAGGGCAACAGGCCGACGTTCTATAATAAAACTAGGGAACAGGTTATAGATATAACTTTAGTATCAAATAGTGAAACGATTAGAGTCTCAAATTGGATGGTATCTACAGAATGTTCCTTCTCCGACCATTTTAGAATACTTTTCAATATAGAGCACGATTTAATTAGGGGGAAACCCTACAGAAATCCCAAAAAGACCAACTGGAACCTCTTCAGTAATCTTATGCAGTCACTGCCTCCTCCGGACAGAGAGATTAGTGACGTGCATGAACTGGAGTGTGCAGTTAATCAGCTGACATCTTCCATTTCAGAATCCTTCAAAAAATCCTGCCAGGAACGACGCCCCCCTCGGAAAATCAACCAAACCTGGTGGACACCAGAGATCAGGGCACTCAGGAAGGAAAGTAGGAGGCTCTTTAACAGAGCAAAAAGGGAGAAAACTCCAGAAGGCTGGAACGACTATAAAGAGGTCTTCAATGACTTCAAAAAACAGATCAAAAAAGCAAAATGGAAATCCTGGACAAATTTCTGCGAGGAATTGGAAAGCACTAGTGAGGTCGCCAGATTTCGCAAAGCGCTCTCCAAGGAGCCCAGCACCCCAGGATTCCTGATGAAACCGGATGGACTGTTCACAGAAAGCAGTGCAGAAACGGTAGAACTCCTTATGGAAACACACTTCCCAGGATGCCAAGATGATGACGACAGCATTGACGAAACAGAAGCCCCTCCCTCCGTTTGCACGGACGAGTTCATTAACACAATAGTTGATGACGAAAAAATAATGTGGGCTATACAATCCTTCAGGCCATACAAGTCAGCAGGACCAGATGAAATTATACCAGCACAACTGCAGGTCTCCCTGGACCGGATATTGCCATGGCTACGATTAATTTTCTCCGCGAGCCTAAGATGGTCCTACATACCAAGGGCATGGAGAGAAGTCAGGGTGGTCTTTATCCCCAAGGCGGGAAAAATAAACCACAACACGACAAAAGATTATAGACCCATCAGTCTATCATCGTTTTTACTAAAAACCATGGAAAGACTGTTGGACTTACATGTCAGGGAGAAACTAAATCCAGACAACTTCAGCAAGGCACAACACGCATACCTTAAAGGAAGGTCAGTGGAAACGGCATTACATGAAGTGGTAGGCTATATTGAGAGCTCCTTGCTGTACAAAGACTATACGATGGCAGCTTTTCTAGACGTGGAAGGCGCCTTCAATAACGTCAAAATAACATCGATCACATCCGCTCTCGGACGCCTGGAAATGAACCAAGGCATAACCCAATGGACGGGCAGCATGCTGGAAAGCAGGATTATTAACTCGAAATTGGGCGAGGAAGTTGTGAGAAAACGTGTTACAAGAGGCACGCCGCAAGGAGGTGTGATCTCGCCGATGCTCTGGAACCTGGTGATAAATGAAATCCTACTTGACCTCAACAGAGACGGAATTAAGGTGACGGCATACGCCGACGACTTAGTACTGCTGGTCCGAGGCAAATTCTTACCAACGATTAGTGAGGTCATGGAAAGATCACTAAGGAAGCTCTTAAGATGGGCGACAAGAAATGGGTTAGGAGTTAACCCAAGGAAAACAGAGTTAGTTCTGTTCACAAGAAAATATAAAATTCCGGACTTCGACCTCCCCAAATTAGATGGGGAGATACTGCATCTATCAAAGGCAGCAAAATACCTTGGCATAATCCTGGACTCGAAACTTTCTTGGAAAAGAAACACAGAAGAGAGAGGAAGGAAAGCACTCTGCGCCTTTTATACCTGCAAAAAGATGTTCGGAAAAAGATGGGGACTACAACCAAAGATGATACACTGGCTGTACACGGCAATAGTAAGGCCAATACTCACATACGGGGCACTGGTCTGGTGGAACGCCGTAAAAAGAAAATCACTCCTAGCAAATCTCAACAAAGTACAGAGGTTGGCATGCTTGGGCATTGCTGGGACAATGAGATCAGCTCCTCAAGCCGGACTAGAGACTATACTCAATATACAACCCATGGACATTTTCGTAAGGAGATGCGCAGCAAGGGTAGCATTGCGTATCAGAGAACTCGGTATGCTGAAAAACGATACACTTGGGCACAGCTCTATTTTAGGAGCTACGGAATCATACGGGAGGCTAGATAAAAATTCAGATTTTCTCAAGCCCAGTATGCACCTACATAAGAACTTCAAACTGGAAATACCCACCAGAGAAGAATGGGCATCCAACACGGTCATGACCGACGGGGAAAACTCAATCTTCACTGATGGCTCGAAAATGGAGACAGGTACGGGATCGGGAGTCTTTTCTGAACCTTTAAACCTTAAAATATCCGTCCGACTACCAACTACTTGCACAGTCTTTCAGGCAGAAGTATATGCCATCAACATAGCCGCGAAAAATATTCTGGAACGGGACTTCGATCCGTCAAAATTCAGAATTTACGTGGACAGTATGGCAGCCCTTAAAGCCTTAAACTCCAAGACTGTAAAATCAAGATGCGTACATGACTGCTTAGAGTCTCTGGACCGACTCCAAATGCATGACGTCACACTTGTATGGGTACCGGGTCATACGGATGTACCTGGAAACGAAATGGCAGACGAATGTGCACGGAAAGGCTCCAAAGAGACTGAAGTTCCATGTAATACGAACATACGCACGCCTTTCATCGAAATACTCAACCAAATAGACGAAATAGCAGACCGAGAAACAAAGTTGCGATGGGACTCCGGTCATAACTGCAGAATAACACGTAACTTATGGCCGATAATCAACCCCAGTAGAACAAAGGAACTACTGACACTCGGCAAAAGAAACACAAGTATCCTCATGGGAGTCCTTACAGGGCACTGCGCAATAGGCCGTATGGCAGAGCGTATGGGAATCCCTCATATGGACTACTGCAGAAGCTGCCTCGACGAAGAAGAAGAGGAGTCGGTGGAGCATCTGCTATGCTCATGCCACGGACTGCAGGAGCTCAGGCTACATTATCTTGGAAGCAGGTTCTTTAACAGTCTGGCAGAAATAGCAAATGTTCCTCTGAACCACCTATACAAATTCATAGACAAGGCCAGCTGGTTCTCCAGTAGAAACAACAGGCACTCTAATAACGACTGACAAAACGAATCCTTCGGACTTTCCATACTATCAACTTCTCTTCTCTCACTATAATCCTCCTCCTCTATTCACTAACACATCTCTTCCTTTATCATTTATCAAGGGTAACACAATGGACGAATAGTCTCCGAGTGAACTCGCTTGGTTGCGTATACACATGATGTTGTATACACTACCAGCGGGCAACCCTCTCAACCTAACCTAACCTAACCTATAACATATAAATTAGTGTCAATTCTGATGTTACATTTGAATTGGTAAACACTAATAATTTAGGTAATCTAACTCTACAGGGTCAATACGCCGAGCTTTTTGCCGCGCATAATGATTTGACGCAACTAGTGAATGAACCGACACACATTCCGTGTGTCCAAGGTCAACACTCTAATATTCTTGATCTTTTCTGAACATCACACCCTGAAAAGTATGAAGTTAACGTTCTAGCACCTCTTGGATCACTGCATTGTTTCACCATCCTTTTCGCATTCCGCTCTTCGTGTCGCTTCGACCGCAGCCCCAAAGCGGACAATATATTTATACGAAAAGGCACGTTGGGCCGAGCTCAACAACTTTTTCCAGCATTTCAATTGGAAACTTTGTTTTCTAAATGGCGATATAGATGCTGCGGCTGAAATGATTGAAAATATGATATTGATTGGAATGAAGTCATTTATTCCAATTAAAGTTATTTCGGATAAACCTTCTAATAAAAGTTGGTTTAACCAGACATGCAAGGCTGCTGTCAGATCCAAAGAGGAAGCATTCAGGAAATGGCGTTTAAATAAAAATGCCACAACTGATCTGCTACGCAAGCAGAGAAGAACTACGTGTGCCAGGGTACTTAGAAATATGTATTATTTGTATGTTTTAGTAAAATATTTTATCCATACATTTGACATTTTGCTTTGTAGTTTTTTTTACAATGGTTTTCAAACTATGTTTATACAGTACTTTTTCAAACAATTAATTTCAACTAAATACAATTCATAAAAAACCATTTATAACTTAAATCTAAGTCTAAACAATGAAGTTTAGACATAATGACTGTCAAGTTTTTATGAAAATAGTTGTGATTTCCTTATAACCCGCAGGGATTTTCACTAGATTTGGATTCATTTTTGGTAATTTTGTTTTTAAAGTTACAGAATTAGTTCCAATGAACGGATTTGGAATCGCTACGCACCATTAAAAAATTCCGAGTTTTTGACCTTCACTGTTTCTAAAAAAATATAAAAATACCGAAAGTTTGAAGACAGACACTTTTAGCAGGACATAACAACTGCTAACAACGTAAGTTTTACTCCACAAATATGATAAAACTATTCACAATTTCACAAAAACAGCACCAAGTGAGTACTAAACAAATAAAGACGGCATTAAGTTCGGCCGAGCCGAGTTTTATACACCCTCCACCATGAATTGCATTCCACAGAGGCTATCGATTTTCGCAGAAGTGCAGTAGTATTACAGGAAAATATAAATTTTTTAATATAGCCAAACCAAAAGAAATACAATTATTGAAAAAAATAATTTTATAGATAAATATATTTTTATTATTTCAAACCACGCTTATAAGGCAAGGCTACCAATACGTTCGAAATTTACATATCGAAAAAATACTTCAAATCAATTCAAAAAATAAATATTCTTATATTTATACTTTCAAAAAGTTTAAATATCATAAATATTGGTAGATAGTGAGTGTTCATTCAAGTACAGTGCAAAATAACCAAATTCTACCAATTTTCGCCGTAAAAGTAAAAATTAAGAATTTGGAAAAAACCTTTTATTTTTTGTGTCTACGCAGTCAGAGGAATGTATTCTCCGAATTTCATGCCATTAGCTGCGGTCACTTGGTTGGTACTATTTTTATCCCCTTTTTCTATTTTAACCCCAAAAAGTACGATTTTTAGAAAATCCGCTTATTTTACGTGTCTACGCTATCAGAGGAATGTATACACCGAATTCCATTATTGTAGGCGCAGCCGTTTGTTCGCTACCATTTTTATCCCTTTATTCACATTTTACCCCTTAAAAGTACCAATTTCGTAAAAATATTTTTATATTATGTATCTAGTCAATTAGAGGAATGTTTACACCGATTTTTTTTGTACCATTTTTATCCCTGTCCCATTTCACAACCTACGAATAAAAATCAGTTTATGGTGCTCGCTTTCGTTATAGGGGGAATGCGCATAGCCAAAATCAAGTATGTACAAGCAGACATATTGAAAAAATATTCTTAAATTCTCTAAAATATTAGGGGTTATTATGGGAATTTTTAGTCCTTGTGAGGGAAAAAAATTTCCTTTTGAGCAGTTTCAATCCCAACCGATCTACGACTATAAGGCACATTAATGAAAAATTTGGGCGTCCTAGCTCCCTTCGTTTAGACGCTAGCGTGCTTTCAACAGACAGACAGACGTACGGACATTGCTATACCGTCTTAGAATTTTATGACGATCGAATATATATACTTTATAGGGTCTCAGGTTGATATTTCAAGGTCTTACAAACGGAATGACAAAGTTAGTATACCCCTATCCTGGAGGTGGAGGGAATAATAAAGCATTTATCAAAACATCATAATCATTTTTTTTTTAAATTGTAGTCTAAGATCAAAGATCATATTGGAATACAACATAATTTAATGTCAGAAATTTAATGTCTGCCAGAAAAAAATATAACTACTTAACAAACATATATAGTTAACCATTTTTCATAATCGACTTGATATAAAGATATATATAGTATAATTGAAATAGTCTGACGTTGCAAGAAACAACGAATTAAATAGTATGTTTAATTACAAACATATTAGTAGACATTCATGTTGTAAAAAATATTACACGTCAACTTAGGTTAACGTAATGGATGACACTGTATGCAATAACGGACCAGAAAATGCATCTAATAAACAGAAGATATCCATTCAAAAGAGGCCACAACGTCGGGGAGGTAAACAACAGCCCGATCGGCCTGAAAACGTTTTATTTTGTTTAAGCGTAAAAAATCCCATTCGAGCCTTTTGCATAAAAATTGTGGATTCGAAGTGTCCTCTAAACCCAATTCCAAATCAATATAATTTAGGTGAGGGTATCCAAGACGGACATGGCAATGCCTTGAATGTAAATCTAGTTGTCATCAACTGCTGGTCTACCTATATGCTTAAGGACGTACATATATGCCCGTTGGTATATTCTCTCGGCCAATTGTATTTTATTAATCGTAAAAATTCTGTTCGAGTAAATGATTAAATTATTTTCATAGACAGTTATTCACGAATCCTTGAATTGATTGGAAGACGTGACTCAAATCCATGAAATACATTTTCTTCGGCTTAAAAAGTTTAAATCAACAAGTAAGGAAAGGCTAAAGTCGGACGGCGCCGAATCTATACACACTCCACTTTCTATCCGAAAAAAATTCAATTCGGCGAAAAAGTGAAAGCGGGAAGGATTTTTGTATCATGTAAGTGTATGTGTTTGACAAAAAATGTTGAATCGGAAAGGACATTTGTATGGGGGTATATTGAAACATTGAACGAAATAGGTGAAATATAATATGTATAGTTTGGCCAAAATCGGTTAAACATTCGGGAGCAACATTGGTATCTGGGCTATATCTAAATCTGAACCGATCCTACTCACTTTCACCATAGGTTTTTATACACTCCACGAGAGTATTATATATTTGTGCATTTGTCTGCAACACCCAAAAGGAAACGAGTTAGACCCATCGTTTATTATACAGATCAGCTTAGAATCATTTTCTGAGTCAATTTAGCAATGTCCGTCTGTCCATCTATTGTTGTAATCAAATTATAGGTCACAATTATACTCCGATATTAACAAAAATTGGCACACATAAGTTTTGTGGATCAAGGACGAACGCTATTTAATTTGAGGCAAATCGGTTCAGATTTATGTATAGCCCCCATACAAATGTCGCTCCCGATTTGACATTTTCCGCCCTAGAAACCACATATTGTACCCGATTTTCTTTAAATTCTGCACAACACCTTATAATCCAACTAGAAACATCTTTGCAGAAATTGGGTAAGATCGGTTCAGATTTAGATATAGCCCCATACAAATATCGCTCCCGATTTGACATTTTCCGCTCTAGAAACCGCAAGATATTTCTAGTTGGATTATAAGAAAACTTATATGTGACAATTTTTGTTAAGATCGGAGTATAATTGCGACCTGTAATTTGATTAAAGCAATAGATGCACAGACGGACATTGCTAAATTGACTCAGAAAATGATTCTAAGCTGATCTGTATAATAAACGATGGGTCTAACTCGTTTCCTTTTGGGTGTTACAAACAAATGCACAAAGAGAAAATTCTCTCGTAGAGGGTATAAAAAGCAAACATTTCAACAGCACATGCAAAAAAAGGTGCTTCTTTTCAGAAAGAAAATAAAAAGCAATAGTTATAACTTTGATTTCAAAGTGTAGCAACAGCAATGTAATCTAATGTTTATGCTATGCTTTTAAGTGGCATAATAATGACCGATTCGAATAACAAACAATGGCTTTCAGAACACAAATCTTTGTCCTGAAGATAAAAACAAATTCTGTGTTAACAAAATATATTTCATGCATTTAGTGTAAAGCTAAAAAAATAATAAATGAAATGAATGAACAAAAATGTCTTGTTGGTTTCGTTTTAGCTAACTCTGGAATCGATGTATGTTAATTGTTTAAAAATAATATCATAAATATCATATATTTTTCGAATTACTGTTATATGTACTGTACATATGTAAAAAATATTATGCAAAAGTTTGTGTCTGTAATTTTGAATGAAATCTGAAATTTGAAAATCTGAATTTATTAGATTTTTAGAATAAAAATAAATTATTGTAATAAAAAATAGGAATAGTTTTCCCCATTAAAACCAACTCAGATTTTTAATATGAACAAAGCTTTAAAATAAATAAATAAAACAGTTTTCGACGCATCTACTGATAAAATTATCTCTTTTGTCCGATTGAAACATACCAGTACAGGTGAAACCGTTATTTCCTTCTTTAAATTCTCAAATTCCAAATCATGTTGAGTCGACCAGTGCCATAAACATCATTTTTTAATAACTCCCTCAAGTTTCTGTTTTTCGTATATAAATTGTATATTAAAGACCCTAGATAATTTAACATCCCGAGAAATCTTTGCAATTCTTTCACATTATTTGGCTTCGGCATTCCCAATATTGAACTAATTTTCTCATTATCAGGCCAGATTTAGCAAATATATGACCTAACAATTTTATCTCTTTCCTAAAAAAGTTACATTTCGGCTTATTAAATTTCAAACCAACCTCTTTTGCTTCTCAAAATCGCCTCCAAGGTTTTCATATGCTCTTCTAAAGTGGAGGAGTAAATTAAGAAATCGTCAATATATATAATTAATCCCGGTATAGCACCAAAAAGTTTTATCATTTCAGAATGAACGATTTCTGGTGCCGCATTTATACCGAATGGCAATCGCAGGAAACGATATCTTCCGAAAGGTGTGTTGAAAGTACACAATTTAGAGGACTGTTCATTCAACGGTATCATCCAAAATCCACTACTAGATGAGAATTATTCGGATTCATTGAGCTTAGCCTTACAATCTTCAATACTCGGAAAAGGATAATGGGGTCTTAAAATCACCCTATTCAAATGCCTTGGGTCCAAACAAAGTCTAATTCTTCCATTTCATTTCGTTACCATTAAAATTGAATTCACCCACTGAGTTAGCTCATTGACTGGTACAATCACCCCAAGATCCCTGATTCTATTCAATTTCTTTTTTAAACAATCATATAATTTAAACGAAATTTTTCGAGGTGGTTCCACAACTGGAATTGCGTCTTCTTTTATCATTAAGTTACACTTATTTTGCAATAGACCAAGACCACTGAATACATCTGAACGTTTGTCTGTTATATTTTTGGCTGATATACTAATATACTAATATATATATACTAATATATATACCAATATTGGGAATGCAGAAGCCAAATAATGTCAAAGAATTGCAAAGATTTCTCTTGATGTTAAATTGCCTAGGGTCTTTAATATAAAATTTATATACGAAAAACAGAAACTTGAGGGAGTTATTAAAAAATTATGTTTATGGCACTGGTCGACTCAACATGATTTGGAATTTAAGAATTTAAAGAAGGAAATAACGGTTTCACCTGTGCTGATATAAGAGATAATTTTATCAGTAGATGCGTCGAAGTTTGCTCTTGGATCTACGATTTTACAGGAAAGACATCCAATTGCATATGCCTCAGTTTCTCTAACGGAATCCCAGAGGTGTTATGCGCAAATTGAGAAGGAACTTTTTGGTTGCATGAGATTCCATCAGTATGGGTCAAAAATTATTGTCGAAACAGACCATAAACCTCTCCTTAATTTGTTTGAGAAGCCCCTTTACAAAATTCCTCCACGACTTCCGAGGTTGGTGCTTAGATTACGATGTTATATACCCTTGTTATATATAAACCTGGCAAGGAATTGAAAATAGCAGATACGTTATCCCGGGCTCCTTTGGTAAACATGACAATGACAGATATGGATGAAGAGATTTCCCTCCATTGTAATTTTATTTTGTCTCACATGGAAATTCCGTTTGCAAATCTCGATTTGATAAAATAGCATATATTGAAAGATCCTATTTTTTCGAAAATCATTCAGTACGTTTAAGGTGGGTGTCCCCCAGAGAAGAAATTTGTGGAACCGAATGTATCACCATATTTCAAAATAAAAGATGAAAGATAAGAGAAATTACCTTTTTGAATGTAATTTTGCACAAGAATAATCAGATGTTGATTCCGAGTAGTTTACGAAAAGTGGTATTACGAAAGCTTCATGAAGGTCATTTGGGCATTCTTAGGCGCAAGAATTCGGCCCGGCAGGTGGTTTACTGGCCAAATATGTACAATAAAATTTGCCTTAAATACCAGAATAGTAACACATGACCCGAATTAATGTCACATGAAATTATAGATTTACCCTGGTATAAAGTTGGTTGCGACTTATTTCAGTTCAGGGATAAATCGTATTTATTGGTGGTAGATTACTTCTCCAAGTATGTGGAAATTGAGGTTCTCAATAATGGGTATAGTAGCTATTTTATAATTGGAAAACTGAAGTCAAATTTTTCTAGACATGGACTCCCGAATATTTTGATCTCGGATAATGGTCCTCCGTTCAATTCAAAGGAATTTGATCGACTGGGAGATATAACACAGGACATCCAGTCCGTACCTACCAAAATCGAATGGTTTAGCTGAAAGGTCAATTCAGACTGTAAAAAATTTATTTACAAAATGTATTGAAAGTGATTCTGATCCATACATAGCCTTACTTCACTACAGAACTACGCCTAAAGGAAATTTGTCTAGCAATTTTTAAAAAAACGCCGAATAGTTGTTGGTTTCCCAGGGAGATTGTAAATGTTTGCAAAGAACCACGATCATTTGTAATTATGGATAACAATGGCTCTCTGTTCAGAAGGAACCAAGAATATATAAGAAAAATGCCCCAAAATATTCCTAATGAAGGATCTAATGAAACGGATGAAGAGAGAATCTGTTGATTAAAATGAAAACATCAAGAATGAAAATGATAAATATGTAACTAGAAGTGGCAGGACTGTAAAACAACCTGCAAGGCTCAATTTGTAAATACATTTCAACGAATCTTTCATAACTATATTATAATTTGCTATATCGAATTTAAATCAGATAATTATAATTTGTATATCACTTTGTATATATTGAATTCACATATCTTAAGAAGGGAGAAGTTGTATATGTATATGTACTCCCACCTCTGTTATATGTATATTGGTATCCCCATCTAATAACTATCATATGTTACATTATGTATGTATGTATACGAAACACCCTGTGCTGTATGCTTGAATGGTATTCAACTATATTGTAACAGACACACAAGATATTATTAAAAAAAGTGACAGATACAACACGTAACATAATACTCGGTTGTTACAAAAAGCGTGTCAGAGCGCATTTCTGTATGCCTGTACCAAGCTGAGCAAATTACATATTAAAGTAATAATTCTTAAATGTCTAGCCTTTCAAATGCCACCTACATATATCAAATTTAAGAGTTGGAGAAAAAAGTATTTGAAATGACTAGAGATGAGTTGCTCGCGGCAAGCTTATTTTGGCTCACCATACAGATCCTAGGCACAGCTCCAGCAACATTGATCTTAACAGTGCGTTCCCATTTAAAAATGGATTTACATTATTTGCCACAGTGCAAATTTCAGTTACATAAAATTTCCAGAATTCTAATGCCTTCCACGTTTTACACTCTATCATAGGTATCTGGTATATTATTCATTGTTCGTTTTAAATTAAAACGAATATATAAATACAAAATTTGTGTGCAGAGGCATCCTTTATTCTATAATGTCGTAGATTGTTTGAATATTTCATATTATTAACAATATTTGCTAACTGCGTAGCACTGGCTGTCTACACCCCATATCCATCTGGAGATTCGAATATTACTAATCAAATGCTGGTGAGTTAAAAAATTATACTACGGTCTTAAAATTAATATATCATGTGTAGTCAAATACTGCAGAAGTATTTATTACCAAACTGAAGAATGACTTAGTGATGCTTATTCTAAAGATTAGGACATTAGAATTGAACTAACGGACAATCGTGAAGAATATAAATAATATTTGTGGTTTAAAGACAAGTTTAA
Source organism: Polietes domitor (assembly GCA_947397865.1). Lineage (NCBI taxonomy): Eukaryota > Metazoa > Arthropoda > Insecta > Diptera > Muscidae > Polietes > Polietes domitor. Next base: position 504,663 of record CANDYM010000001.1, read on the forward strand.
AACAAAAAACAATGGAGTATGAATACAAAACTGAAAACTAAATGACGTTAGTCAATGGGATACGAGGAAATCAAGATATCACTCATTGCTGCCGGATGTTTTCGATGTTGTTACTGGAGAAGATGTATGTCCAGAAACAAAAAGATATAATGGCTTTGCCATCAGATTATGGTAACTTTAGGAATCAACATCAAAGCCGGAATTCATGGTACAAGAGGAACGTCTGATTTGCCGAGTAATTATAAAGTCAACGGAGGTAATGGCTGCTGGATCACGAATTCATGGTAGGAGCGGTCAGAAGCAGATGGAAAGCCTAAATACTCAAAGAGCTTTGGACGCATTTTTGCGTGTGAATATATCTGAACATATACGTTGGTCTCCGAGTTGTTCGTTATTGAGACGACATTCTACCAACAATTAGCCCATAAATCTCGACCAATTGGATATCATACTACCTGAACCCTCTTATGATGTATGTGACGTTCATAATATGGAAATTATACGCCGAAATGCTGTGCCTCAATCACCAGTGCAGCATGAGCTTTTAATTTGTATTTTGATCCTTTACATTTCTCAACTAATAAACGCAAACATCCATCCAATCGAGTCCGTTTATAAATATCTTGCAATACATGTTTCGCTTATATCCATCTCTTGTAACTTCTCTGCTATCAAAAGGGAGTCCAAATAAAAAGTAGTTTGGTACCACAGATATTCCACACATAAAAGCTAGTTCCTTGATAAATATGCTCTTCCCATTTCCATGACAGTATTGGCAGTCAACTACTGCGATCTCGGCTCTGTCGAATTTAAATATTTCACTGGTTGAAAAGTAACAGAAGGGGACAACGTCGGAGATATTGCTTTTATTTCGAAGTTGCACATTATTTATGTTTATTTACATAAAAACTGCAAACACAAATGCCCACAGTTGAAAGAACTGAAATTTTGTTCCCTTTTGTAATTTTAAGATATATTATCTCCCAAATAAAAAGTAGTTTGGTACCACAGATATTCCACACATAAAAGCTAGTTCCTTGATAAATATGCTCTTCCCATTTCCATGACAGTATTGGCAGTCAACTACTGCGATCTCGGCTCTGTCGAATTTAAATATTTCACTGGTTGAAAAGTAACAGAAGGGGACAACGTCGGAGATATTGCTTTTATTTCGAAGTTGCACATTATTTATGTTTATTTACATAAAAACTGCAAACACAAATGCCCACAGTTGAAAGAACCGAAATTTTGTTCCCTTTTGTAATTTTAAGATATATTATCTCCCAAATAACGCAATACTTCCACAGGTGGTTAGAGATTTCTGAAACTATCAAAATATTCAATAATATTCTGATTTTTGTAGTAAGCTACCCAGTGTGTTCCAGGTCCTGCATGTGAGTCTAAATTAATTATTCCACATTCTCTATATTGAGGGGTTTTTGGGAGTCTGTCTCTCATGTAGACTCCTCTAAAATATGGCATATACTTATATCCAAATATTTTTAAATCGACATCAGTAGATTGTCGTCTGGGTAGTTGACTTCTTAGTTTTATGATACACGATCGTATAAGAGTCCATATCCTTTCTTTTATGGTTTAAAATAAAGTCCTTTACCCATAGAAACAGCCTCCATAGATTTATTATATATAGAGTTCTCTTCAAGCTGTTTTTGTATTTGTAGTTTTGCATTTTTTGTTGAGATAACTGTGTTTGCGATTGCTAACCCACCACTGGCCAAAGGTGGTCAAAATCCTCCAACTTTAGGAACTCTCAAAACCCATGGAGTTGTAACTTGTGACTTCTTCCCTCTAAACGATTTTCCGATAACTTTTCGTGCAATTTGTATGGCATTGCATAAATCTCTTCCACGTTTTATTAGCTAGTTCTCTATCGGCTTGATGACGTTTATCAATATTTTCTGTTTGTACCTTGCAGGCTGCATCCAATTCGTTTATGCCTTTATCACCCCTTTGCAATCATTTATCTAACTTTGTTCCGGGCCCGCAAAACTGATATTCAACTGATAATTAAATTGTTTAATAGTCCTCTTCCATGGATGCTTCTTTTTTCATTAACTTTGTTTTTTGCGTAAATAAACATTTATATGATAACGTTGCCCTGAAATTTCATAAATAAAAAACTCTCAATTCTTTGTTCAGTTGTCAAAATGCGTTTCGTAAAGCAGGATACAAATATTACAGTAAAAAACTTAGATTTAAATATTAATAAAACAAGACACAGTGCTATTCTACTAAGTTCTATAAGAGCTATAATTGTTGGTCCATCGAATTGTGGGATGACTAATATGACTAATATCAATTAATCGAATCTCCAAATGGTTTAAAATTTTAAAACATTTATCTATAATCAAAGTCCTTACATCAGCAAAAGTACGAATATCTATTTTTATTTCTCTAAATCCTAATGGTTGGCAAGTTTAAAATACAATTTGCCAACATACGAGGGCTTTGGTCGAATTTTTGGCCGTGTTCGCTCACGCACATTTCCATCGGCCCGATGTTCTTGCTCTTTGTGAGACCCAGGTGTGTGAGGATTCTGATCCACAGGATTTTCACATTCCTGGGTATCACACCCTATCTCTTTTTATCCCCCACAGAGGTCTTGTGGTATATGTACGTAAAAATATAGTGTTTCAGAGCCAGCATAACTTAAGCTCAGAAAATCCAGAATTTAACTCCCTTTGGGTTAAATTCAAGATTGGAACACACGTACTACATTTCGGATTTGTGTATAGAAGTCCACACGCGGAAAGGGAGGTTATCCTAAATGGATTTGAAGCCCTTTCCGATTAAATTACAAAAATTTTAGAGGATTGTCCTGGCAGTGAAATTGTGGTTGCTGGCGATTTCAATGTCCATAATTCCTCTTGGCTTGCTCATTCGACTCACTCAACACTGGAGGGTCAATACGCCGAGCTTTTTGCCAAGAGGAATTATGGACATTGAAATCGCCAGCAACCACAATTTCACTGACAGGATAGTCCTCTAAAATTTTTGTAATTGAATCGGAAAGGGCGTCAAAGCCATTTAGGGATACCTCCCTTTCCGCGTTTGGACTTCTATACACAAATCCGAAATGTAGTACGTGTGTTCCAATCTTGAATTTAACCCAAAGGGAGTTAAATTCTGGATTTTCAGAGTTTAAGTTATGCCGGCTCTGGAACACTATATCATTACGTACGTATACCAAAAGACCTCTGTGGGGGATAAAGAGGGATAGGGTGTGATACCCAGGAATGCGAAAATCCTGTGGATCAGAATCCTCACACACCTGGGTCTCACAAAGAGCAAAAACATCAGGCCGATGGAATTGTACATGAGCGTACACGGCAAAAAAAATCGCTCTCAGCCCTCGTACATTGGCAAATTGTACTTTAAACTTACCCACCATTAGAACAGACAAACAAGAAAAAAACAAAACAGAGTCAGTATACAGCTACAATTGCCAAACTCCTCTCCCTGCCGTTGCTGTATTCCCCCAATGCTCAGTGTTATGCCTTGAGCATTGGGCGAACAACGACAGAAAGAAAAGAGTGTCAACTGCACTGCACGAATAGGAAGGGGGGGGAAAGGGAAGGAGACAACGCACACACTACGGAGCGGACATAAATGTGTGGTCAGTGATGTGCGGCTGTTATGGATGCTGCTGCGATGTTTTGTTGTTTTTTGATGTTCGCGCTGATGTTATTGTTGTTGTTGTTGGGTTGTTTGGTTGTTTAAATGTTTTGGTCGGCGCGGCGCGACGCGGTTATTGTTGTTGGTTGTTTTCATTTTTTTCGTTTGATCTATTTTGTTCTTGTTTATGATTTCAGTATTTTGTTTCAATTTTTTTTTTTCTTTTTTATTTTAACACAAAACTGAACGGCACACAACACGGACGACAGAGAAACACAAGTACATCGGACGACGGACTGACAAACACATTATTCTACATGTAATGAAAGCTTCTATTGTTGAACGTTTCAATACAACTCTGAAGGGGATGATGAGGAAAGAATTTACAATAATGGTACTTACCACTGGATTTACATTTATAAAAAATTGATGGTAAACTATAATACAAATGTACATAGAATCAGATTGGCTCCAAGCAATGTAAACTCTACGAATGAGAAAGCTTTATTGAATACTGTCTACAGCCATCAAAAATTATTTAAACTTTTAAAGTTCCGTGTTGGAGATTACGTACGCATTAGTAAATATAAAAATATTTTTGATAAATGATATACACCAAATTTTACAAGAGACATATTTAAAATAAGTTCTATACAAATTACAAACCCCGTTACATACATATTGGAAGATTATCAAGGAAACCACATCAAAGGCGGATTCTACAAGGACGAGATACGACGCACTCGATTTCCCAATACATATCTGATTGAAAAAGTAATTAAAACTAAAGGTGATAGGGCGTATGTAAAATAGTTGGGCTTCTCAGATAAACATAATTCTTGGATAAGTAAAACTGAAATATCGTAATAAAAAGTAAATAAAAATAATAATAAAACAGAACATGCTATGACTTTTTCATTCAGTTTTCATGCTTCACAATGTCAATAGCATTAGCTTTGAGCGGAAAGTTTTCAATCTTGACCACAAACAATTTTCCACCGATTGAATTGGTTGGTGACTATGAGTGTTGTCTTATAGATTTTCACGCGTACAATTATATTCCTAATATAGATTATGATAACAATTTATTCCACATTTATGACAAAGTAATAGAAATTCCTATCAGATCTTATGAATTAGAAGATATCGTTGACTACTTAACGTTTATGTATGGAAACAGCACAATGGAAACAAAACTATTGACATATCAGCAAATAATAATACTCTACAAATCGAAATACACTCTTCTCGCGATAGAATCTTGTTCGATCGAGATCTTTCAATAGGAAAGTTATGAATAATATGCCTGCACATACTGTTCACGAATTTGCAATAAACGTTCATCCAGGATATAAACTAGTCGATATGCTAAAAACCTTAATCTCTTTACCTGTCAACGTCAAAGAAATAAGTTCTATTACCGTTTGGATTGTTGACCAGGAAGGTCTTAATACATTTTCGAGGAGAAGAAATTACGCTTCGAATACATCTAAAGTCGAAATGATAATTTATAATAAATGTAGTAATCGAAAAAGGACATTAAACATTCGCAACCAAACAGTCAAGCCTAAAAGACCATTCATAACAGACGAAAATAGAAAATTTTTGCAATCACTAAATCTAAAGTTAAAAAGTAATGTCTACTGAATGTTTTGGAAACACCGTTCTCAGATGAGAATATAATAAAAAAAGACTATCACAGTTATGTACAGCTGAGAAATGGTGGATGAAATAATGGTAAAGATTTGCCGATGGGTGCATTTAATTTTTACGTCCCCCTACATCTATTACTTGGTTTAGCTGAATAGTAAGCATTATCTTATTCTCCTTCGGAGCTCAAGCGATGTCAACACATTTTATTCAACTGATGAAAACGAAACATTGAATTTATCGATTATAAATAGAACCTGGAGAATTCTGCATGTAAATGTTTCGGATTCATTTAAGATAAAGGCTATGAAATTGAAAATTTTTGATTTGTCCTTCGTCTGAGTCACACACGTTTCCTATGTCGTCCGAATTTTGTAGTAGTTGTTTCGTATTATGTGTTTGTGTGCCTAAAAAAATATTCTTAGATCACCTAAACTAACCAAACAGAAAAATTAATTAAAATTGAGCTCACAAAATCCGGAATTTAACCCCCTTTGGGTTAAATTCAGGATTGGAACGCACATACTGCATTTCAGATTTGTGTATAGAAGTCTAAACGCGGAAAGGGAGGAATCCCTAAATGGCCCTTTCCGACTCAATCACAAAAATTTTAGTGGATTGTTCTGACAGTGAAATCGTGGTTGCTGGTGATTTCAATGTCCATAATTCCTCTTGGCTTGCCCATTCGAGCCACTCAACTCTGGAGGGCCATTACGCCGATATTGAACAATCGGACACTCTTGATGTTCTGAGAATGAAGATACATTGTGATGTTCGTTGGACAAAACATTTATTTGGTGTGTCGAAAGAAGCATTCAAGTGTCTTGGCTTTTTAAAGCGGTGTAAGAAATTCTTCACTCCTGCCGATGTTCTCAATATTTGCATTATGTACAATATTTACATATGTACCTAAGATGCAATACAACTCCCATATATGGTCGGGTGCTCCAAGATCTTCCTCGGAGCTACTTGACCGTGTTCAGAGGAGGGCGATGGTGTTGTGACAGTAGGATATCCAGTTCTATTGTCTCCCTTGAACATCGTCGTAATGTGGGATGTGTGTCGCTGTTTTATCGATACTTTTATGGCGTTTGCTCCTCGGATATTAGTAATCTCACACCGGACGTGAGGACGTTCGGAAGAGATACGTGACTTTCAAGGAACTCTCACCCATTTGTTGTCGATTGGACAGCTGGCCGCACTACTCATTACGGAATGAATTCTATTTTTGCTCGCGCAACTCGTATGTGTAATGGACTTCCGGCAAATATCTTTCCCGCCAATTATGACATCCTGAGATTCAAAATAGATGTCAACAAATACTTCTCCCTTTTCCTTCATCCTACCCCTTATCATCCTTCAGCCAACGCAATGCATTTATAAGGGAAATCCTCTGAATGGTGGTTCAGTGAAAAAAAAACTAAGCTATTACACGAGAGAACCGCAACCACTCATAACATGTGAACATTCTAAGCAGACTACGATAGCCGTAATTGATGTAAGCAATCAAAACGAATCGATAAAGTTTTTACGTCAATGGGTAAAAATTGAGTTTGAAAACGGCAAATCAATTCCAGAAAATGCATGCTGCATACTGCTTAATACTCCATGATCGTTTATTAGAATACACACCGTTAACTGGAATAGTATGAACAATTTTATGAATTTTATACTTACATGATTTAAGAATTTAATAAATAAAATAAATTTTTTATATTTTTTAAACAACAACCAAATTGTTTTTTATTGAAAAGTATGAAAATTGTATATAATATTTATGAAAACGTTATGAATTAACAATTGTCATCATCATCTTCTTCTGGTACTGTCTCAAGAAGATTGTTAATTGACATTTCTTCGTCTAATTCTATTTTTGTGATGACCCCAAGCATAGGTATTTATACCATCACTACTAATTTTTCTCTTATCGTCATTGTAGCTTAGGGTTACCTTATTTAAATTATTTGAATATATTTTATGCACGACTTGATGTGAATGTCAACATATCGTCAATATATATTTTTTTATTTAGCATACAGTCTCTGTAGTTAGCTATACTATATTTATCAAGCACATATTTTTTGACACCTTTAGACTTTTTGATTTCTTTTACTTCTTCACCATTCTCAGTCGTAAAGGAGTACATTTTTGACACAAGACCAATGAATTCGGTCCCACAATTCTCATCTTTCATCATACCGAATATTTTTTTCCTCAATTGTGGTATCTGAAATATATATATTTTTTTGGATACTCAGACGTATCAAAATATTTCTCAATTTCAATTTTGTTAATTTTTGAATAAAAGTCTACTTTATATATTGTATAAATAAAGGAGTCTGTGCCCATATAATTTAGGAATAACTGGTCACCAAATTTGGGATGCATAAAACCATAATGAAAATCATATATTTTATACTTAGATAAGTCCAATACACAAAGCGCTAAATACTGGGATATGGTCCTGGCTCAAGACCATTTTGAAGCTAATATTAATTACTAACACTGATAGAAAACTATCAATGGTACTATGAGTGTTGATAAGTTCGGACATTATTCTAAGAAAAAATATAATATAGATATATTAAAGAAAAATGTTCCGAAATTTTTGGGAATCAATGTGGACAAAAATAATAACCTTAACGTCACCGACAGAGGAAGCAGACGCAGTTAACAGTGTTTACGTACAGACGCAAATCGAAAGCACACAAGTCAAATATCAAATATTTTTAATAAAGGATATACACCAAATTTTACAAGAGAGATATTTACAATAAGTTCTATACAAATTACAAACCCCGTTACATACATATTGGAAGATTATCAAGGAAACCACATCAAAGGCGGATTCTACAAGGAGGAGATACGACGCACTCGATTTCCCAGTAAAAATCTGATTGAAAAAGTAATTAAAACTAAAGGTGATAGGGCGTATGTAAAATAGTTGGGCTTCTCAGATAAACATAATTATTGGATAAGTAAAACTGAAATATCGTAATAAGAAGTGAATAAAAATAATAATAAAACAGAACATACTATGACTTTTTCATTCAGTTTTCATCCTTCACAATGTCAATAGCATTAGCTTTGAGCGGAAAGTTTTCAATCTTGACCACAAACAATTTTCCACCAATTGAATTGGTTGGTGACTATGAGTGTTGTCTTATAGATTTCCACGCGTACAATTCTATTCCTAATATAGATTATGATAACAATTTATTCCATATTGGTGACAAAGTAATAGAAATTCCTATCAGATCTTATGAATTAGAAGATATCGTTGACTACTTAACGTGTATGTATAAAAAAAAAGCACAATGGAAACAAAACTATTGACATATCAGCAAATAATAATACTCTACAAATCAAAATACACTTTTCTCACGATAGAATCTTGTTCGATCGAGATCTTTCAATAGGAAAGTTATTTGGGTTCAATGAACGAAAATTGAAAGCAGAAAAGAAACATGTATCAACATGTTAACATTTTAAAAGTGAATGCTATACAGGTACAATGTAGCATTGCAACAGGTGTATATATGAATAATATGCCTGCACATACTGTTCACGAATTTGCAATAAACGTTCATCCAGGATATAAACTAGTCGAAATGCCAAAAACCTTACCTGTCAACGCCAATGAAATAAGTTATATTACCGTTTGGATTGTTACCAGGAAGGTCTTAATACATTTTCGAGGAGAAGAAATTACGCTTCGATTACATCTAAAGTCGAAATGATAATTTATAATAAATGTAGTAATCGAAAAAGGACATTAAACATTCGCAACCAAACAGTCAAGCCTAAAAGACCAATCATAACAGACGAAAATGTTTGCAATCACTAAATCTAAAATTAAAAAATAATGTCTGACATACTGAATGTTTTGGAAAGACCGTTCTCAGATGAGAATATAATAAAAAAAGACTATCACAGTTATGTACAGCTGAGAAATGGTGGATGGAATAATGGTAAAGATTTGCCGATGTGTGCAGTTAATTTGTATATCCCCCTACATCTATTATTTGGTTACAGTTATGTACAGCTGGATGGAATAATGGTAAAGATTTGCCGATGGGTGCATTTAATTTTTATGTCCACCTACATCTAAAGGGTGTTTTTTATTGAGGTATAGAACTTCGAATTGAAATAAAACACAAGAAAATCGTTTTAATGTCCATCAATTTGGCTTTATTGGAAGGATAATTTTATGCCATTAATGTTTAAATATGATTTCGGGCATGTGGCCGCCGCGGCTGGCTCGAATATAGCCAATTCTACAGGTCCAATTTTCAACCACTTTTTCGAGCATATGGGGCCGTATGTTGGCAATAACGCCACGAATGTTGGCTTCCAAGTCCCCTAACGTTTCTGGTTTGTTGGCGTAGACGAGCGACTTCACATATCCCCAAAGAAAATAATCCAATGGTGTCAAATCACACGATCTTGTTGGCCAATTGACAGGACCATTCCGCGAAATTATGCGCTCATCAAATGTTTCCTTCAATAATTCGATTGTGACGTGCGCTGTGTGGCATGTAGCGCCGTCTTGTTGGAACCACAACTCATCCACATTCATGCCATCCAATTCGGGAACAAAATAGTCGGTTATCATGGCTCTATACCGGTCTCCATTAACGGTAACTGACTCTCCAGCATTATTTCGGAAGAAGTATGGCCCAATGACTCCACCAGCCCATAGACCACACCAAACAGTCAGTTTTTGTGGATGTAATGGCGTCTCAAGGGTCTCATGTGGATTCTCTTCACTCCAAATGCGGCAATTTTGCTTGTTGACGTAGCCATTCAACCAAAAATGAGCCTCATCACTGAACAAAATTTTGTGATGAAAATCAGCATCGAGATGAATCTCATTTTCGGCCCATACACCAAAATCACGACGCATTGCATGGTATCGCGGCTTTAATTCTTGCACAAGCTGGATCTTGTAAGGTCGCAAGCCAAGATCTTTGCGCAAAATCTTCCATAAAGTTGATGGACAAAGTTCCAATTGCTGTGCACGGTGGCGAATCGATTCATTCGGGTCCTCTTCAATACTTTGCTCTACAGCGGCAATTGTTTCTTCGGTGCGCACTGTTCGACGTCTCTGCGGATGCGTATTATCACATAGAGTAAACGTAGTGCGAAAACGATCCATGGTTAACCGAATTAATTGCTCTGATGGACGATTATGTCGACCATAAAATGGACGGAGCTTGCGGTGAACTTCGCGAACTGAACCATTACTTTCGAAATAAATTTGCACGATTTGCAAGCGTTGTTCTTTTGTCAACCTGTTCATGATGAAATGGCAAACCAAACTAAATATTAATCACTTGACAGCTGACAAAATGGCCGCCAGTTAAAAAAGTGATGCCAACTTAAAGTTCTATACCCCAATAAAAAACACCCTGTATTAGTTGGTTTAATTGTAATGTAATTTGTATTGCGTTTTTTGGGTCAGGTAAGTGATACTGACTCATTGATTATAGAGTCGGTTTGATTTTATAGATAAAGGGCCACAGAAAAAAGAGGTTGAGCAAATATTGACAAGTTGTTTGGCATTTAGGCCAACAGCTAACAGATAAATATGATAAATGTCAAAAATAAATCGATTGGAAATGGCTTCAGTTAAAGCTAACAAAAATATTTTTTTCTGGGACAGTCCTTAGCAAACAATTTATTCTTATTGTTCACAATAAATTCGAAAAACTCACAATACGATCGTAATGGAATGACAAATGAATGAGCTAGAAAACGAATTTAGCCAAAATCATGTTCTTTACTTATTCTCCTTCGGAGCTCAAGCGATGTCAACACATTTTATTCAACTGATGAAAACGAAACATTGAATTTATCGATTACAAATATAATCTGGAGAATTCTGCATGTAAATCTTTCGGATTTATTTAAGATAAAGGTTATGAAATTGAAATTTTTAGTTTGTCCTTCGTCTGAGTAGTTTCCTATGTCGTCTCCTATATTATTTCCATCGACCAGATGTACTTGCTCTATGTGAGACACCGGTGCGTGAGGGTTCTGATCCACAGGATTTTCACGTACCTAGGTATTACACCTATCACTTTGTAACGAAGTTGTCGTTACATAATTATTTTGTATATTAAATATATTTAACATTTCTTTACCAATGTAATACATTGCATGAATTCCATTATTTGAAGTATTATTACTTGTTACATTTGGTATAATTATAATTTAAGAGTAGTTGTATAAGAGTAATATGTATAAGAAAGCCAGCACGGCGTGCACAGATCTCTCTCTCTCTCTTTCTCTCTGGCACTCATATTGATGTCGTCGTGATCATCACGATCACACTCTTGTTTTCTCGAACACAAACTTATTTCTACTACTACGTTTTCGCAGTTGTGGCCTTATGTGATCGTCACTACTACATTAGTTCGACTTCATCTGTCGTACAGTGAGGACAGTTGCTGCAAGTATGTGACAGCTTCGGTAGCAGCCACACTCACGCAGATGGGTCGAGCTCGGTAGTATTGTCGCTCAGGGAAACTACTGGATTTTTACAGCCATAGATCCCAGGCACAATAGTAGTAGTGTAGAGGGATTCTACTGGTTTCTTACAGCCATAGTTCCCAGACACCTTTGTAGTATTGCACAGGGACACTACTGGTATTGACAGCCATAGTTCCTAGGCGTATTAGTAGTCAACTAATACACTAAACCACCAAACTACATACCACACATAATTCCGATTTTACGGCATCTAGATCTTTCTGGTTGGATCTACGAAGCTCGCAAGTCCGTTCGCGGATAACCTCGTGGGAGATCTTTCTGTTCTCTGGCTGCTGTGTTGGGTTCATTCTTGAGTTATCTCTTGTTTTGGCGAATAATTTATAATAAATAATTATAAAATTTGAAATTCACTTGGTCTTTTTATAATCCTGGTACTGGCTGAAACTACCCTGGCTAAGACTATTATAAATGGCGCCCGAGCATCTCGATAAAAACAACCATAAATATTAAACATATATAAATTTTAAATTTATCTTACATAACAAGAAAATCACGTATAATCTTAAAACATGAGTCGTGCTTTTATTAACCAAATGCGTAAAAATGACTTGTGTTCAGGACTGAAGGAACTAGGACTAGATGGTGAAGGAACTGTAGACGAACTGAGAACCCGACTGAGGAAATACATGGATAGTGAAGATATACCACCAGACCATATGGAATTCATTCAAGGTTTGAGGTTAAAATACGAAAGTGATCCCGGTAAAAACCTAAATGTCCATTCGATACGCCTTGCTCGTGCCTCCTCGCCGATACCATGTAACGAACGGAGCTCAGTCAACATGTCCGATGTATGTGATAAGGTACGTAAATGGGGTGTAAAATATGACGGAGGAAGGGATCCGTTGTGTTTTTTAGAACGTATCGAAGAGCTGGCCACTTGTTATTCCATTTCCCGAAATGACCTTCTAAACTATATGCCTGAACTTTTTAAAGTTCATATAGAAATAACAAATTGAATTGGAAATCATATGAAGATTTTGTTGATGATTTCAAGTTGTTCTTCCTACTAACCCGATTCTTGGAGCTTGATGACGAAATAAGAAACAGGGTGTAACACACGGAAGAATGTTTTGTTGATTATGTAACTGCTCTACAATCTTTAATGCGTTGGACAGATTTATCACCAGATGCTCAGCTAGAGAGAATTTATCGGAACTATCGAGCAGAGTATAAGCTTTATATCAAGAGACGATCATTTACAAAACTACGTGAACTTATTATGATGGCACAAGAATACGAAGATATTCGTTCAGAAGAGGTCTCACAAAAGAAGGTAATACGCCATGTACAATCGGCAGCTGCTTTCAATCTTAAGCGAAATATATGCTATCGTTGTGGAGAAAGCGGCCATCACAGGGCCACATGTTCAAAACCTTTGGTCCTATTCTGTTGGGATTGTGGGAAAAAAGAAGTGAAAACTGTTAATTGCTGCAGAACTGATACGGGAAACTCACGAGGAGGTCCTTCAGCAAGGGAAGAAGAAGTCGATCTCTAAAGATTAAACCTTTCCCAATTACTATACAACTTGACGACGACTTACGACTACGAACATGGCTCACGATTAAAAACAAAACGATCCCGGCGATCATGGATACTGGAGCAACTAATTCGTGCATACATTTGCCGTTAGCGGAAGAATTGCGGGTCCCAATAGTCGCCGCAAAATTTAAAACACTATGTCTAGCTGATCAATCAAAAATACACGCTGAAGGGTCTACACGTCGTTGGTTCGTGATGAATGGTGTAGTTTACCGACATAATTTTCTGGTGCTAAGATCAAGCTTAGATCCAATCATTATTGGGATGAATTTTTTACATGAAAGTGGTAGCGAACTCCACATTGTTACCCGGAATCAACACAATAACACATTAGGTTCGGCACACAACTTTAAATTTGCTCAAATTAGTTCATTACAGGTTACACCAAATGAAACATGTCGGGAGGATATACTTGTAGAGCGACAAATACAAACGTTCCTAAATAACGAGCTTCCTCGATTTGAAGCAATTGAGGGTCATTCAAATGCAACGGAACACACGATCACGATGAAACATTCGCGACCATTATGTCAACGGTATTATCCCCGAAATCCAGCCATGCAAAAGGTTATTGATGACCAGATCGACCAACTTTTAAAAGAAGAAAGAATTGAACCATCGAAGAGCCCTTACAGTTCTCCTATTGCTCGGAAAAAGAATAATAAATGGCGGTTATGTGTAGATTTTAGGCAGATAAACGAAAATTCAATTAGAGATGCATACCCTATCCCTCAAATAAATGCAATTCTGGAAAAGCTCAGAAAGAGCAAATTCTTTAGTACTATTGATCTTCGAAATGGGTATTGGCATATACCTATGGCCCCTCAAAACAAAAATTATACTGCATTCACGGTACCCGGACGTGGTTTATTCCAATGGCGTGTTATGCCATTCGGTTTGCACTCGGCACCTACCACATTCCAGAGGGCTCTCGATTCAGTGATTGGCCCCGAATTGGATTCTTTTGCGTTCGCATATCTTGACGATATAGTGGTTCTAGGGAGTACACTGGAAGAACATCTCCGAAACCTCAAAACTGTTTTCGATCGTCTGGTGGCAGCCAAGTTAAGAATAAATCGAGAAAAGTGACGATTTGCTAAAAGGGAAATTCAATATCTCGATCATGTGATCAGTGAAGACGGCATACATACCGATCCCGAGAAGGTTAATGCAGTGGTGGCCTTACCGGAACCGACAACTCTTAAACAATTAAGATCTTTCCTCAATACAGCATCCTGGTATCGAAGATTCGTACAGGACTTCTCCACGTTAACAAGCCCCTTGAACAAGCTTTTGAAGAAAGGCCAAAGGTGGGAATGGGGTTCAGATCAAAAATCCGGCTTCGAGGAGGTTAAACAGAAGCTTATAGAAGCTCTAGTTCTCACTTGTCCAGATTTTAATAGAATATTTATATTACAAACGGATGCTAGTGACGTTGGTTTGAGTGTTGTGCTAACACAAGAGTTCGAAGAAGGGGAAAAGGTAATTGCCTACGCCAGTCCACACTTTCTGACACGGAAAAGAACTACACGGTGACTGAAAAGGAATGCCTTGCAATTATCTGGGGAATTCGGAAAATGAGGCATTATATAGAGGGTTATCATTTCGTTATTATTACCGACCACCAGTCGTTAAAATGGCTTAATTCTATTCAATCTCCGTCAGGAAGAATCGCCCGTTGGGCTCTTGAAATGATGCAGTTTGACTACGAAATTCGATACAGAAAAGGTAAATACAACGTTATTGCAGATTCACTCTCACGATCTCCATTACCATCTGAAGAGGATACTCCGGTCATTTTACAACTATTGAAAGGCTCCGAATCCAGCGATGATCATTGGTATAAGAAAAAAATGAAAACCGTACGTGATAATCCAAAAGAAGTTCCGGATTATCAAATTGATGGAAACGGAAATTTACGAAGGCACATTTACGATTCGTCCGCCTATAACGATGAATATCCTATCCCATGGAAACTGGTTGTACCCAAGTCAGATAGACTTCGGGTGCTCACTGAATGTCATGATGATATAACTGCCGGACATTTAGGTATTAACAAAACAATAGCGAGAGCTACAAAATTTTACTACTGGCCTGGCATTTTCAGAGACATCGCTAATTATGTCAGGAAATGCAAAAACTGTCAACGTTTCAAACCCCTACAACAAGCACCTGCTGGAAAGATGCACACTTCAAATGTATCCCAACCGTGGCACACTGTTTGCGCTGATTTTGTAGGGCCGCTACCCCGCTCCGTTCACGGCAATACTACATTAATTGTATTTCACGATAAATTCAGCAAGTGGTCCGAATTTGTAGCAACTAGGCAGACTACTACAAAAACGTTCATTAAGGCTTTCCGCGAAAGAATTCTGGCTCGGTTTGGAGTACCTCATACTTTGCTGACGGATAATGGTGCGCAATTCACCAGCAGAGAGTGTCAAAAATACTTCAAATCTCTTGGCGTCAAACAGCACTTTACAGCACCATACTCATCTCACGAAAACCCTACGGAACGGTCTAACAGAACAATAAAAACGATGATATCACAATATACGCGCGAAAATCAACGAAAATGGGATGATCATTTACCCGAACTGTCGCTAGCAGTGAACTCCAGTAAACAAAGCTCAACAAAGTTTAGTCCAGCGTATTTAACCCAAGGTAGGGAACTTCGTCTCCCTAATTCATTATTCAACGAAAAGACTGATTCGGAAAACGTCGAAACTACGATTGAACCCGACGAAAAATTCAAACATTTACAGGACGTTTTTAAACTGGTTCAGTCCAATCTGCAACCACCGCACAAGCCATACACTATAATTTTAGACGACGTGAATGGGCTCCGCGAAAAGGCGATCTGGTTATGGTAAGGAAACGCGTACTATCAAAAGCTATCGATCACTTTGCAGCTAAACTAGCTCAAAGAATCGAGGGTCCGCATATAGTGAAAGAATTTATTTCTCCGGTAATTGTACATCTTATTGATTGCGAGAGTAAAAAGAGCCGAGGCACTGCACATCTCAAAGACATAAAACCGTATTACGATTGATGTACATAATGTCGACTTCAAAGTTCGAACAAAGTTTGCAAAGTTTAGGAAGTCGATGAAACGAGAGAACGAGAAACGTAATAAGATAAAGCAAATCGAACCACTGTGGAATATGTCAAAAGCAAAAAATTATTTCTGTCAAAAATAACCTTCCTAGGCTGGAAATCCAAAACATTGTCAGTAAGTCCGCGCGATCCTCCGATGTACTAGCGAATCTTGTCACCGAGCTAAGAATTGATAAAAACGATGACGACGGTATCTTTAGTTCATTTGTACGCGAAATACTCCCCACCATTGAGCCAATTCAACCGGGACGCCGCACACGTTTCATAAAAGAAACAACTTTCGGCATGGTTGAAATATATATTAGGCGGTCCCTGGATATATGGATAGTATTTGAGGACGTAAAACTGGTCTTCCCGAAACCGAGAAACGACATGGCGATCGACGCTTCAGTTCCCTAAAAATTCCCAAACCAGGAGGGAGATGTAACGAAGTTGTCGTTACATAATTATTTTGTATATTAAATATATTTAACATTTCTTTACCAATGTAATACATTGCATGAATTCCATTATTTGAAGTATTATTACTTGTTACATTTGGTATAATTATAATTTAAGAGTAGTTGTATAAGAGTAATATGTATAAGAACGCCAGCACAGCGTGCACAGATCTCTCTCTCTCTCTCTCTGGCACTCATATTGATGTCGTCGTGATCATCACGATCACACTCTTGTTTTCTCGAACACAAACTTATCTCTACTACTACGTTTTGGCAGTTGTGGCCTTATGTGATCGTCACTACTACATTAGTTCGACTTCATCTGTCGTAGAGTGAGGACAGTTGCTGCAAGTATGTGACAGCTTCGGTAGCAGCCACACTCACGCAGATGGGTCGAGCTCGGTAGTATTGTCGCTCAGGGAAACTACTGGATTTTTACAGCCATAGATCCCAGGTACAATAGTAGTAGTAGTAGTGTAGAGGGATTCTAATGGTTTCTTACAGCCATAGTTCCCAGACACCTTTGTAGTATTGCACAGGGACACTACTGGTATTGACAGCCATAGTTCCT
Source organism: Polietes domitor (assembly GCA_947397865.1). Classification (NCBI taxonomy): domain Eukaryota; kingdom Metazoa; phylum Arthropoda; class Insecta; order Diptera; family Muscidae; genus Polietes; species Polietes domitor. Next base: position 522,174 of record CANDYM010000001.1, read on the forward strand.
ATAGTATAGTTTAGTGTATTAGTTGACTAGTAATACGCCTAGTAGTCAACTAATACACTAAACCACCAAACTACATACCACATATAATTCCGATTTTACGTCATCTAGATCTTTCTGGTTGGATCTACGAAGCTCGCAAGTCCGTTCGCGGATAACCTCGTGGGAGATATTTCTGTTCTCTGGCTGCTGTGTTGGGTTCATTCTTGAGTTATCTTTTGTTTTGGCGAATAATTTATAATAAATAATTATAAAATTTGAAATTCACTTGGTCTTTTTATAATCCTGGTACTGGCTGAAACTACCCTGGCTAAGACTCTTATAACTTTTTATTCCTCACAGAGGTCTTGTGGTCTACGTACGAAATGACATAGCGTTCCATAGCCAGCAACACTTGAGCTCACAAAATCCGGAATTTAACTCTCTTTGGGTTAAATTCAGGATTGGAACGCACATACTGCATTTCGGATTTTTGTATAGAAGTCTAAACGCGGAAAGGGAGGAATCCCTAAATGGCTTCGACGACCTTTCCGACTTAATCACAAAAATTTTAGAGGATTGTTCTGACAGTGAAATCGTGGTTGCTGGTGATTTCAATGTCCATAATTCCTCTTGGCTTGCCCATTCGAGCCACTCAACTCTGGAGGGCCAATACGTTGAGCTTTTTGCCGCGCATAATGACTTGACGCAACTAGTGAATGAACCAACTCAGTGAATGAAGGGCAACACCTAAATATTCTTGATCTTTTCTTAACTTCACACCCTGAAAGTATGAAGTTGATGTTCTTGCACTTCTTGGTAATTCGGATCACTATATTGTTTCAGCATCTTTTTCGTATTCCGCTCTTCGTGTCGCTTCGACATCAGCCCCAAAGCGGACAATTTATGTTTACGAAAAGGCACGTTGGGCCGAGCTCAACCACTTTTTCCAGCATTTCAATTGGAAACTTTGATTTCTAAATGACGATACAGATGCTGCGGCTCAAATGATTGAAAATATTATATTGATTGGAATGAAGTCATTTATTCCAACCAAAGTTATTTCGGACCATCCATAAAATACTAAATAAATATGACAGACATGTAAAAATGCTGTCAGATCCAAAGAGGAAGCGTTCAGAAAATGGTGTTTTAATAAAAATGCCAGCACTGATCTGCTACGAAAGCAAACAAGAACCATGTGTGCCAGGGTACTTAGACGGGAAAAGTTTATACACGAAGAACGTATTCGTACCAAAGAAGGATAACTCCTCATCTATCCCAACTCTTGTTAAAGATGACCAGATATTCACTAACCCGGTTGCCAAAGCTAACCTATTGGCTGAAATATTTGCTCCCCGTAATCGAAAATGTATCTAGTTCCATGCTTCCGATATTTTTTCGAACACGTGGAGTTAAAAGGGTTCTTGCAAATCTCGACGTAAATAAATCTCGAGGCTCGGGTGGTATCTCAGCACTTGTTCTATGTAAGTGCTCTTCGACGCTAGCCCGTCCACTTCGCAACCTTTTCAACCTTGCATACCGTGCAGTGGTCTTTCCAGCGCGTTGGAAGATTGCTGGTGTCCGAAAAGTGGAATCGATCCATCCACCAGTTTGGCGAGAGTAAGGTTGTTGATCTGTTGATTTATATCGAGCTTCCTCAGAGATCCCACTATACGAGTTGTTGTAGATGGGTTCTCAACCGACGAGCATAGGTTAACCGCAGGGCTTTTTCCTTCCCTCATCCTTTTTTCTTATTTTCATCGAAGACCTCTTGGATCGGACTACAAATCCAATCTACTCATTCGCGGATGACATCAACCTCTGTCATTCTTACTCATTCGATCATAGACCAAGTCGTCAAGAAATTGAGGAGAAAAGGCGATTGATGGATGAGTCACTCAGCCAGGATTTACTGGCCATTTCCAAATGGGGTCAAGTGAATAGAGTGAACTTTAATGCTCGTAAGACCCAATGCTCCTTGTTGTCTCACAAGTGATATATTGATCCAATGGTGTCGTCGATTTCTATGAACGGTGTAGATATTGAACAATCGGACACTCTTGATGTTCTGAGCTTGAAGATACATTGTGATGTTCGTTGGACAAAACATGTATTTGGTGTGTCGAAAGAAGCTTTCAAGTGTCTTGGCTTTTTAAAGCAGTGTAAAAAATTCTTCACTCCTGCCGATCTTCTCAATATTTGCATTATGTACAATATTTACATAAGTACCTAAGATGCAATACAACTCCCATATATGGTCGGGTGCTCCAAGATCTTCCTCGGAGCTACTTGACCGTGTTCAGAGGAGGGCGATGGTGTTGTGACAGTAGGATATCCAATTCTATTGTCTCCCTTGAACATTGTCGTAATGTGGGATGTGTGTCGCTGTTTTATCGATACTTTTATGGCGTTTGCTCCTCGGATATTAGTGATCTCATACCGGACGTGAGGACGTTCGGAAGAGATACGCGACTTTCAAGGAACTCTCACCCATTTGTTGTCGATTGGACAGCTGGCCGCACTACACATTACGGAATGAATTCGATTTTTGCTGGCGCAACTCGTATGTGGAATCGACTTCCGGCAAATATCTTTCCCGCCAATTATGACATCCTGAGATTCAAAATAGATGTCAACAAATACTTCTCCCTTTTCCTTCATCCTACCCCTTATCAACCTTTAGCCAACGCAATGCATTTATAAGGGAGATGCCCTGAATGGTGGTTCAGTGAAAAAAAACTAAGCTATTACATAGAGAACCGCAACCACTCATAACGTGTGAACATTTTAAGCAGACTACGATAGCCGTAATTGATGTAAGCAATCAAAACGAATCGATAAAGTTTTTACGTCAGTGGGTAAAAATTGAGTTTGAAAACGACAAATCAATTCCAGAAAATACAGCTGCATACTGTTTAATACTCCGTGATCGTTTATTAGATTACACACCGTTAACTGGAATAGTATGAACAATTTTATGAATTTTATACTTACATGATTTAAGAATTTAATAAATAAAAAAACTTCTATATTTTTTAAACAACAACCAAATTGTTTTTTATTGAAAAGTATGAAAATTGTATATAATATTTATGAAAACGTTATGAATTAACAATAGTCATCATCATCTTCTTCTTCTACTGTCTCAAGAAGATTGTTAATTGACATTTCTTCGTCTAATTCTATTTTTGTGATGACCCCAAGCATAGGTATTTATACCATCACTACTAATTTTTCTCTTATCGTCATTGTAGCTTAGGGTTACCTTATTTAAATTATTTGAATATATTTTATGCACGACTTGATGTGAATGTCAACATATCGTCAATATATATTTTTTTATTTAGCATACAGTCTCTGTAGTTAGCTATACTATATTTATCAAGCACATATTTTTTGACACCTTTAGACTTTTTGATTTCTTTTACTTCTTCACCATTCTCAGTCGTAAAGGAGTACATTTTTGACACAAGACCAATGAATTCGGTCCCACAATTCTCATCTTTCATCATACCGAATATTTTTTTCCTCAATTGTGGTATCTGAAATATATATATTTTTTTGGATACTCAGACGTATCAAAATATTTCTCAATTTCAATTTTGTTAATTTTTGAATAAAAGTCTACTTTATATATTGTATAAATAAAGGAGTCTGTGCCCATATAATTTAGGAATAACTGGTCACCAAATTTGGGATGCATAAAACCATAATGAAAATCATATATTTTATACTTAGATAAGTCCAATACACAAAGCGCTAAATACTGGGATATGGTCCTGGCTCAAGACCATTTTGAAGCTAATATTAATTACTAACACTGATAGAAAACTATCAATGGTACTATGAGTGTTGATAAGTTCGGACATTATTCTAAGAAAAAATATAATATAGATATATTAAAGAAAAATGTTCCGAAATTTTTGGGAATCAATGTGGACAAAAATAATAACCTTAACGTCACCGACAGAGGAAGCAGACGCAGTTAACAGTGTTTACGTACAGACGCAAATCGAAAGCACACAAGTCAAATATCAAATATTTTTAATAAAGGATATACACCAAATTTTACAAGAGAGATATTTACAATAAGTTCTATACAAATTACAAACCCCGTTACATACATATTGGAAGATTATCAAGGAAACCACATCAAAGGCGGATTCTACAAGGAGGAGATACGACGCACTCGATTTCCCAGTAAAAATCTGATTGAAAAAGTAATTAAAACTAAAGGTGATAGGGCGTATGTAAAATAGTTGGGCTTCTCAGATAAACATAATTATTGGATAAGTAAAACTGAAATATCGTAATAAGAAGTGAATAAAAATAATAATAAAACAGAACATACTATGACTTTTTCATTCAGTTTTCATCCTTCACAATGTCAATAGCATTAGCTTTGAGCGGAAAGTTTTCAATCTTGACCACAAACAATTTTCCACCAATTGAATTGGTTGGTGACTATGAGTGTTGTCTTATAGATTTCCACGCGTACAATTCTATTCCTAATATAGATTATGATAACAATTTATTCCATATTGGTGACAAAGTAATAGAAATTCCTATCAGATCTTATGAATTAGAAGATATCGTTGACTACTTAACGTGTATGTATAAAAAAAAAGCACAATGGAAACAAAACTATTGACATATCAGCAAATAATAATACTCTACAAATCAAAATACACTTTTCTCACGATAGAATCTTGTTCGATCGAGATCTTTCAATAGGAAAGTTATTTGGGTTCAATGAACGAAAATTGAAAGCAGAAAAGAAACATGTATCAACATGTTAACATTTTAAAAGTGAATGCTATACAGGTACAATGTAGCATTGCAACAGGTGTATATATGAATAATATGCCTGCACATACTGTTCACGAATTTGCAATAAACGTTCATCCAGGATATAAACTAGTCGAAATGCCAAAAACCTTACCTGTCAACGCCAATGAAATAAGTTATATTACCGTTTGGATTGTTGACCAGGAAGGTCTTAATACATTTTCGAGGAGAAGAAATTACGCTTCGATTACATCTAAAGTCGAAATGATAATTTATAATAAATGTAGTAATCGAAAAAGGACATTAAACATTCGCAACCAAACAGTCAAGCCTAAAAGACCAATCATAACAGACGAAAATGTTTGCAATCACTAAATCTAAAATTAAAAAATAATGTCTGACATACTGAATGTTTTGGAAAGACCGTTCTCAGATGAGAATATAATAAAAAAAGACTATCACAGTTATGTACAGCTGAGAAATGGTGGATGGAATAATGGTAAAGATTTGCCGATGTGTGCAGTTAATTTGTATATCCCCCTACATCTATTATTTGGTTACAGTTATGTACAGCTGGATGGAATAATGGTAAAGATTTGCCGATGGGTGCATTTAATTTTTATGTCCACCTACATCTAAAGGGTGTTTTTTATTGAGGTATAGAACTTCGAATTGAAATAAAACACAAGAAAATCGTTTTAATGTCCATCAATTTGGCTTTATTGGAAGGATAATTTTATGCCATTAATGTTTAAATATGATTTCGGGCATGTGGCCGCCGCGGCTGGCTCGAATATAGCCAATTCTACAGGTCCAATTTTCAACCACTTTTTCGAGCATATGGGGCCGTATGTTGGCAATAACGCCACGAATGTTGGCTTCCAAGTCCCCTAACGTTTCTGGTTTGTTGGCGTAGACGAGCGACTTCACATATCCCCAAAGAAAATAATCCAATGGTGTCAAATCACACGATCTTGTTGGCCAATTGACAGGACCATTCCGCGAAATTATGCGCTCATCAAATGTTTCCTTCAATAATTCGATTGTGACGTGCGCTGTGTGGCATGTAGCGCCGTCTTGTTGGAACCACAACTCATCCACATTCATGCCATCCAATTCGGGAACAAAATAGTCGGTTATCATGGCTCTATACCGGTCTCCATTAACGGTAACTGACTCTCCAGCATTATTTCGGAAGAAGTATGGCCCAATGACTCCACCAGCCCATAGACCACACCAAACAGTCAGTTTTTGTGGATGTAATGGCGTCTCAAGGGTCTCATGTGGATTCTCTTCACTCCAAATGCGGCAATTTTGCTTGTTGACGTAGCCATTCAACCAAAAATGAGCCTCATCACTGAACAAAATTTTGTGATGAAAATCAGCATCGAGATGAATCTCATTTTCGGCCCATACACCAAAATCACGACGCATTGCATGGTATCGCGGCTTTAATTCTTGCACAAGCTGGATCTTGTAAGGTCGCAAGCCAAGATCTTTGCGCAAAATCTTCCATAAAGTTGATGGACAAAGTTCCAATTGCTGTGCACGGTGGCGAATCGATTCATTCGGGTCCTCTTCAACGCTTTGCTCTACAGCGGCAATTGTTTCTTCGGTGCGCACTGTTCGACGTCTCTGCGGATGCGTATTATCACATAGAGTAAACGTAGTGCGAAAACGATCCATGGTTAACCGAATTAATTGCTCTGATGGACGATTATGTCGACCATAAAATGGACGGAGCTTGCGGTGAACTTCGCGAACTGAACCATTACTTTCGAAATAAATTTGCACGATTTGCAAGCGTTGTTCTTTTGTCAACCTGTTCATGATGAAATGGCAAACCAAACTAAATATTAATCACTTGACAGCTGACAAAATGGCCGCCAGTTAAAAAAGTGATGCCAACTTAAAGTTCTATACCCCAATAAAAAACACCCTGTATTAGTTGGTTTAATTGTAATGTAATTTGTATTGCGTTTTTTGGGTCAGGTAAGTGATACTGACTCATTGATTATAGAGTCGGTTTGATTTTATAGATAAAGGGCCACAGAAAAAAGAGGTTGAGCAAATATTGACAAGTTGTTTGGCATTTAGGCCAACAGCTAACAGATAAATATGATAAATGTCAAAAATAAATCGATTGGAAATGGCTTCAGTTAAAGCTAACAAAAATATTTTTTTCTGGGACAGTCCTTAGCAAACAATTTATTCTTATTGTTCACAATAAATTCGAAAAACTCACAATACGATCGTAATGGAATGACAAATGAATGAGCTAGAAAACGAATTTAGCCAAAATCATGTTCTTTACTTATTCTCCTTCGGAGCTCAAGCGATGTCAACACATTTTATTCAACTGATGAAAACGAAACATTGAATTTATCGATTACAAATATAATCTGGAGAATTCTGCATGTAAATCTTTCGGATTTATTTAAGATAAAGGTTATGAAATTGAAATTTTTAGTTTGTCCTTCGTCTGAGTAGTTTCCTATGTCGTCTCCTATATTATTTCCATCGACCAGATGTACTTGCTCTATGTGAGACACCGGTGCGTGAGGGTTCTGATCCACAGGATTTTCACGTACCTAGGTATTACACCTATCACTTTGTAACGAAGTTGTCGTTACATAATTATTTTGTATATTAAATATATTTAACATTTCTTTACCAATGTAATACATTGCATGAATTCCATTATTTGAAGTATTATTACTTGTTACATTTGGTATAATTATAATTTAAGAGTAGTTGTATAAGAGTAATATGTATAAGAAAGCCAGCACGGCGTGCACAGATCTCTCTCTCTCTCTCTCTTTCTCTCTGGCACTCATATTGATGTCGTCGTGATCATCACGATCACACTCTTGTTTTCTCGAACACAAACTTATTTCTACTACTACGTTTTCGCAGTTGTGGCCTTATGTGATCGTCACTACTACATTAGTTCGACTTCATCTGTCGTACAGTGAGGACAGTTGCTGCAAGTATGTGACAGCTTCGGTAGCAGCCACACTCACGCAGATGGGTCGAGCTCGGTAGTATTGTCGCTCAGGGAAACTACTGGATTTTTACAGCCATAGATCCCAGGCACAATAGTAGTAGTGTAGAGGGATTCTACTGGTTTCTTACAGCCATAGTTCCCAGACACCTTTGTAGTATTGCACAGGGACACTACTGGTATTGACAGCCATAGTTCCTAGGCGTATTAGTAGTCAACTAATACACTAAACCACCAAACTACATACCACACATAATTCCGATTTTACGGCATCTAGATCTTTCTGGTTGGATCTACGAAGCTCGCAAGTCCGTTCGCGGATAACCTCGTGGGAGATCTTTCTGTTCTCTGGCTGCTGTGTTGGGTTCATTCTTGAGTTATCTCTTGTTTTGGCGAATAATTTATAATAAATAATTATAAAATTTGAAATTCACTTGGTCTTTTTATAATCCTGGTACTGGCTGAAACTACCCTGGCTAAGACTATTATAAATGGCGCCCGAGCATCTCGATAAAAACAACCATAAATATTAAACATATATAAATTTTAAATTTATCTTACATAACAAGAAAATCACGTATAATCTTAAAACATGAGTCGTGCTTTTATTAACCAAATGCGTAAAAATGACTTGTGTTCAGGACTGAAGGAACTAGGACTAGATGGTGAAGGAACTGTAGACGAACTGAGAACCCGACTGAGGAAATACATGGATAGTGAAGATATACCACCAGACCATATGGAATTCATTCAAGGTTTGAGGTTAAAATACGAAAGTGATGATCCCGGTAAAAACCTAAATGTCCATTCGATACGCCTTGCTCGTGCCTCCTCGCCGATACCATGTAACGAACGGAGCTCAGTCAACATGTCCGATGTATGTGATAAGGTACGTAAATGGGGTGTAAAATATGACGGAGGAAGGGATCCGTTGTGTTTTTTAGAACGTATCGAAGAGCTGGCCACTTGTTATTCCATTTCCCGAAATGACCTTCTAAACTATATGCCTGAACTTTTTAAAGGTGTTGCGTTATTGTGGTATAGAAATAACAAATTGAATTGGAAATCATATGAAGATTTTGTTGATGATTTCAAGTTGTTCTTCCTACTAACCCGATTCTTGGAGCTTGATGACGAAATAAGAAACAGGGTGTAACACACGGAAGAATGTTTTGTTGATTATGTAACTGCTCTACAATCTTTAATGCGTTGGACAGATTTATCACCAGATGCTCAGCTAGAGAGAATTTATCGGAACTATCGAGCAGAGTATAAGCTTTATATCAAGAGACGATCATTTACAAAACTACGTGAACTTATTATGATGGCACAAGAATACGAAGATATTCGTTCAGAAGAGGTCTCACAAAAGAAGGTAATACGCCATGTACAATCGGCAGCTGCTTTCAATCTTAAGCGAAATATATGCTATCGTTGTGGAGAAAGCGGCCATCACAGGGCCACATGTTCAAAACCTTTGGTCCTATTCTGTTGGGATTGTGGGAAAAAAGAAGTGAAAACTGTTAATTGCTGCAGAACTGATACGGGAAACTCACGAGGAGGTCCTTCAGCAAGGGAAGAAGAAGTCGATCTCTAAAGATTAAACCTTTCCCAATTACTATACAACTTGACGACGACTTACGACTACGAACATGGCTCACGATTAAAAACAAAACGATCCCGGCGATCATGGATACTGGAGCAACTAATTCGTGCATACATTTGCCGTTAGCGGAAGAATTGCGGGTCCCAATAGTCGCCGCAAAATTTAAAACACTATGTCTAGCTGATCAATCAAAAATACACGCTGAAGGGTCTACAAGTCGTTGGTTCGTGATGAATGGTGTAGTTTACCGACATAATTTTCTGGTGCTAAGATCAAGCTTAGATCCAATCATTATTGGGATGAATTTTTTACATGAAAGTGGTAGCGAACTCCACATTGTTACCCGGAATCAACACAATAACACATTAGGTTCGGCACACAACTTTAAATTTGCTCAAATTAGTTCATTACAGGTTACACCAAATGAAACATGTCGGGAGGATATACTTGTAGAGCGACAAATACAAACGTTCCTAAATAACGAGCTTCCTCGATTTGAAGCAATTGAGGGTCATTCAAATGCAACGGAACACACGATCACGATGAAACATTCGCGACCATTATGTCAACGGTATTATCCCCGAAATCCAGCCATGCAAAAGGTTATTGATGACCAGATCGACCAACTTTTAAAAGAAGAAAGAATTGAACCATCGAAGAGCCCTTACAGTTCTCCTATTGCTCGGAAAAAGAATAATAAATGGCGGTTATGTGTAGATTTTAGGCAGATAAACGAAAATTCAATTAGAGATGCATACCCTATCCCTCAAATAAATGCAATTCTGGAAAAGCTCAGAAAGAGCAAATTCTTTAGTACTATTGATCTTCGAAATGGGTATTGGCATATACCTATGGCCCCTCAAAACAAAAATTATACTGCATTCACGGTACCCGGACGTGGTTTATTCCAATGGCGTGTTATGCCATTCGGTTTGCACTCGGCACCTACCACATTCCAGAGGGCTCTCGATTCAGTGATTGGCCCCGAATTGGATTCTTTTGCGTTCGCATATCTTGACGATATAGTGGTTCTAGGGAGTACACTGGAAGAACATCTCCGAAACCTCAAAACTGTTTTCGATCGTCTGGTGGCAGCCAAGTTAAGAATAAATCGAGAAAAGTGACGATTTGCTAAAAGGGAAATTCAATATCTCGATCATGTGATCAGTGAAGACGGCATACATACCGATCCCGAGAAGGTTAATGCAGTGGTGGCCTTACCGGAACCGACAACTCTTAAACAATTAAGATCTTTCCTCAATACAGCATCCTGGTATCGAAGATTCGTACAGGACTTCTCCACGTTAACAAGCCCCTTGAACAAGCTTTTGAAGAAAGGCCAAAGTATTCATACCGAATACTTTTTTATTCAATTGTGGTATATTAAATATATATATATATATATATTAAATATATATTTGATACTCAGAATATTTCAAAATATTTCTCAATTTCAATTTTGTTAATTTTTGAATAAAAGTCTACTTTATATAGTGTATAAATAAAGGAGTCAATGCCCATATAATTTAGGAATAACTGGTCACCAAATTTGTTACTTTACTTTATTACATTATGTTCCTTTACTTTGCCTACAGCATTGCCTCGAATTTACAAATACCTGAAAACTCATGCCGAATATAAAAAATGTAAGCTTCTTATTCCACTTTTTAATAAAAAGACGAACATAAGTTGCTTTTTATATTTATTTGATTTAAAAATATTTGTGAGTGTAAAATATCCTTCAGCTGCAAACTGCATTGATTAGGATCCTTGTTATCATTCGTGGCCATCTTTGAAATAGAATATTTTCCACTTGCCTTGCGCTCAACCATATCGTCAGTTGGGGTATTGAATCTCTTTGGAAGATACATATTCCTATTTTCCAGCGCCATCTATTGGATAATCCTTATTTACCTCTATATCCTTAACACTAAGGATCTTCTTATAATTCAACGAGTTGAATGTGGATATAAGCTCGCCGTTCAATACCATGGTTTCGAAGATTTTATCTATACTGAGAGCGTTCGTCTTTTCGCATGAATATTTATTCATTTCATTTTAGGTTTGTATCCTCACACGAACGTACTTATAGTGCTTGAGAAATATGTACAATAATTGACCATGAAATGCTAGTTCAGAACAACTTACACAATATTGAGGCATGCACATAACTACACTCACAATCACACAATGTTAAGATCTCTTCTTCACAAAATAATATACATTCTATACAAGTATGTGTGTACACATGTTCTAACTCAAGAGGAATTCATCATCGCCTCTGAGCTGCACATTTGCAAGACTTCTTCCCCCTTCCTCCATTCAAGTCGGGCACTACTCACTCACCCCTGGCTCACCAACGAATATCTTTGCAACGATCTCCCTCGGCCACCCACGTTCATTCGCACATACATACACTTCCTCATTTCCAACCTTTCCCCTCCCCCGCCCCTTCATCAACCACACACCAACTTGTCCGCGTCGTGAAATATGATACCCCGTACATACACATATTACACGTACATTCGCATACGTAGATTCACGCAACTCATATTCCCACGTATATATATGTACATTCACATAATTATATACACACATTCGAGCATACTACATTCACACATACATATATACTCTTACATTCCATGCAGGAAGCCTGGGGTCAAGTGTCCCCAAGTCACCAATTTTTCAACACTTTTGGAGACTTTTTGGTGCATTGTCAACTGAACGTCTACACTTTTTGATTTGCTTTTACACATGAATATTTATTATCAAACTTGAATGTAGGTTATGACGAAAACTTAAAAATTTAAAAATTTTCTGATGAAAAATAAGTTTTTTAGTTACTAAACACTTATATCTGCTAAAAGTAATAGCATTCTTCCGTGAAAAGAATTCATAGAAGTAAAATCAAATTCCAAGTTGTACAATTAATTTTTGTACAATTTTGTAAGTTGTACAATAAAATTTTTGACAGACGCAAAGCGGTGCTTCTTCTTGACTAGTTTATTGTTTCATTTTGTTTTGTCGGTAAACGTACGATCTATCAAGTGAATTTTCGTTCTAACAAGTGAATTAAAAGGTAAATAAATATAAAAATATATAAAAAAAACACGAGTAAACGAAATTATAAAAGATTATCGAAAAACAATCAATTTCGTATAGAAATAGAAATAAGGAAAATGAGGCAGCAATTGAAAGTGAAGAAAATTCAGTGGAACCTGTTGAACATTTTACGGAAGGCTTTGTACAGACCACCGAATTATCATGCCCAACCATCCAAAGGCACACTAAAGTACTTCCCTCAACAAGGTAATTTTTATATTTTAACAATTTAATATAAAATAATGTCCTGATAATATACGTATTTTATTTTTTCAAGTTAATCAAAAGTACCATAGCTGTGAAGAACTGCCAAACAAATTCCAATCATATAAAGGTTTGTTTAAAAGAGTGTTTTAAACCTATACAGGAATGAAGGTCAAAAACAATGTCAGAGTGGCGATTCCAAGTACCTGCAACAAGAGCAAGAAGCATTGGAAAAAGTTTTTTCTTCAAACTTTTTTGGTTTAGTGATGTATATATATTTCTTATTAATATACATAAATATATTTTTATAGATTCTGCTCAGAAGCAATATAACAGACTTACAAGCCGAACCATAATTATCGGCGGCGGCGGCGCTGTTCAAAATGGGTCGGCGGCGGCGGCTTTCGGCTGATTTGCCGGCTCGTTCTGTCATTCGAATACCCCTATTTGGAAGGAACAATTTTCTTTTATTTTTTGGCAAGTAGTTCAATATTCGTTAATATTAGCCAATGTTCCAATAATTTAATATTATTATTAGGGTATCCAATTATTCTGACTTTTATGTTATTCAATTTTTCGTTTATTTGAAAACAAAAAAATTCCAATTAATCGAATAATGAAGTCGAGAGTTATTCTGTTAACCGATTAATCGAACAATTGTCCACTTAAATAAAATATAATTAATTAGAGTTATATAGACAAGACACGGCAGTTTACGGGTAGTTCAACTATATATTGAACGTTTATTATGTATCTGATTTTATTTAAAAATTGTAACATCAAATTCGAAATTCATTAGAAGTTGACAAAAATCTTAATATCTTATCAAAATAAAGAACCTTCCCTTAAATGAGCATAATATCAGAAGTTATCCATTGACTTTTTTCGAATATGGATCATATGATTTATAACAGAACTGACTTTATTATCACGGTGTTAACCTCAATGTTTCTATGCATTTACTATTCTGTGAAATTACTATTCTTCTTACTATAAATGAAGTCGGATAAATCGTTATTTTAATATCAGTGGAACATACAAATCGAAAAAAATTGTGGTTTTATATTTGGTGTACCCAAATAGAGCAAACTGGCTATTCAAAATCAATTTATCATACAAAGCATACGACGATTTCATTAGTTTTTTAAGACAAAACTTATAATATCGATTAATCGATTATTTGGGACAATTTATTCGAATTATTCGAAAATCATGATTTTTTATTATTCGAACAAATATTTGACAAAAATTATTAGATTAATCGAATAAAATTTAATCGGTTGGATAATTGTTAACTCATACAATTTTTTTTGGGTGAAAGAATCCATTCCCAATATGTATAATATGGATAGATATTGTTATTTATAGGAACACATGGCCACACGTACTGGAATTGACTTATATAAATGAAAGATAGATCAATATATTTCACAGCAGTAGGTTGTCTAAGTTGACATTTATATTTTCTTTTGTAATTTTAAGTGGCTTGTTTATTTTGGTAGTAAGATTTGACTGAGTTAAAACTCCGTCAAATCACGGCGGCGTGGTTGAAGTCGATATGAGTCGATGAAATCGGCGGCGTGGTTGAGTCGATTTGAGCCGATGAAATCGGCGGCGGCGCGGCTCGTGCAGAAACATGCGGCGGCGGCGGCTTGTCGGCTTAAAATCGGTAGGCTTGTATCTCTGCAATATAATACGCTAGTTGATATTTTGACGGAACACAAAGTTTTATTGGATCTCATCGTAACCCAAAACGCAGTTGTCACAAATATTATGGAAATTTTTCCAATTCAAAAGAAAGAAAATTGAAAGAATTCGACACTATTTTAGAGACAAAAGCAGATCCATATGTAAGTATTTTAATTTCTTGTGGTACTATATAAATAAACAATTTTAATGTCAGCTTTATATTTTATAGATACGACAAATCAAGTCTCTTCTCGGAAATAATGCTGAACGCAATCTACATCTGATATTTCGGTAAAAAGCGATTAAAAGATTACGGTAATGTTTTTACGGCTGTGATAGGTAAACAATTTGTAAAGCGAGGTTTTCATTTTTAATATATCAATATTTTCTCAATACAGATGTAATATCAACATTCAGCGAATGTTCGGACAAAACATTAAGAGCAGCATTTCAAAGACAAAAGAAAAAATATTTTAAACAAACCAGTCGCACCAAAGGCCAAAATAAAGAAAACGTAGGCGACTCTGGCAAAGAATAATTTCTTATGAAATGAAAATACTAGGTTTAGCTAGCCTTGAAGAAAATTAGCTTTATTTTGTAATCAATAATATATAAATCGAATATATATAAACTTAATAATTAATTAATAATTATTGCATGAACAAATTTAAGTTGTGAGAGTAGCTAGCTTTAAATCTTAATGATATGATATTTTATAAAACATATATATATAATAGAACATAAAACAACAACTGTTTGGACATATGCATATTGGAAGCGTTATCAATAGTACTAGTGTGAAAATCTAGTTAAAAAGTGTAGACAAAATGTATTAAAATGTACTACTGAATCAGTAGTTCCAATGTCTCCATATGTAGACATTAGGACCACCTACTAAGTGGTTCCAAGGTCAGTAGTGGATTGTCAATGACAAGCACATGTTAAATGTCAACAGTAGAAAACATTGGCTGGTTTACAATTTGTCAGTACTACTGTTGACAAAGTCAATATTGATTCAGTACAGTTTTACTATTGACATTTCCTGCAGGGTTTGCATACTTGCATACATTCGCACATACTTGCACTTCCTCATTCCCAACCCTTCACCACCCTCCCTCGTCAACAACAACGTGTCCGCGCGGTGAAATATGATACCCCAAAACAAATGTATGTTCGAAATCAAGAGCAATTACACATATTCCGCAATTATATGTTGTATTGATAAAGCCAATTGAAGCTGGGGCACACGCAGCAAATGAGGAATTATCTTTGGAGGTTTTTGAATTGCAATAACATAAAATATACGAATGAGAAGTTCGTGTGTGCAACATTTTTGTACAGCAAGCTGAACAGAAGTAGTTTCCAAAGTCGTAATGTCGATTCGAGCTCTTGTGGACAATTTATTTATGCAGATGTATGTGGTCCAATTCAAGTATCTTCAATTGGAGGTTTAGGTAATTTCTAATTTTGAAAGACAACTTTTCTCATTTCCGTTTTGTTGTTTTTGCAGCAAAAGTCTGATGTGTATGATAAAGTTAAGATTTTTCTGAAACTGTCGAAAAATTCATATGGTCATGCAATTGAAATCTTTGTAGCCGTTTATGTAATCAATCGCACGGGAACCATTACGGTGGATATGAAAACCCCATATGAATCGAGGTGCAACATTTTCATACATTCGAAAGTGAGGTATTTATCTACATTCCGAAACAAAAACGCCGAAAACTGGACAGAAAGTCAAATAAAGGCGTTTTTGTCGGATATGATGAAAATGTCAAATGATTTAGATTTGGGAACACAAAATCCCATAGAATTGAAGTAGCAAGGGATGTGCAGTTCATAGATTCCGACAAAAATGGATTAAATAGGACATCATTGATGAAATATTCTGACTGAGAAGGAGGAGAAGATGTCCAGAACGAAAATAAAGAATTGGAGTACAACAGTAAGTCATCCGAGAAACTTCCTAGACATCAATATAGAGAAATCGTTTGCGTCCGAGAACAAACATCGTTCCACCGAAACGTATTACAGCCATTTTAAGTTCCTCAGCTTTCATGAGCTGACGATGAGCCTGATAATATTTAAGAAGCTATGAGTTCACCTAATAAAACCTAATGGATTTCAGCTAAGGAAGACGAACTGAAATCTTTGGGCGAAAATAGAACATGGGAATTGGTGGATGCTCCTGGAAATAAAAAATAATTGACAATAAATGGGTTTTGAAACTTATACATAATTTAGATGGGAGTGTGAAGCAGTTCAAAGCTTGACTTCTGGCTAAAGGATTTACACAAAAGCATGGAATCGATTACGATGAAGTATTTAGTCTGGTAGTCAAATTTCCATCAATTCGTGTTATTTGATCAATAATATGATAATTCGGCAGTTTGATGTCAAAACAGAATTCCTGTACGGCGTTTTGGAAGATAAAGTGTATATGCGCCATCCAGAAGGATTTAACGATGGAAGCAATAAAGTATGTAAGCTCATTAAAAGTTTGTACGGGTTGAAATATTATTATCGCTGTTGGAATAAGAAATTTACAGACATCATCAAGAAGACAAGTGAATTTTACTAGCATTATACGTTGACGACGGATTAATAGCTGCAGATTCCGAAGATAAAATTCGCTATAATATTGATCAATTGCGAAATGAATTTGAAATTAAATTTTTAATGCGGAATGCTTTCTTGAATTGAAAATAAATCGATATCCCTTAATTTTAATAAATAAATCGATCTTTAATTTTACATCAGACGACCTATGTGTTGAAAATTCTTAAGAGATTTTATATGCAAGGCTGTAATGGTGCTTCAACGTCAGTAGATACCAATCAATTTATGGAAGATTTTACGGCGACTAACTTGATCAGCAGAGTATTAAACATAAGTGACTCAGATTTTCATAGAAATGATATGAAAAGAATACGACAAATTTTAAAAATTAATGACTTTCCCAATAAAACTATAACGGAAAAGGAAAAAACTTGATGGCACCAGAGAAGCAATAGCAATGTACAAACCGTTCTGGCTTCTCGGAGAGACTCACCAATTCAAACATTTACGAGAAGGACAACATACAACTAGCTTTAAAATCTAACAATACAATTAATAACCTCTTCAGGAAAACAAAATCAAAAATTAAGATAGAAATCAAATCAAATATAGTTTATACGATAAAATTTAATGGGGACAAATTCAACATATGCCAGAAGGTATATGTTGGCACAACAAAACTTAAATTAAAAACAAGAATTTCTGCACACAAGTCAGATCAAAAAGCAACTGATTAGCCGTTGGAACAGAAGACAGCTCTTGCAGCCCATTGTACATTGACAGGACATAAGCCCAACTTTAATGACGCACACATTTTGGCACAGGAAAATAATTATCGAAGAAGATATACCTTAGAAATGTTACATATCATAAATATCCCTACTGGCGAAAGAATGAACTATAAGACTGATACCGACCACTGTGCACAAATATATCGAAACATTGTCTATAAATTTAGCTTTTTAGTATAAAAATAACTTCAAGTAAGAGAAGTTCATTGTTTTTGCCCAAATGTAATTATTGTGATATTTTGTCTTGTCTTTTTGTATATCTAATGTTATTTATATTTTTAAGTGAATATCCCTGAGGGTGATCGTCGATGACGATCGAAATATTGGAATAAATAAAAAGAAAACAATCTAAGAAAAACTAAAAACAAAGTTTTTTTGATTTGTTCATGACCTCGAGCCATACCATCCAGAAAAATTTAAAATAAAAAAGATCAACTATACACAAAACTAACAAATTCTAAAGATGTTGAATTTCCGTACCGTGCAGCAGTTGGCAGTTCAATATATTTGGCAGTAGCGACAAGACCTGACATTATTTATGCAGTGGGAGTTGTTAGTCGTTTCATGGAAATCCAACGTCTGATCATGTAAATTTTGTCAAAAGAATACTGACATATTTGAAGTCAACTTTAAAGTTTGGAATTCGTTTTACTTCTGAAAATATATCAAAAAATGTTTTATACAGCGATGCTGATTATTCCGGAGACAAAACAGCAAGAAGGTCGGCATCGGGGTTTGGTGCTCGGAGAGGCAGAAGTAAGCTTCCCTATCCAATCGTAATATGTAGCAGCTTGTGCAGCTGTTAAAGAGCTAATATGGCTGCACCGTCTTATTTAAGAATTAAGCGGATACAAATTTCAACATGGATAATTTTTAAGAGAAACTATTCTATTTGAAATATGTACACACTGATTAACAGTTAGCAGATATGCTGCCAAAAGCGTTACCCAAATTTCGTTTTGAATTATTAAGATAATGTTTATTTGTAACTAAAAAATAGTATCCTAATCAAATAGTGGGAGTGTTGGAAATATTTGTTTAAATAACTACTTTCTCTTTCATTACTTTGTTTTGTATGTTTTGAATTAATCTACTTCATTTTAATAATTTAATAAAAAAAATTTTATATGAAAATTTTCTACAATAAATTTTGTTCGCTCTGTTTGTTATTTTCAAATCGAATAGACCTGTTTGTTTTCTTTTGTGACCCTCCAATAATTTGGCACTTGAGTTAAAGATTTTTAGCTTTGTGGTTATGTTGTTTGCTCTCCATATTCTGTGCAGGGAGTGGAATGCCGTCCGGGCTTTTTTGATTCTATCGGTGATATTGGTTAGGGATGTCGTATTCCTAGTAACAATATGCATCAGCTTGGTTTTTTCGTATTTAGTTTGAGGTCAACTTTAGGCGTTATCTAATAGGCGTATCAGCTTCTGCGATATATCGTCGAAGCGATGTGCAAAATGGCAGGTATCTTCAGCATAGTCAATATAGTGAATAAGCTCACTCAGGTTCCAGCGTATACCATGCCGCAATTAGAGTTTGTTTGTGTGAGATAAAACGCAACCCTGTTTTACTCTTGAACTGCGTATGCCATGCGGCGATTTGGAGTTTTTTTCTGAAACACGCAATCCAATAGCACTAAAAATAATGTGGGAGAAAAACACAACCCTGTTTTACTCCTGAGCTTAGTTCGAATGATTGGAATTCTTCGCCTTCGTATCGCAATTTGCATTTGGAATTTGTGTATAGCTCGCGAATAAGATGAATTATTTTCGGCGGGATTCCTTTGCTACTCAGAGCATCACAGAGCGCCAGTCGGGAAATAGTGTTGAAAGCACGTTTGAAATCTACAAAAAGTAGATAGATATTGCTATTGAATTAGATGGAATGCTCGATATAATGTGAGTTGTGTTAACACGGTCAAGACACGATCTTCCAAGTCTGAATCCTGCTTGTTCTTTCTGTAGGATGGTTTATGCAACAATAAGGGACGATAAGAATTTTATGACTGAATTCAATAACGTGATGCCCCTCCAGTTGCTGATTTGTCTTGGACCGCCCTTCTTGGGCATTATTACCACTATACCTTCCTTCCAGCTGTTCGGGATAGACTCTCGTTCCTACATTTTCGTGGGTGCCAGAGCTTCAATGATGGGTTTATCACCATATTTTAATAATGAAGGTATTCTTTCGGGAATACATATTTTTTTGGAAAATGTTATTCTTTGAAACTTTGAAGTCCTTTTAAAGGGAAACAGGCTGAGGAAACTGAACGAGATCCTGCCAGGATGGTGGACTCGTTAGGTTCTCAAAGACGGAATCTTGTGAGAAGCCTGTGAAGTTGTGGTTGTTGTTGCACGAAAATGCAAGCAACGAAAACACAAGATAACACAAATACAACGTAAGTAAATGTCGTTTACTTACGTGATGGTTCCTTGAAATAAAACACTGACGGTTTCGATATAAGGGAATTATTATTTATTGATTGTTGACACGGTGGTCTTGGGAGAAATCACTTGCACTTTTTGCGAAAACAAAAGTAAAGTGGACAACACAAACACACGAAGTTGGCCGCACTCCTCGCCTTCCAGTGTCAGGGATGACACTTAATCGTTGAGATCGATCAAGTCCAAATCGATGTCATCATCGACAGGACCTGATCGATCGTCAACATGCCGGCCCCCTTGCACGGGTGCAACATTAAGGACCCCAGTCAGCTGGCCCAACGCCGACACTATTTGCTGGACCAATCGTTGAGCGTCTGGATTGGGGGTCTCCACGTCAACCAACATTTTCTCCTGCTTTGGCTTACGTTGGGCCTGGGGCTTTGGACGTTGCGCTTGAGATGGCTGCTGCTGCTGACGACGAGAACGCATGCGTTGCCTCGGGTTCGGTCGCTTCTGCTGTTGGCGCTGATTTTGCTGACGTTGTGCCTGTTGACGTTGAGGTTGTTGGCGTTGTTGTTGTTGTCGCTTTTGTGGCAGTCGCTGCGGCTGGAAAACGGACCTACTCCTCGGTTCCGGCCCACTCGTATAATCCACCTGCTGCCGTTCAATGCCCTGGAAGGGTGAACTAACTTGTGCGACTGCCGGAGAACGCCACGAAATGGAGCCCTCCTGGCACAACATCCGATGATGCAGTCCTCCACATCTACGGCACTCCCGCAAGAAACGGCAGCCATCCACCTGATGGGTACTTGCCAGGCAGCACGCGCAGTACCCATGGACACGCACCATATACACCCGCTGTGGTACCGTCAACCCTTTGAACTGCATACAGAGGTGCAAAGGGTGGTAGCCGAAACAGACCAGGCATAAATTTGGATTTGACCGATTAATGATTCTATATATATAAAAAAAAAGACAATGTCGAACGGAAAAATAGGCAAGAAGAATGAATTAGTACTATATTAAAAATCGAGACGAAAACACACATAATGGACGGACGAGTTAACAAGCTACGACTTATCACTGATTGGTAGTGCACATAGTTTGACTATAGGTCGTGTTACGACGCCTGATTGCGTTCTGATGTCTGCTACTCGTACGTGACCATCACGCCCTCGATGTACCGTTTCGATGCGACCCATTCTCCATTCATTTGGGGGCAGTAATTCGTCCTTTATTATAACAAACTCTCCAATTTGTAAGTCCTGCATCGGACCTTGCCATTTGCGTCTTTTATGCAATTCTTGTAAATACTCCGTTTTCCACCTTTTGCTGAAGTTATGGTGCAATAATTTAAGCTTTTCCCAACGATTGATAAGCGATAGATTATCCGCAGGTATATCAGGGGCGAGCACCAACGGACCTCCTCGAAGGAAATGACCGGGCGTTAGTGCCTGCAGATCGTTTGGGTCTTCTGATAATGGAGATATCGGTCGGGAATTAAGAACCCCTTCGATCCTTGCTAGAAGGGTAGAGAATTCTTCGAAATTAAATTTTTGATTTCCGGCAACCTTCCGAAAATTTGTCTTGAAACTTTTTACACCCGCCTCCCATAGGCCGCCCATATGAGGGACACTAGGCGGTATGAATTTCCATTCAAATCCTTGAATTGCATACCTTTCTGTCACTCTTTTCGCCGAAAGTTTCATAAAGTCAGCATATTCTTTTAAAAAGGACCGACTTGCACCAACGAAATTGGTGCCATTATCTGACATTAGACACTTCAGCAGGCCCCTTCTTCCTATAAATCTGGCGAACGCAGCTAGGAAGGCGTCAGACGATAAGCTTGTGCAAGCTTCTAGATGTACTGCTTTTGTCGCGAAGCATACAAATATACATACATATGATTTTTGGTACGGAGAGTTTCTCAACATACCAGCCTTAGTCTGAAATGGTCCAGCAAAGTCGACACCTGAATATGTAAATGGTAATGAGAAAGATGAGCGTTCCAATAGCAACGCAGACATAATCTGGGTCCGTATTCTTTGCTTATACCGGACACATATCAAACATCCGTGGACACATTTCTTAATTGCTCGTTTAAGACTGGGAATATAAAATTGACTTCGAACCGTGCTCATCATAAGGGACACATCTGACGTGCTCATCATAAGGACGAGTACTTTATGGACGAATCCGAGAAACATTTGACAAAGTTGAGATGAATTCGGAATTATTATAGGAAATCTCTCATCGTACGTCATCGATGCATTGGCGAGTCGCCCATTAACTCGAATCACACTTTGACCATCTAGGAAGGGATTCAGGGCGCGCAGAGTACTCTGTATCGACAAAGTCTTTGAGGTACTCAGTTCATTATATTCTTGGGTAAAATGGGAGCGTTGTGTGGCCCGCACCAGGACCATCTTCGCGTGAGTAAGTTCCGCTTGAGAAAGCGTTTTTTCCCGACTGGTCTTAATATCAGATTTTTTACATGCCGCATTAATAAATCTATACATATAGGCAATGACAGATAAGGCTCGGGGATAAGTCGAAAAACGATCACAGAGACTCCTATCTATTTGCGCGGAGCAATGAACATAAACCTTCCTTTGTTCAGGTGGAGTCGTAGACGGTGGACTTGATGTTGGCCAATTATGCTGCGAACTTAGAAGCCAGGCTGGGCCATGCCACCATTTTGGATTCTGTGCTAAATCTTGAGAATTACATCCCCGAGTACCAAGATCTGCTGGATTGCATTCTGTCGGCACATGCCTCCAAGTGGCATTTCCTACATTTTCCATAATTATAGCGGTCCTATTCGCTACATAAGTGTTCCAAACCGATGGAGGTTTCTGAAGCCATGCTAAGACGATAGTAGAATCAGACCACAAATGCAGAGAGACACGCTCAAATGGAAGAGTTGATACAATGTGATTGACCAGACTCGAAAGTAATACCGCTCCACATAATTCCAGCCGAGGTAAACTAACCTTTTTAAGTGGTGCAACCCTGCTCTTTGCCACCAACAAATTTACGGAACGATTAGATGCAGTTTCAGAGCGTAAATACAAAACGGCACAATACGCCTTCTCTGAAGCATCGCAGAACCCATGAAGCTGAATCGTACTTGTTGGATGAAAATTTACCCAACGTGGAATCTTAATAGAGTTGATAAACGTAAAATTCTGAATGAAAGCATTCCATTTCAGCAATATGTTTGGTTTTACCTCTTCATCCCAGTTTACGCCATCTAACCACAAATCCTGTAATAATATCTTTGCCTGTATAATTATGGGTGCCAGCCACCCTGCCGGGTCAAACAGCTTCGACACCGATGACAGAATCTTTCTTTTTGTCACAATATTATGACTTGATAAATGCTCAACCTTATAGACGAAGGAGTCATTTAACGCATCCCACAATGTGCCAAGCGTTTTTGTTGAGCTTGAACCATCAATCTTCAACAAATTGACATCTAACACGTTTTGCTTTGAAATTTTAGCTAAAAGATCCGGATGATTAGCTGTCATCTTTTTAAGCGGAAATCCAGCCGTGCCTAATGTTTGTATTAGCTGCTGTTGAGCCTCCAGCGCTGAGGCTATCGTATGACCACCTGACAGTACATCGTCTACATACGTTTCACGTCTCAAAATCTTTGAGGACAACGGACTTTCTAGCTCCGTGTCCTCGGCCAACTGCAAAAGTGTGCGTATAGCCAAATAGGGAGCACAATTTATACCAAAGGTGACCGTTGTCAGCTCATAATCCTCTATTTTACTAGACGGATTTTTCCTATATAGAATTCTTTGATATGGGCGATCGGCTTTATTCACCACGATTTGGCGGTACATTTTCTCGATGTCACCATTGAAGACATATCTGTACAAACGCCAGTTTAAAATCACAGCCATGAGGTCTGTTTGCAATGTTGGTCCTATGTGTAGAACATCGTTTAACGAAAAGGAACTTTTTGTTTTACGAGAACCATTAAATACCACCCTTACTTTTGTGCTCGCACTTTCTGGTCGAAAAACCGCATGATGCGGCAAGTAATATGAAAAAAACTTTCCATTCCTACAAACTTCTACAGAATTGGTACTTTTCATATGACCTAAAATCGAGTACTCATCCAGGACATTATTATATATTTCTGCAAGGTCCTTATCTCTCTGCAATTTGACCTCCATATGTTCGTACTGTTTCTTTGCTATGAACCTTGAGGAGTCCAAGAATACAGTATCTGGAAACTCCTTTTTAAAGGGTAACCTCACAACATATCGGCCGTCCGATCGTCGGTACGTTGTCTTTTTATACATTTCCTCACAGTATAAATCAAACTCGGACGAAATTGGATTACGTGAGACCTCCTCCTGTTCCCAAAATTTTCTTATCAGTGATCCTATATCTTCATCACCTTTAGAAACAACGTCCACTGTCGTAAGTGATACTTCCTGTTGCCTAATGGGACCATATATATACCAGCCATAAATAGAATTTTGCGCTACCATATTTCCCAGCACGTGCTTCCTGGTTCCTTCCAATACGATATATGGAATCACATCACTGCCTAAGAGCATATCAACTTGTGCTGAAATGAGGAAACCCGGGTCTGCCAAATTTAAATCACTCACATCGGTGAGCTCTGATATGGGAATTGTTCGAGTCGGTAACAAGCTTGTTAGATTCCTGACTATTAAGACTTGGGTACTTAGATGAAAATCATGTTTTTCGGCAAACAAATTAACGGTGCAAATCTTATCCGAATTTGCAACTACTGTACCGCCCAGACCACTAACCCTATAGTTCGCATTCTGGGTCCTGATCCCGAATCTCTTAACAATCTTGCTTGTCAAAAAAGATTTTTTTGACGCAGAGTCTATTAGTGCTCGTACGGTAAACGTCTCACCTTCATGTCGAATCTGGACCAAAGCGGTCGGTAACACTATGTCATCCTGACCTACGGACAAATGGGTTTGGACATTGTTCAAATGACTCGAGGAGTTTGAACTGCATGGCCCTTCTACAGAATTATTGGCATCAACATGATTCGTCTCTGTGCGGAAAGGATTATTATTGTTATTCCGGTTTCCATTTGAACTCGAATTCCTTGACTGAGACCCATTTCTGCCTAAATGTAATGTACTGTGATGTTTCCTCCTACAATACGTACACGTATTGGCACTTCTGCACTCTTGACTATTATGTCCAACCATTAAACAGTTGTCACAGCAACCGTTGTCGCGAGCAATATCTATCCTCTGTTTCACAGAAAGCCCTAAGAACTGAGGGCAATTCCTCAACCAATGCATCTTATCGCATAGGGGACAAAATTTGTGCGAATTATTCTGAGGCTGGCCCTGATTCCTAGATCCTTGATTTATTTGTTGACGTCGAAGACTGTCAACTCTCTCCAGAACATGATGTCTATTTATTAAAAATTCCTCCATCTGCGACCATAGGGGCAAATCCGAATGGGATTCCAGGGACTGTTCCCATAATGCCAATGTTTCGACGGGTAATTTTGTCGAACATAAATGGATAAGGATAGGATCCCATTGTCCTACTTCGACATCGTGTGTTGTCAGAATCGCTAGGCAGTCACTTATCGTTGACTGAATTCTATTTATATCCTGACCACTTTCCGTTTGTGCTGCTGGAATGTTAAAAAGTATTTCCAGTTGCTTGTCGACTAAAACTCTCTTATTCTCATAGCGGGCCCGAAGGGCCTCCCAAGCCAATGAATAATTCTGGTCAGACAGAGAATACTTATTAACGATCCTTCCAGCTTCTCCTTTCGTCTTATTACGCAAATGATATAATTTCTGAGCCTGCGTCAGACGAGGATGATTCCCATATATTGCCGTGAACATATCCCTAAACGCGGGCCATTCCTCATAACTTCCATGAAAATCCTGGGTATCGCAAGGTGGCACCTTAATACAAATTTCGGAAGTATCAAAAGTCGTATTCATAGGATAAATAGCGGAACTATGAAATAGTGACGCGCTCGTGGCATCAGTCCTCTGTTGGGTACTCGTATGACCTCTCTTACCCTTCATCATATCTATCATACTGGCCTTTGTTTTCTGATACATGTCCCTAGTCGACTCATATGTTTCTTTAGCTATTTGCTTGAAAATTCTATCTACAATTTGGTCATTAGCAAGGTAGACACTCTCATAAGCATTGCGGACACCATGCCAGTCTTCTTCTAATGCTTCTAGTTTAGTTTCTAGAAGGGAATCTGAGAGTTCTTTTTCAGGGATCTTTGCGAATGTTGTGCACACTCTTAGCAAATTATCCGATTCATATTCGAATTTAGTACAAATGGCTGAACCCATGTTGCCGAGTACTTTTTTAAAAAAAATATATATATATTTTTGATGCACTGATATGCGCTTGCCGGGAATCGAACCTGGCACCTTCTGCTTACAAGACGCACTCACTTGCACTAGACTACGAAGGCTTGTTTGCTTAGCAGTCAGTATGTGTATATGAGCTTATATTTGTTGTCTCAATACAAAATTGTTTCTTCTGCTGACACAATTAACAATAGAATATTTATATAATCAAATTTTATTGAAAAAAATTTATTTGAGATATTTGCGCCAGCTGGGAATCGAACCCACGAACACCAGTTTACAAGCCGCACACACTTGCACTAGACTACGAAGGCTTAATTGCTGTGTGGTCAGTTTGTTTATATACGTATGTATGTTCTTGTATCCCACTACAAAATTTTTTGACAACGCAATTAGAAGTATAATGAAATTAAACTGTATAAAATTAAATTTTATGGAAAAAATTTATTTGAAATTTTTGCGCCAGCCGGGAATCGAACCCACGACCTTCAGTTTGCAAATCCCACAAACTTGCACTACACCACGAGGGCTTACTTCTGCTTGTGGTCAGTATGCGTATATGGAGTTTGTATTTGTCGTTTTTTACTACAAAATTATTCGCGTTTTCTGTTTACACGAATAACAGAATAAACTATTACGAAAATTTAAAGACAAAAAACCTTTTTTTTTTTCAAACTTCGCGGCAGCTGGGATTCGAACCAAGGTACCTTCTGATTGCAAGCTGTACACGATTGCACTAGACTACGCAGGCTTATTTGCAAACTGAGCTTTATGCGTATAGGAGTATGTCCACCACGAATTTGTAGTGAGTGAACAGAAAAAGGTATTTGTTAGCTGCGCACAAAAGGAATAAACAAAACAGTATTGTATTTTTTTGTATTGTTTGGTACAAAAGTGTGACCGAAGTACCCAAACTATCAACAATGTGTGTAAAAAACAAAGCAATTGCGAAAACTGATTGACTTTGTCTAAACGTGGCGTTAATGTAAATAAATTAAATAATAATTATTTGAATGTACAGTGGTTTCTTTTAGTGGTTTTCGAAGGACCATGAACGAGATCCTGCCAGGATGGTGGACTCGTTAGGTTCTCAGAGACGGAATCTTGTGAGAAGCCTGTGAAGTTGTGGTTGTTGTTGCACGAAAATGCAAGCAACGAAAACACAAGATAACACAAATACAACGTAAGTAAATGTCGTTTACTTACGTGATGGTTCCTTGAAATAAAACACTGACGGTTTCGATATAAGGGAATTATTATTTATTGATTGTTGACACGGTGGTCTTGGGAGAAATCACTTGCACTTTTTGCGAAAACAAAAGTAAAGTGGACAACACAAACACACGAAGTTGGCCGCACTCCTCGTCTTCCAGTGTCAGGGATGACACTTAATCGTTGAGATCGATCAAGTCCAAATCGATGTCATCATCGACAGGACCTGATCGATCGTCAACAGAAACGAAAAACTGCAGAAGCCGTATAACATCTGGTTCAAGTGTAACGTCTTTTTTAAATTGTCGAATGATAGCTTTTGAATTGTTTTTTGTTATATTATAAAATGATCTCAATATTTGAATTTTTTGTGTTTAAATTTTGTAAATGGTGACGGTTTGTATGACTGGTTAAATTGGGACTTATTCTGTGACTGGTTCTGGTCAAACTTGTTCCTGAAGAATTCAATTGTAACATATTCGGAGACTTATTCTGTGACTAGTACTAATGCAACTGTTGTGATACGTGTTCTTATAGATCAGTACGTGATATGTCACAAGGTATCTGGACAGTGTCAATCGACCACCTCCAAGCCATGTTAAACTTACCGGGTTTTTTCACACAAAAGAGTCAGTACTGTGACCGGTCACTATACATATGAGTAGTATAGTAATGAGTGTTGAGAAACAGAGTTTAATGAACTCGTGTTGAAAACCGGTTGAACACCTGTTGAACACGTGTTGAACACGTGTTGAAAACCGGTTGAACACCTGTTGAACACGTGAGTTGATGAGAGTTGTAAAACTGAACGTTATTTTGTTTGTTGAACACGTGAGTTGATGAGTGTTGAAAATCAGAGTCATGATAACGCTACTTTGTTTATTGAACACGTGGGTTGATGAGAGTTGCGAATCATAATATCACGAGCAAAAGAGAAATGGTGATAACGTCGTTTAGTTTGTTGGTTATTGGGTAGACGCCGTTGAAAAATGTTGGTGAGCAAATACCTGCGGTACTAGTTTTAAAATGCTGAGCGTCATCTAGTCTGGGGTCAAATTCATAAGGTCAATGTTTTTTATTAGGGTTGTGCATATCGATGGTTAACAGTGTTAGTCGGTTAATCTAAATCTGAGAATTTTCTTCGTTGTATGTATGTCGAATAGATTTTTCCCACGCAAGAAGATTGACCTTTTTACTAAGTAGGATTTGTAATCGAGATCGTGTCTGTCCATATCTTATTCGTCACTTTTAATTTTCGGAAATCGTGCTTAAAGGTAGACGCAGTTGAAAAATGGGGGTGAGCAGATACCTGCAGTACTAGTTTTAAAATGCTGAGCGTCATCTAGTCTGGGGTCAAATTCATAAGGTCAATGTTTTTTATTAGGGTTGCGCATATCGATGGTTAACAGTGTTAGTCGGTTAATCTAAATCTGAGAATTTTCTTCGTTGTATGTATGTCGAATAGATTTTTCCCACGCAAGAAGATTGACCTTTTTACTAAGTAGGATTTGTAATCAGGATCGTGTCTGTCCATATCTTATTCGTCACTCGTAATTTTCGGAAATCGTGCGATAACTTGTTGAATGAAAGGACAAAATATTGTAACATTATGATTCTGTTCGACCTTTTTTCTAAGAAGGATTTGTAGGTTTCGTTTTTGTTTGTGAATGGTGAAATGAGAACATGTTTGTCCATATCTTATTCTTCAATCTGTGGTGAACGTGTGTATGTATGTATATATGTGGGAGATGTACCCGATTTATTCGTAAAAAGAATATCTATGCTCGGTTTACATTTCTAGAGTTAGTATATGTGAAAGAACATTCAAACATTCATTTAAAAAATTGTTTTTAAAAATTTTTTAAATATATTTAACTAAAAAGTTCAACTCTTAAAAATAATATAAACAAATAAAAATGGCTTCCATCAATTATATATGTTCTTTGTGTAATGCTGCTTATAATGTACAAAAAGCATATCAAAAGCATGTGAAAGAACATTGTCCATTATGTGGTACAATGGTGGGTGATGTGTATGCGATGAGAGATCATCAAAAGTTTGTTCACATCAATGATATGACAACATCAAGAGGAAAGAGAATGCTACAAATGGATACGCAACTGAATGTGAAGAAAGCTAGACAAGCAAATACTCCATCGACTAGCACACAATATCACAATGTGCCGTCAGAATATTTTGTAGAACAATTTCCGTCTCTACAACAACAGCAACGGCAACAGCATCATCAACAGCAACAGCAACAGCAACAACAACAGCAACAGCAGCACCCTACAGTACGACAACAACATATATATCCACAAATTTCGAATATTGTTACCTCAAACAATTACAATTCACATTCAGCAAATCCTCAACCTATTGTGGAAACAACTTCAATTACGGTTTGTGAAGATTGTAACGTAGAGATAACAAAAAAATATCTTCATGAGCGTACAGAAGAACACAAAAGAAATGTTAAAAGCAATATCAGTCAGTGAACCTGATAAGGAGCAATTTCAATAATCGTATTGCGAGTTATGAGTACATAAATTCAAAGGGTACTTTAATCCCAGAAGAATTTTTTGCTGAAACAAAAAAAAGTTTGTTAAAACTATTAAACTTGCGATTAGTTGATCATAACATATTAAAATTTAATATGGAACTACTCGCTGAATATATTAAACCAACTGTGCAAACTAAAAATGTATTGAAAGCTAACGATGAAAAATATCGCACTACTTCTACAGGTGAAAAAACTAGTGCTGTTGTCGAGTTAACTCCACCAAAAACCTTCAACCATATGGCTAAAATGACTCTGCTAACCAGAGCTGATGATATTGAACTTCTGTTTAATGCTCAAATTGAAAGCATCAAAAACAAAATGTCAGAATTCCAAGAGAGAGATTCAGGATGGGCATTACAAAAAATATTGAAGCTAACCATCAATATAAATCAGTCGTCGTTGACAAGGGGATCACAATATTTAAAAACTCCTGAAAGTCTGTTAAAAAAGAAAGCCTGCATAAATGTCATCAACACAGCAGATGAATTCTGCTTCAAATGGAGTGTTGTCGCAGCATTAGACACAAACCGTGCAAATCCATCTCGTACGAGTTCGTACAACGTTAATATCAACAACGATATCATACCATTAGAAAATGGTATCGTGTTAAATTTTAAAAATTTAAAATTTCCTCTAGCTATTCAGCATGTTAAAATGTTTGAAGCTAACAACGAGGATATCAGCGTCAACGTTTTCGGATATGAAAAAAATGAAATTGTGGGACCTTTCCATTTAACAAAAAAGGAGAAAAATAACCACATAAATTTAATGATGCTTTATGAGGAGGGGATTTTCCATTACATATGTATAAGGAATATGTCAAGGTAATGAACTTAACTAATGTTTTAAACAAAAAATATATAATTTTTTTTTCGTTACAGACTTTTGAGTAAACAACTATCTCAACATAAGGGTACAATTTTTATATGCAACGGTTGCATACAAAAATTTGGTACAGCAAAGTTGTTAGAGGAACACAAGCCTGGATGTGGTGGCATCGTAACACATTTACCAGAGGGGGAGAAAGCCACCCTAAAATTTAAGCATCATCATCGACAGCTAGACGTACCCTTCGTCATCTATGCTGATTTCGAATGTATTTTAGAAAATGTAAATAGTACTAGTACATCAAAAACAACAACTATAAAAAAGCACATTCCATGTGAATTTAGTTATTTTATAAAATGTAGTTATGATGATAAACTAGATAAATTTAGGTTATACACAGGGGAAGATGCGTCTAAAAATTTTTTAAAAAGCATAGTAGAAGATTGTAAAGATATTTATAATAAACATTTAAATGTTAATAAGAAAATGAATAAATTAACACCCTTAGAACAGACTCAATTCACAACATCCGTCAATTGTCATATATGTGAGACAGCATTATGTGAAGATAGAGTGAGAGATCATTGTCATTTGACAGGAAAATATAGAGGTGCAGCTCATAATGAATGTAATCTGAAACATCAAGTTGCAAAATTCATTCCTATATATTTCCACAATTTTTCTTTGTATGATTGTCACCTCTTCATTAGAGATTTAGGAGAATATGATGGTGAAACAAAAGTAATTCCTTTAAATAAAGAGTTATATGTTTCGCTGTCACATTTTATACCTATGGGAGAACAAAATAAATTAGAACTAAGATTTTTAGACTCGTTTAGATTTATGGCTGCTAGTTTAGACTCATTAGCTAAAAACTTGTCAGAAGATGATTTCCATAGTGTTCACAAACAATTTCCAAATATTCATGACTTTAACCTCATGAGTAAAAAAGGAATTTTCCCGTATGACTATATATCTAATTATAATAAATTGTTAGAAAAACAACTCCCCTCCAGAGAGGAATTTTTCAATAATTTAACTGACACAGAATGTTCCTTAGATGAATATAAACACGCTCAGGAGGTATGGAGTAGATTCAGATGTGAAAGTCTTCAAGATTATATGGAGTTATATTTGAAGACGGATGTTCTACTATTGACTGACGTTTTTGAAAATTTTAGAATCGTTTGCAAACGAATTCACAAATTAGATCCCAGTCACTATTATACAGCGCCTGGTCTTTCTTGGGATGCTATGTTGAGAGACACTAAAGTAGAATTGGAGCTGCTTACAGACATAAACATGTACAATTTCTGTAAGAATGGGATTCGTGGAGGCATTGTTCAATGTTCTAAACGACATACAGTAGCAAATAATAGATACATGAGCAATTATGATGCTAGCAAACCATCAGAATACCTTATGTATCTGGATGCAAATAATCTGTATGGTTGGGCAATGTCCGAGTGTTTACCAACAAATAATTTTAAATGGGTTGAAGGATCAGATTTTATAGAATTATCGCGTGTTGAAACAATTATGGCGTTGTTGAATGACTCAGATACAGGGTATTATTTTGAAGTAGATTTAGAATACCCCAAACATTTACACAACTCACATAATGACTTACCATTTTGTGCTGAAAATAAAAAAGTGGGTGACTCTAAATGCAAAAAATTAATAACTGATTTTTCAACAAAACACACATATCAAATACATTATAGAAATCTTAAACAATGTTTAAGTAATGGATTAATTTTAAAAAAAGTACATCGAATCATTTCGTTTTCACAATCAGCTTGGTTAAAACCATATATCACTAAAAATAATGATCACAGAACTGCAGCAAAAAATGCTTTCGAAAAAGATTTTTTCAAGATATTAAATAATTCAGTTTATGGGAAAACCATGGAGAATGTAGACAAACGAAAGGATGTGAAAATTGTAAATCAATGGACGAGAACTAACAGAAATAGGTTGGGTGCACAATTATTAATAGCAAAGCCAAATTTCCACAGCTTAACACAGTTTTCTAATGAAATGGTGGCGATTCAGTTGAATCGTGTTAAAACCTTATATGATAAGCCTATATATTTAGGTTTCTGTGTCTTGGAGCTATCTAAATATTTGATGTACGATTTCCATTATGAATTTATGAAAAAAAAAAATTCATGATGATTTTTCTCTCAACTACATGGATACAGACTCCTTTATATATTCGTTTAGAGGTCGAGATTTCTATTCAGAACTTTCATTAGAGGATATAAGAAGTAGATTTGATACTTCTGAATACCCACCAGATAACCAATTTAATATACCTCTAACCAACAAAAAGGTTTTAGGTATGATGAAAGATGAAAATTGTGGAAAAATAATGACAGAGTTTGTGGGATTAAGACCGAAAATGTATGCCATTAGTGTAGATGAAGGTAATCAAATTAAAAAATCTAAGGGTGTTAAAAAGTCAGTTCTAAATAAATATTCTATCGATAATTTTAGAGATTGCTTATTAAATAAACAAAAATATTGTGATAGTATGTTAACATTTAGATCAAAAAAACATGACGTGTATACTAATAAGATTAGTAAAATAACTTTAAGTTATGCTGATGATAAGAGATACATTAAGTCTGATGGTATAAATACCTATGCATGGGATCATCATGAAATTGTAAATTTAGAAAATAATGTAAACAATTTAAATGAAATTAATTTGAGTTCTATTAATCTGATGGAATTTGATGAACATTTTAATGTTAACGATGTATATGAATTTGCAACTATAGATGAAATAGACGATCTTAATTTATAATTAACTACTTAATAAGAATTTAATTATTTTTAATATATATTTATATATATATATTGTTTTTGTTATCTATTTCTTATAATGAATGTAAATAAAAACCAGCAGCGATTTAATTTTCAAATATAAAAACTTTATTTGTTTATTTCGTTTATATAATGATGTGTCTGTGTGTGTGAAGAATCTTAAAAATATTTCGGGTTACGATATCTTAAATAAGTTTTCGGACTATTCCAGTTAAAGGTGTATACTCGAGTAATCGATCGTGGAGTATCAAACAGTAGGCAGATGTCATCTCAGGAATAGGTTTACTAGTTTCAAGCTCTATTTTGACATCGATGGGTCCACTTTTAACCATCTCATTTTGATGACTAACATCAATTACAATCATCGGGGTTTCTTTGAATTTTTCACAGCTAAGAATTGGTTGTGGTTCACGCATATAATAACTTTGTTGAAATTTTGCATACATATCATATAGAACAGCATAACGGTTATCATCAAATTTTAAATTTAAATCATCGTATGGATAGCTCTCCGAATTCAGGTGAACTCTTATGTTCGTTAAATTACAATGTGAAAATTTTTCGTCTTTTCCGAATGCGAATATTATGAAACGAGGTCTCTCTCTATTTACGGACAATTTGACATTCCAATTACATTTTGTTGCACCATGAAATGTTGGGTTGAAATGACAATCCCAGCTGCGGAATGCAAGTGGTAAAGATGTTCCATCCTTTATAGTTTTCATAATTTTTATTTTCGATATGTCGGAAAGATGTATATGTGGAATTCTCCAAGTTATATTTGTTATTGTAAGTTTCAAATCTTCATTCGAGTCTACTGAATAGCATGCGTTCCTATCACTTGAGCTACGTAACATTATAAGATCATGTTTGCTATTCAATATAACCTTAGTAAAATCTTCAGCAAACCCCAATAGAATTTTGAGAGGTACATAAAAGTTGAAAACGCCCATTGTTAAGTCACCACCATTATTCCATCCAGCATTTCTCAACATGGTACTTTCAAAATCGTTAAGAGATACATAACTCTTTATGGTACTAGATATTCCCAAATAACGTGTTCTATCGATTTCAACACCATTAATCTCATAACGAATTTCATCGAACATGTGTGCAACACAATTGTTTCGCAATCGAGCATTTAAGGTTTTCTCCCCTCCTGCTAGCGTTACAAAACCTTCTATATAAATGTAACTTTCACTAGGTAAAAGATACAAGTCTTGATTTTGAATTGTTATTCTGATCTCATCATTATTTTTAAAAGATTGTATATATGGTACGTAGGTGTGATAGTCCTTTTTTATTATGTTCTCATCAGAGAATGGTTTTTCAACAACATTAAGTATTTCAGACATTATTTTTTAAATGAAGATTTAATGATTTTTGAAAAATTTTGTTTTTTGTTGTTAGCGGCAGTCTTTTAGGCTTGACTGATTGAATGTGAATGTTTAAATCTGTTTTTTTATTATCGTATTTATTATAAATTATCATTTTGCTTTTGGTCTAAGATGTAGTCGAAGTGTAATTTCCTCTCCACGAAAATTTATTAACCGTTCGTCTTGATCGACAATCCAAACTTTAAGAGCACTTATTTCTTTGACGTTTACTGGTAAATAAATTAGGTTTCTAGGTATTTCATCCATTTTATATCCTGGAGAGACGTTAATAGCAAATTCATGTATAGTATGTACTGGTAAATTGTTTAAAAAAGCTCCTGTTGTTATATTACATTGTATTTGTATAGCATTCACTCTCATAATGTTTACTGGAAGGTAAGATTTATGACGTGTCTTTGCGATTAAAATTCGTTCATCGAATCCAAGCAATGTACCTATGGAACGATCTCGATTAAAATCTATGGCGTCATGAGAAGAAAATATTTCAATTTGTAATGTATTATTATTT
The DNA here is from genome assembly GCA_947397865.1 of Polietes domitor. Classification (NCBI taxonomy): domain Eukaryota; kingdom Metazoa; phylum Arthropoda; class Insecta; order Diptera; family Muscidae; genus Polietes; species Polietes domitor. Next base: position 557,989 of record CANDYM010000001.1, read on the forward strand.
GCTTCAATCTCTATAGTTCTGAGTGCATTTTGCTTTCCATATTCTGTTTTTAAATAGTTCACAATATCTTCTAATTCGTATGATCCGACGGGGATTTCGATTATCGTCTTACCGATGTGGAATAAATTATTATCATAATCGACATTGGGAATAGAGTTGTAAGTATGAAAATCTATGAGTGAACATTCATATTCTTCGACCAATTGAATTGGTGGGAAATAATCAGCTGTTAAAACTGAAGATCTTCCGCTCAAGGCTAACGTTATTGACATTTTAAAGTCCAATTGTTAAATGAAAAACAAGTTTATAGATTCATATCTTTTATTATTTATTATGTATATGTTTTTGCTTTGTTTGTAATAATTCATTCTTATCTATCCAAGAATTATGTTGATTTGTGAAACCCAACCATTTAACATACTTTCTATTTCCTTGAGTTTTTAAAACTTTCTCAACGAGGTATGTATCAGGGAAACGTGTACGTAGAATCTCCTCCTTATAAAAACCCACCTTTGATCGGATTTCCTTGATAATCTTCCAATATGTATGTAACAGGGTTTGTTATTTGTATAGATTTAATTCGAAAAATTTCTGTGCTAAAATTGGGTGTATACCCTTTTTCAAATATATTCTTATATTTGCTTATTCGTACATAATCCCCCACGTGAAATCGAGAAGGCTTAAATATTTTTATATGGTTGTATACAGTGTTCAGCAACATTTTTTCATTCTCTGAATTTACATTTATGGGAGCCATTTTTATTGTTCTATGTATTTTATTATTATACATATCAAGCAATTTCTTATACATATCAAGCCAATGATATGTGCCGTTATATGAGAATTCTCGAAACATTATCGATTTAAATGTACGATTAAAACGTTCAACAATCGAAGCTTTCATTATACTATACGTTGAATAGTGATTAATTGTATCTTTTTCATTAGGTTAGCAAAGTCTTTATTAAAAAACTCTTTACCATCATCAGTCTGAAGATTTTTTGGTGTGCGTCCCAAAAGTAATATTCTTTGAAATGCATTAGAAACGTCAGAAGCATTTTTTGATTTAGTGGGTTCTACCCATGCAAATTTTGAAAAGGTGTCTATGACTGTTAACAGATATTTGAATCCTTTATTACTTGTTGAATAATTTAAAATAAATAAATGTAAATAAATATATCAAATCCTTTTCTATAACGTCCACAATTAATTTCATTATCTTTATTTATAATTAAAAATCCATATTTATATTTCCAACATTCACGACAAATATCCAAAAAATTATTAAACGTCATATCACACCTCACATGGTCGTTGTATATATGTCTCATATTCATTTCATCCTGTCTGAACATTATTATTATATTTGCATTATCACGAACTAAATGTTTAGGAATTCTGCTGTATGTTTGACATAAATAAAAAGAATCAATATTTTTATGTCTTCCCATGGAAAAATATGAACGAATGTTATTTTGTTTTTCACAAGCAACATCATCAAATATCATTAATGAATTAACTTTAGCTTCATCCGGTGAAATGACATCTACATTATCAGAGAAAGTGTAATACCCCATACCCTTTATTGGTGTAATGAGATTTTTCAAATACTCATATTTAGGTTGATATAAAGACTTTGAATATAAATAAATATTTTCAAATTTCAATCCATCGGACTTTCTATCAAACTCAACATAACATTCGTCTTTCCACAATTAGAAGGTCCCACCACAAGAGCTCTTATAGAATTAGGTAATAAGGAACTATGTCTAGTTTTATTAGAATTCTTATGTGTGAAGTCTAGATTTCTCACATTAATATTCGTATCCTGCTTGACTAAACGCATTTTATCAACTGATTATAAATTTAATATTTTGTCTCATTTATGTTTTTTTTTTTAATTTCTAGAAAAATTGATATAAAATGATAGTTTATCTTAAGAAGAAGTTCAATTGTAATCGCAACGTACGTGGGAGAGGGTTAATGAATAATTTAATTAATTCATTACCATTTGAACTTCATTTGCCTGGATATCAATTTTGTGGTCCTGGAACAAAATTAGAAAAACGATTGAAAAGGGGTGATCAGGGAAAAAATTTATTGGATTCAGCTTGTCGTCTGCATGATATCGCATATTCTCAAAGCAACGACATTAATCAACGACATCAAGCCGATAGAGAGCTAACAGAAAGGGCTTGGGAACGTGTTAAAGCTAAAGACAGTAGCTGGGGTGAAAAAATTAAACGCATATTTAGTTACCAACGCAATGAAAGCAAAAGCAAAGTTGGGAATGGGTTTGAAGAAAAGAGAGTGTGGTAAAAAGATATTTTCTGCTGCTATAAAAAACGCTACGAGAATTCTAAAGAAAGAAAAACCGCAAGATATTAATACAGCCATAAAGATTGCACGTAAAGCTATTTCCAAGTCATTTAAAGGAAAGAAGATGCATATTGGTATTCCTAGAGTTATTAGAGTCCCAAAAATTGGTGGTTTTCTTCCTCTAATACCAATTTTATCTGCTCTTGGTGCTCTTGGAGCTCTAGCGAGTGGAGCATCTTCTATAGCTAAAACGATCAATGCTGTTAAAAATGGTAAACAACAGCTTGCAGAAAACACTCGACATAACAGAAACGTGGAATCGATAGCTATGGGTAAAGGACTTTACCTAAAACCATATAAGAATGGAATGGGAATCGTATTCAAAAAAAAACAGAAGCAAGTAACAAAAAACTAATAAAAAGTCTACCCAATAGACCTCTTACTGATATTGACATAAAAAAATTTGGGGTTAAATATATCCCATATTTTAGAGGAGTCTATATGAGAGATCAACTACCGAAAAACCTCACCTTAGAGAATGTGGTGTGGTTAATCTAGATTCATATAAAGGACCAGGTACACATTGGGTAGCATACTATAAAAACAACAATGATATCGAATATTTTGATAGTTTCGGAAATTTACCACCAACTATGGAAATTTTACAATATTTAGGTTATAATATAAAGTATAATTATAAGAGGGAACAGAAATTTGATGACATTAATTGTGGTCATTTATGTTTAAGATTCTTATCTAAATTTAAATAAATAAATAAAAACAATAATATTGGTTTATGTTTTTCCATTTTAAAATCATTTATTATCAATTCTTGAAAGTAATTTATAAATCTTTACATCTTTTTTATTATATTCTCCATTTTTTTTACCAAACTCATAACATAGTCGAGTCAAGTCAATTTCAACCTCTTTTTCATAAAATCCTTTTATATCAGTAATTTGGATATACGTTTTCTTTAGATTAGCACATGTAGGTATATAAAAATTGTAATAGAAATAGGAAATTTGTTTTTGTAATATATTATTCCAGCAAACGAATGTTGTCAAAAATATCCCAATTCGATTTATTGAACGCCATGTCTCAGAATCAATTTTTATTTTGTTGCCGATTTGTCGTAGAAGTAGAAGACATCTCCCATCCGTTTGACGAAAATCAAATTGAATGTCTTCCATCGGAGGATCATTCATCAAATTGAATGAATCAAAAAATTCATGTTGATCTAAACGTACTTGTATATAGTCCTTGTACGTCATGAGATGAATCCACATATCACGAGAAAGTCCAATAAAATGCTTCTTTTTATTCTGAAACCATATTAAAGGTTCAAATTGTAATGATGTTGAGAAACCGCATTTAACTTTTAAATTTAAATTGATGAAATACTCGAATTCGAATACAACGTCATGATTCTGAAATTTGTTCTCTATGTTATTTGTATACGACATTTGTGTTGAATGAGTAAATTAATACTAATAATTTCTCAAAAATAGAATCAGTATATAAAGGGATCAAAACTTGTGAAATGTTTTAGTTGGTTACGAAACCTGATTGTAAAATGTTTGAAATCAGAAGGTCTGAAATCGCTTTATTGGACTTCCAATACTGTCATGGAAGCGATAGCTGCATATATATGAAAGAGATGGCGTATATGAGTGGATCATCAGTTGTATCCAACTATTTCCTGTTTAAACAACCTTTCGATAGCAGAGAATTGACGAGAGAGGGACGGAGAAAAAACAACTACTGCAAGAAATTTGTAAATGGTTTAGATTGGTCAATGGGCACAATAGACTACTGCAGCGTGGGGGATATTCTTTCTCCCTTAAATAATTATAAATATATATTTGTCGTTGGAAAAGCGAAAAAAGACTTTTTACTAAAGTATGTTAAGACGACTGTTATAAATCTAGAGGATAAAACTAGTTTTAAAAATTTAAGTAATTATTTTACATCTTGTCCAATTCACACAGATGAAAGATTTAAGTGTGCTCTAAATAATTTATATAAACTATTTGTTTTTATTGAAAAAAATTATTATCAAATTCATGACTTTGTCTTAGAAGAAATAAATTATTAAATAAAAAATCAGACATGTGTTTTTATTTTATTTTCCAAACATTTTATTTTCCAAACATTTTTTCCACATACAACAAATCGTAGCTATTAAGAGTTTTAGGAAAAGTACGATGTTCATCATTCACTCCACATGTGTCAACGCCTCGAGGGAGTAAACGTTCTAAATCATGAGGATTTATGGGTTCGTTGCATGTTAAACGTCCTCTCAATAATGGACAATTTGGGTTCCATCGCAAATGTTCATTTCTAACTTTGTCCTCAACAGTCCACGAATCTATTTGTAGTCCGCAGAAATAGCATTGAACTCTGTCCACTATCCCCGTATAAAACATTCCGAGAGTAGCCAGTTCCTTAGGAGAAATATACTCTAATGGCCAATTTTCGAATGTTTTCAAACGTTCATCTTCACGATGGAATCGATCCTGCATAGAATAACGAGGTTGGAAGTTTATTTGTGAATAGTCCATCTCTCTAGTTACAACTAATTTTTGAGACTGAATAGTGAAAGAGTAGATCATGCTTCTTATATCTTCAGAATTTCCCTTAAAATGAGTAATGAAACTTGTTTTTTTTTTGTGTATTTTTATTTTTAACTTTATGCTAAATAAGGCGTATAAAATACATCTGTTGGTATAATTTGTTTTAAATTTAATGTGTATAGAGGATTATCCTGGTCTTCACGCAAATTTGTTTTTGATATTGAGAACACACCATCACATAAGCGTTGTACAACATCATCTCCAAGAGTATTGAATCTGTTTGGTAGATATAAGATTTTTCCATCCAACTTTAGCACGACTTTTTCTCCATACTTAGTATTCATCCTGTATGCACCCTGAATATTGTATTCAATATTTGGTGTCATATCTTTAATGCTAAGTATTTTTTTAAAGTTTAGGAAGTTAAAAGCCGCTATCAATTCTGTATTCGACGTCATCTTTGAAACGTTCTTTAAAAACTGTATAATTGATTGTGTAGCTACCAGCTATTTATACATTTTTTTTTTTAATATTTAAGATTGTTCTATCTCTTTCTCTCAATTTCCCTTCTCCCTCTGATGACTTATATCTAAATCTGAAATTATCTCTATCTATGAAAAGATCTAACACCATTTTTGAAATAAAAAGAAAGAATTATGTATATTTTACTTTATTTATTATATGTATCTATATTTATGTTGTATATTTATTTAATAAAAATTTAATTTTCTTCTACATGTTCGCAGACGGTGTATACCGGACATGAAAATTTCCTTCATCGGAACCCTTTCTGATGGTAATCTTCTCACACCTGACATGTCTACATATCGAGGTTGTTTTTTATGCTGTTGTTGTTTTTTAGTTGCTTGCTCTTCCTGTTGTGGTTCTGGGTAATCCCACATCCTCAACGTCTTTCGCGCGACATATTTTCTTGCATGCTTTGGTTGTATCTGTTGTTGTTGTTGACTCTCTTGTTGTTGTTCTTGTTGAGAGCCTGAGCCTGTCATTTCAGGAGTGGGAGGTGAACACAAATCAATTGTTCGAATGCGTTTTGGTTGTGGGTGAGGTTGTGCAGGCGGCAATAATAGTCTTCCTCTTCCTCTTCGTCTTCACTAATTAATGAGTGATGAACGTCAACAATTTTAGGTGTTAATGTTGTGAAAGGGAGTAACACCTCAACGTTTAAAATAACGGGTTTCTCCCCGAGAACACCCTCCACCTCCATACGCTGTTTTGCTTCCATCTCGTCTGTATCTTGCGCCATTAATTTACTTAATAATATGTCATTTGCATAGCCATGCATGGTTATAGGTGCAGGTGCAGCACCTAAGAAGTGTAATAATTCTTCCTCATTCTCTTCCTCTTCTTCCAAAAATGGTTGCCGACATTGAAAAATTGGAGCGCTCCACTTGGAATCATCATCATTCTCAATGACTAATGACGGCTTCTCATTTAAGAAGACTGACAAATCTTCGTTGAAATGTTCCATTGTTGATATATTTAGTTTTTTTTTAAGGAAAAAAATAGTTTTTCGAAGTGATGTTGAAGAACAAAACTCAAGCACTGATTTCGAGGTATCACTGCACCACTTATATAATCAAAAAATTTTAGATTTTTCGTCCTTTCATCCACATGTTCACTCCATTTACGAAAATTACAAGTGACGAATAAGATATGGATAGACACGATCCAGATTACAAAACCTACTTAGTAAAAAGGTCAATCTTCTTGCGTGGGAAAAATCTATTCCAAACACATACAACGAAGACAATTCTCAGATTTAGATAAACTGACTAACACTGTTAACCATCGATATGCGCAACCCTAATAAAAAACATTGACCTTATGAATTTGACCCCAGACTAGATGAAGCTCAGCATTTTAAAACTAGTACTGCAGGTATCTGCTCACCCCCATTTTTCAACTGCGTCTACCTTTAAGCACGATTTCCGAAAATTAAAAGTGACGAATAAGATATGGACAGACACGATCTCGATTACAAATCCTACTTAGTAAAAAGGTCAATCTTCTTGTGTGGGAAAAATCTATTCGACATACATACAACGAAGAAAATTCTCAGATTTAGATAAACCGACTAACACTGTTAACCATCGATATGCACAACCCTAATAAAAACATTAACCTTATGAATTTGACCCCAGACTAGATGACGCTCAGCATTTTAAAACTAGTACTGCAGGTATCTGCTCACCCCCATTTTTCAACTGCGTCTACCTTTAAGCACGATTTCCGAAAATTAAAAGTGACGAATAAGATATGGACAGACACGATCTCGATTACAAATCCTACTTAGTAAAAAGGTCAATCTTCTTGCGTGGGAAAAATCTATTCGACATACATACAACGAAGAAAATTCTCAGATTTAGATAAACCGACTAACACTGTTAACCATCGATATGCACAACCCTAATAAAAACATTAACCTTATGAATTTGACCCCAGACTAGATGACGCTCAGCATTTTAAAACTAGTACCGCAGGTATTTGCTCACCAACATTTTTCAACGGCGTCTACCCAATAACCAACAAACTAAACGACGTTATCACCATTTCTCTTTTGCTCGTGATATTATGATTCTCAACTCTCATCAACCCACGTGTTCAATAAACAAAGTGGCGTTATCATGACTCTGATTTTCAACACTCATCAACTCACGTGTTCAACAAACAAAATAACGTTCAGTTTTACAACTCTCATCAACTCACGTGTTCAACAGGTGTTCAACCGGTTTTCAACACGTGTTCAACACGTGTTCAACAGGTGTTCAACCGGTTTTTAACACGAGTTCATTAAACTCTGTTTCTCAACACTCATTACTATACTACTCATATGGGCCTATAACCCTACCGGTCCAATTGCCCGTATTGATGTTTTATAAGACAGGTCCATATAAAAATATAATGACCAGGCCTTCAGTCAATTACCTCTCTTACCTCCGCCGGATCTTCTGCTTTAAGTAGAATAACTTCTCCACTCACTTGGAATAAATCCCTTCTTCTGGGGACATAAGAGTAGATTTGAGTAGATTTGCTATTAAATTTGTCCCGACACAGTTTTGTGAAACTTAAGAGCTAACAAGGAATCATAATCTTTCTTTTAGTTCCAAAATGCGGATAACTATTTTTTTTTCATTAGCTTTTGAGGGATATGTACGCACCTAAAAAGAGGAGTAAATTTCCTTTATCCCCAATCTAATTTTTATGCCAAACGGAAACTTAATTATACCTTTTTTATTTTTCGTGTCTACGCAGTCAGAGGAGTGCATACTCCGAATTTCATTACTCTCGCTGCGGTCGTTTGGTAAAATTGTTACCACTTTTTTCCATTTTAACCCTACAAAGTACGAATTTCGAAAAATCCCTTTATTCACGTTTCTACGCAATCAGAGGAATGCATACAGCGAATTTCATTATTTCAGCTGCAGCCGTTTGGTTGGTACCATTTGTATCCCTCTTTTCCCATTTTACCCCTTAAAAATACGAATATGGAAAAAATACTTTTATATTATGTATCTACCCAATTATTGGAATGTACACACTGAATTTCGTGCTTCTGGCTTTTATCGGCTGATAGGTACCATTTGTATCCATTTTTGTCCCATTTCACCCCCTACGAATCAGAATCACTTTATGTTGGTAAGTAAATAAGAGCAGACATATTGAAAAAAACCTACTTAAATACTCCAAAATATTGCGGGTTACTATGGGTACATATATATATATATAATGTAATATATATATAATATATATATATATATATAATATTTTTAATCATTAGGAATTTTACTTCCAGTGACTGAATGAAATATAAATATATATATATATATATATATATAGATATATATATATATTATATATATATTACATTCAGTCACTGGAAGTAAAATTCCTAATGATTAAAAATATTACACAGTTTATACAAGTATGTATAATTATAAATTATTTAATTACTGTTACAAGAAATAAATTAGAGATTTATTTTGACGTGCAGAAATATATACATGGTTTTGAATCTTTTTGAATAGATAAACGGAATTTAGATTAAGAAGTTGCGGGTTAAGGGACTGTTAAGAGAATAATTAGTACGATGCAGTGGGACAATAAAAACATCAACGAACGTAAGATTTCTTGGAAGGACATAAGATGGAATTAGAGAAACCAAATCTGGACAATCAATAATATCGTTTATTAAAAAAATATTAATAAAGCGGCTTGAAATATACTTCGATCTGTAAACCCAACAGGTAACATTTTGATCTATCAAGTGTGTGATCTGGAAATATGAATGACCTAAGAGCTAATTTAACAAATATCCCCTGAACTCTCTCAATACGAGATATACAGTCCTGTTACAGAACGTAATTTCGTTTAGTGGTTCTATAGAAAAGCAAAAACCCAAAGTTAATGCGAATTCAAAACAGTTGATAGAACTGAAGAAAACTTTACAATTTTTTTTTTAAAACACCATAAAAATACTCTTTATCATATTTGTATTGTTTAAATTAAATTCTTTAATCTATTATTATTTTAAAGAATAATTTCCTATCATTTTTTCTATAAGAGAACTATGTTTCAATAACTATTTTTCAATATTTCAATCAAAAAAGTATGTACGAAACGCAAAAACTTTCTGTTGCTTTCTACGTTTTCGTACAGTATTGCCACACATATTTAAACACAAAATAAAATGCAACATTTACAACCAAAATAATAACAATGAAAGAGAATGCAAAAACAGCTGTTTTGTTTTAACGTATTTTTATAGCGAACAAAAGTGAAATGTGAACATGTAAAAAAAAATTAGTAAAACCTTAAACAAAATAAATATTAATAATTTTCTAATTAAAGGGGAAAACATAAGAATACTGCACAAGAGAAGATATATATTGAATTCATGGAATACCATCAAGACATAGCCCAGAGCTACGTTAAAGGCGACAAATTTATTAAGGAATCGCTCTAACAGTAGTGACATCCCAAACATAGATGATTCGATAATATCTCCCAGATGTAGTCGCTTGCAAAATATAGCTAATTTTTTGTATAGGATTTAGAGATCTATAAAACGACTCATATCCTTTTATCTTAACAAAGCTCACTCTGTCTGACAAATAAGATTTGATACATAATATGTCAAAAGCTTTCGCAAAATCTGTATATATTGCCTCGACTTGGTTACCTTGTTCTAAAGCAGATGTACAATATTCAGTAAATATTGTTAAAATTGTGGTAGTTTTTTACGTTTGGAAAAAATATTATTTATTCTTCTTTCTTTATTGTTATGGGTTACATGATCAAAAACTTCAGAAACGAAGGATAATTTTGAAATTGGCCTGTAACAAGTCACTTCATATTTCTTTGCATCCAAGTGGCATCATCGAAGTCGTCTTCTAACAGTCAATAAAGGCGACTTCTTTAAGGTAGAAATTTAGTATGTATGTTAAAGGAAGAGTCTTGGTGATGAACATTTTTTTTAAAAGGAGAGCACAAATAGCATCTACTTCAGATTTGAAGCTACTCTTAATTTTTATTATGTCTTCTAATACTTCATCTTAAAAGGCCACAATATTATTTATATTAACCATAGCCAAACACTTTGAAAACCTTTTACAATTATCGGACGAAGACTCAAAATCAGGTTTAACAATGTTATCCGCATCATCACAATATTTTAATATGTAGCCATTATACCTGTCTGTAGATGGGATGTCGGAAGATTATTTTTTGATTTTATAGAGATCCAAAATGATTTAGGCTTACTTTAACTTCATTCTTATTCCTCAGAAGAAATTGTTTATAAAAAATTATTTAAGCAGCTAAATTCCCGTTTGTAATATATACATTTAGCTTGGTAGGGTGATGCGACTTCATGGGACTCTTATTAATTTATTGCACAGGTTCTTAGTATGCAATGAAAGCTTATAAGGATCATCTTTTTTAATATGTATATTAATCCTTAAGGCGCCTAAAATTTCAATTAAAATTTTTCATAACAAACGGAGATTATCTCGCCATCTAATATTACCAGCCAGTCCATCGATTCAAATATACTATTTAGCACATTAAAATTACATAATTTGAGGTTAAAATCCAAATATTTAGGCAGTGGTTAGTATTTATAGAAACAATAAGATCCTATTTCAACTACTAACGATATGTGATGTATATCAAATGGGGATATTGTCAGTAAAGACTGATATGGAAAGACTCATATGGAACAAAAATGAGATCCAAAATTCGGTGCATCCGATTAGGAATATTATTATTATTTTATATATTGAACCAAATATAAATTGCAATTAATTTCATATTCTTCAAAAAGTTGAGTATTTGTTTAAGTTCTCATTAGCTACATAAGAGCTTTTGGAAATTAAGTTTGATGAAACTCTAAAACAGTCAGAGCAATGTTTATATTATTCTTGAATATTGAAAAATCACATTTATCACCAATTAAATTATATATACCCTGCGTAAATGACACGCAATATATCTGGCGTTTAACGAGTTAAACACTCCACGCAAAAATTACTACATGGAGATTCAATTTTACACGTCGGACCAAATTAACTATCTGACTGATGTATACATTATATATTTGATTTATACATGACTGGCATTATACACATAACAACTTCACCCTAACTGCATACAAAACAATGCTGTGGGTATTTGTCCGGTCTGAACAACACAACAACAATTCTTATTTTAGTCAAAATTTACTAAATGTACTACTTTTTGTAGACTTTTGAGGCATAGTGTACATTTTAGACTTTGTGAAATATACAACGTGGCTGTGGGTATTTGTCCGGTCTGAACAACACAACAACAATTCTTATTTTAGTCAAAATTTACTAAATGTACTACTTTTTGTAGACTTTTGAGGCATAGTGTACATTTTAGACTTTGTGAAATATACAACGTTGTGTTCTGTTATAAAAAATAATGTGTAATTCTGAACCATTCTAAGTACTACACGAAAACTTGGTTCGAGTGTGTGAAATGAACTTCACGCGCAACGCTTGGGTGTCCTACACTTGTTTTTCAGTCTAATAACAAATAAAAAAAAATAATTAAAACTTAAACTTTTAAAAATATACAAGACTAATATTTGCATATAATAGAAACGAATGTCTACACATAAAAATTATATATTTGGGAATTGTTCCTGAGATGTAATATTGTATATATGCAAAGCACATATGTTTGTATACAACAATGCATTGTTTCGTATAAATTGCTTCGTAGAAATTGTTCTAAATTATGTTTCAAACAGAAATGCGGTTAAGAGCCTAATTTTTCTCAACATATACACATGTACCATACCACTCTTTAGTATTAATGCGATAGAAGTAGTAGGGAAGTACGGGTATCGTATAAATGTAACATATTTTGATTGATTATTTTGACAGGTTGTTGACGAGGGTCAGGTCGGGATGGCCAGGTGTTCAGCCAGATGGTTGTGGGGGGTGGGAGGTTTGTTGACAGTTAGACTGCATTGTCTATAAAGGTGATTGGGGTAGGTTTTTCATTAGGAGGGGATGATGAACAGTTAGATTCCTTTGTATGTAAGGGAGTTTTACTAGTTGTTCGTGTGTACTCATTTGCGAGGGCAGTAAGGATGAAAGCGAAAGGTTACGTCTGTCCTTCAATGCCACTGTGTACGATTTTGGTGTCATGTAGAAATAATATGGAAGATAATATTTTTCGGGAAAGATATTGTGTATTATTTTCATTTATAGGTAAAAATGTAAAGGGCTAAAGGATGTATGAGTAAAAATAGAAATGCACAAAACAGTTTTTTAATATATATATCCAAGAGAAAATTAATATCACCAACTCAGTTCTTGTAGCGACACATCAACTTACACATCATTATTCTTTTTTAAATTAAATTAAAAGTAAAATTAAATAAAAAAATGTCTTTCAAAAAAATATTCATTTAATGTCCAAAACGTTAACGAAAAATACAATTTTAAATGAAAGCCTAAATGTCTGCGATATATCAAACGACGGGAGTAGAATCGAATGTGAGGGGGATGTTCTTTTCTATTTTTCTTTTCCATATAAAGTATATACTTTTTCTTTTTATTTCAAATTAGAGGAGGGTTTTTCTTTTTTCAGCAATAAATATCACTTTTACTCCTGTTGTCTCTTTATGTAAAACGTGAAATACATCATATATTTACAAATGCTGACCCCTACTTTGCATACAATACACATCTCGCTCATTCAACGAAAAATTGTTTGATCCATAATCAGAATCTGGTATAAATATCAATCAAAGTATCAAAGTAATACAATAAATTCACAGTTGAAAAATAAAGTTGTAGAGATGTCATCAAATACAGAATTAATAACTACGTTTAACTACCTAAATTTAAAAAAATCCTTAGTATAAATGAAACTAAATACAGAATATGTAATTAGTGCAGTGAACCAAGTATAAGGACAAACTTATTTTGAAATTGGACGACAGCATTTTGTATCTACCGAGCAGATTCAACTCTCCTGGAGACGATGTGATGCAACGTTTAAATGATGGAGCCTTTACAATAACAAAAACATCCCTGCGTGATGGACAAGATAACCTATATAGATTAGAGCTAAAACAAATTCTACCTATTGAAGTATTTTATTCACCTTATGTAGTATAAATTATAAAAAAATCTTCAAATAAACTCAATCGTTTGTCTGAAATAAAATTCCAAGTGTTTTTGTTTTCAATTTTATTATTATTTATTTATTAATATGTTATTTTATCTAATATAAGGTCTTCTATTTGATAATAATTTTTCTCTACAAAAACAAATATTTTGTATAAATTATTAAGAAGTAAGGTAATTGTAATGTTTTAAAACTTGTTTTGTTTAGATTTATTATGTTTGTTTTAATATATTTTGTTAGAAAATTTTTTTGAGCCTTCTGACCAATCCAATACATTCAAATTTTTTTTCAGTAATTGTTTTTTATCCGTCCCTCTCTGGTTAGTTCTCTGACATCGAAAGGTGGTTTGAAAAGGAAATTGTTGGGGACAACTGATGTTCCACACATATATGTCATATCTTTCATATATACTGTTTTCATTGCCATGACAGTATTGAAAATCCAAATCAATTTATTTGAAACATTTTACAACCGAGTTTGGTGATCGACTAAAATAACTATTAGGTTTGTGAACCCTTTATATACAGTTTTTATTTTCATAAAATCGACAGTACTCTTTCAACTCGAATGGAGCACGCAAATAAAAAGGAAGACAAATAATATCAAAATCATGACGTCGTTTTTGAATTTGAATATTTTATTAATTTAAATTTAAAAGTAAAATGCGGATTTTCAACGTCATCAAAATTTGAGCCAATGATATGGTTTCAAAATAAGACGAAGCACTATGTGGGCCTAACTCGTGATATGTGGGTTCATTTGATGACGTATAAGGACTACATCCAAGTGCGATTGGATCAATATCAATTTTTTGATTCATTTAATTTGCTTAACGATCCTCCGAAAGAAGGCATCAAATATGAATTTCCACAAAAGGATAGTAGAAGTCTCCTAATACTAAGACAAGACGATAACAAACTCAAAATTGACTGTGAAACATGGCATGCAATAACTCGAATTGGAATATTTTTAACTACATTCGTTTGCTGGAACAACATATTGCAAAAACAAATTGCATATTTTTATTATAATTTTTATATACCTGCATGTGCCGATCTGAAGAAAACATATATACAAGTTTCTGATATTAAAGGATTCTATGAAAAGGATGTTGAAATTGATTTAACCCGTATATGTTTCGAGTTTGGTTAATACAATAAAAATGGTTAATACAATAAAAACAAGATGTAAAAATTTATAAATTACTTTTATAAATTACTTTATAAATTACTTTCAAGAATGGAAAATAAATGAAATATGAATAAAAGGAAAATTAGGTATTTTATTTTTTATTTATTTAAATTGGATTAAAAATTGTAAACAAAGGTGTCTGCAATTTACTGACTTAAATTTCTGTCGTCTCTTATAATTGTAATTTATATTATTACCTAAATATTCTATTATTTCCAATGGTGGTTGTAAATTACCAAAGCTGTCGAAATATTCAATAAAATCTTTATTTTTATAGTATACTACCCATTGCGTACCGGCTCCTTTATGTGAGGCTAAATTAACTATACCTTAGAGCGCCCCGGTAGTCGAGTTGGTAGCGTGCTCGGCTATCAGCGTGGGGGTCGTGGGTTCGATTCCCACCAGAGGCTCTGGTCTGTCGCTGCAATAACTAGCTACAATGGTCTTAGTCACCCCGGCTCAATCCCTGGACCCAAAATTAGAATATAAATTTACTTTGTTTTGTAATTCATAATAAATAAATAAAAAACTGTACCACATTCTCTATGCGAGGATTTTTTGGTAGTTTGTCTCTCATATAAACATCTCTAAAATAAAAAAAATATTTTTTTGCCGAATGTTTTTAAATCGATATTACTTAGAGGTGCATTGGGTAGATGTTTTATTAGTTTTTTTGTTGTACACTATGAGCCCCAGTCCATTCTTATATGGTTTAAGGTAAAGCCCTTTACCCATTGCTATAGTCTCGATGCTTTTATTATGTCGGTCATTTTCTTCCAGTAGTTGTTTGGTTTTTTTGCAGGGTTTAAGTATTTGCAATAGAAACTCCTCCAGGGGCAATGGTTCCCATAGCTCCAAGTCCTAATAAAATTGATATTAGAGGAAGAAACCCAACAATTTTCGGTACTCTTATAACCCTCGGAATAACAATCTGTGATTTCTTTCCTTTAAATGAGTTGTGCATAACCTTTCGTGCAGTTTTTATAGCTGTATTAATATCTTGCGGTTTTTGCTTCTTAAGAATGGTGATGACATTTATAACACTTGAACATATTTTTTCCGCATATTTTTTTCTTCCCCATACCTAAACCAAATTTTACTTTAGGTTTTATGGCGTTGGTGACTAAATATGCGTTTATTTTTTCTCCTAAGGTACTGTATTTAGCTTTAACACGTTCCCACTCTCTCTCGGTTAGCTCTCCATCAGCTCGATGTCGATGGTTTAAGTCGTTACTTTGTGTATATGCTAGATCATGAGTTCTGCAAGCAGCATCAAGGGCATTTATTCCCTTATCACCCATTTCCAATCGTTTCTCTAACTTTGTTCCTCGTCCACTAAATTGGTAACCAGGTAAATGAAGCTCAGTTGGTAATGAATTAATTAAATTATTTATCAACCCACTCCCGCGAACGTTTCTTTTACAATTCATTTTATTATTCGAGTAAACAATCATTTTATATAATATCTGAAATGAAAAAACAACATAAATTTGAATGAAATAACCAACTTGTAATCAGTTGTTAAAATGTGTTCAGTTAAAGAGGATACAAACATTAATGTGAGAAATCAAACGAGACAGCTCCTTATTAATGAACTCTATAAGATCATTGATAGTGGGACCTTCTAATTGTGGAAAAACAAATGTCTTGATGAGTATAATTGAAATCCCTAATGGATTGAAATTTGAAAATATATATTTATATTCAAAGTCCTTGTATCAACCGAAATATGAGTATCTCAAGAAACTTATAACACCTGTAAAGGGTATGAGATATTGCACTTCTACGGATAATGTTGATGTCATACCACCGGACGAAGCGAAATCAAATTCTCTAATGATATTTGACGATGTTTCTTGTGAAAAACAAAACAATATTCGAAGTTATTTTTCTATGGGTAGACATAAAAATGTCGATTGTTTTTATTCGAATCAAACATATACCCGAATTACTAAACATTTAATTCGAGATAATTCCAATGTAATTATAATGTTCAAACTGGACGAAATGAATATGATGCACATCTATAATGATCATGTTGGTTCCGATATGAAGTTTTATAAATTTATGGAAATATGTCGAGAATGTTGGAAAGATAAATATGGATTTTTAATTATAAGCAAATACAATGATATTACATCTGGACGCTATAGAAAATGGTTTGATGTATTCATATATTATTAGTAATAAATATTCTTTTGATTACAACAGAAGTCAATATAAAACGAACAGCAGTCGATATAAAAGAGCAGCTATCAACATAAAACAAACAGCTATCAGTCTAATAGGATCTGCTATCAGTCTAATAGGAACTGCTACCAGTATAATAGGAACTGCTACCAGTCTAATAGAAACTGCTATCAGTCAAAATACTAGCATATATCTGTTTAAAACAGACCTGTTAAAAACAACTACCTACCAGTTTAAAATACCTGCCTACCACTTTAAAACGAACCGCTACCAGTTTGCAACAAACTGAATATTGGTTGAAACATTGACATACATTGACAATGGATGAAAAAATATTAAAGGAATTAATAGAGTCGCGAAAAATTTTAAAACAAAATGTCATAGTATCAAATTGGGTGCAAATGATATAGCGAATAAGTTGGAAAGCACATTTAAACCTCTAACAGAACCACTAAATAAATTACTTAAAATATCCCATGAAAATATTACAAGATCCCACCATGATATAAAATTTGAAACCAGCACACCAAATAAAAAGTATAAAAAGGAAAACAGATTTTCTAGTAAAATCTATAAAGATGAGTTTGATAGCTTGAGTGAAGGGAAGAAGAACCAACGGGGGGACCAGTTTTTTCGCAATCAGAGTAGGAAGACACAGTTGACTTATCTTCTTCGAATAGAGATGAAAAACTTGATACCGTATATGGACCGCATAAAGAGAATGGTGTTTGGAAATTCGGTAACGACAGTATACATCTAAGTGTTGACAAAATTATTATTGGAAATCAATCTTGGGCTATATGAATTGTTATTTTATAAAAATCCTAAGAGATATGATTCATATGAGCTGGATATCTACAAAAAATTTATTTTAATAAACACAAATGCACATCGAAGAAAACATGACCCCAATGAACAAATTAAAGGAAGCAAAGGTTTTAAATATACAAAAATAATAAAAAGGCTATTTCAATCAAGGTCTTCAAAAACCGAACTATATATACTGGGACGATCCCAACGAATTGGTGGAAAGATTAAAGCTTGTGATAGCATCACAAAATGCTGGTCATACTAATCAAAATAACGAAATAGTATCTATAATTGAGGAATTAAAGGAATCAGATATATATACTGACGTTGAAGAAACCCAATTAATCGTAAGATGAGTGTTGACAAGTTCGGCCACTTTTCAAATTCTGATATATTGAGGAGAAATGTTCCGAAAATATTGGGAATTGGTCTTGACGATCATAACAACCTCGATATCCGAAATAAGAAAATCAAAAATTTGGGTCCGCCGTCAAAGTGGGAGACCCTGTCAAGAAATTTTATCTACGAACACAAATTCACGAGAAATATTAAACGCTGAAATTATTGGTAATAAAAAAATATTACAGTTGAAGGATAAACTTGATGAAGTTTATAATAATATTTGTGTATCTATACCATCAACCAATTGTAAAAAAAAAAAAAAACAATAAAATATTAATATAATAAAAAACAATGGAGTAAAGAAAAATTGTAAATGGACTGCACATTCAAGCCCGCAAAAGGTTCCCACGACGAGAGTTATTATGAAAAGAATTGACGATTCATGGCAAGAAGATTTGGTGGAAAAAGGGAATTATTCAAAATTTAATAAAGATTTGAAATATCTATTATCAGTTATAGACAACTTATATGCGTGGGTAGACAACACTAAAACTAAAAATGCTTCCGATGTTTCCGCTGCATTCCAAAGAATATTGTATTTTGGTCGAATACCAAAAAATTTACAAATTGGCGATGGAAAGGAGTTTTTTAATAAAGATTTTAAACGATTAATGAATAAGTATAAAATTAATCACTATTCTACATATAATGAAGGCGTTAATTGTTGAGCGTTTCATCCCTACATTAAAATCTAACATGTTTCATGAATTTTCATTTAAGGGAACCTATCAGTGGATCAAGATATATAAGGATTTAGTAGATACATAAATTAATAAAGAATATAGAACAATCAAAATGGCCCCCATCAATGTAAACCCTGAGAATGAGATAATGTTATTAAACACTGTATGCAACCACTTCAAAATATTTAAACCGTCACGTGGGGGGTTATGTACGCATAACCAAATATAAAAATATATTTGAGAAAGGATATACACCAAACTTTAGCACAAAGATTTTTAGAATTAAATCTGTTCAAATTACAAATCCAGCTACATATACATTTTAAGACTATCAAGGAAATCCGATTAAAGGGGGTTTCTATAAAGAAGAGATTTGGGGTTCTCCAATCAACACAACTCCTGGATAAATAAAAATGAAATACTATAAGCAAAATTATATCAATCAATTATATATTTTGTTTGTCAAATAGCATTCATAATGTCAATAACATTAGCATTAAGCGGAAGATCGCCGGTTTTAACAGCCAATTATTTTCCACCAATCCAACTGCCTGTCGAGTATGAATGTTCTCTAATAGATTTTCATTCTTACAACTCCATTCCAAACGTTGACTATGAGAACAATTTATTTCATATCGGTGACATGACAATCGAAATACCTCGGATCTTACGAGCTAAATATTGTATCCTATATAAAATCAGTATATGGAAAACATAATGGAGAAAAAACTTTAGAGATCGTAGCAAACAATAAAACGTTACAAATTAAAATGTATTCTTCACACGATGTTATATATTTTAATCGAGATCGATCTATTGGAACATTGTTTGGATTTGATGACTGAATTTTGTTATCGAAAGAAAGTCATAAATCGTATCTACCCGTTAACATTTTGAAAGTGAACGTCATACAAATACACAAACAATTTACCAGTACATACCATACAGGCTGTATTACACTGCAAAACATCTAATGCTCGACTGCGAAAAAACTGCGCGGCACACATGCTTGATGAAATTCGTTATCAAATTATTGGCGTTGAAATCGATCGAACTCGCTGTTTAGGATTATCTAGCTAAATAAAGAATTGTGCCTCTCTGAACGACTTTGAAAGTAATATGATGAAAAATGCTGGATGGAATAACGGTAACGATCTAACAACGGGGGTGTTCAACTTTTATGTTCCACTTAAGATGTTATTGGGGTTTGCCGAAGATTGCACTTAAGTTATATTGAATAGCAAACACGACCTCATAATGCTACGTAGCTCAAGTGACAACAACGTATATTATTCTACAGATGTAGCTGAAGTTTAAAACTTAACAATAACAAATATAACATGGCGAATTCCACACATGATACATCGAAAATAAAAATTATGAAAACCAAAAAATGTCTTTACCACTCGCGTTCCGTAGCTGGGGTTGTCATTTTAATCCAACATTTTATGGCGCAACAAAGTGTAATTGGAATGTAAAGCTGTCTGTAAACACAGAAAGTCCGCGTTTCATTTAGTTTGCGTTCTCAAACGACACACAATTTTCACACTGTAATTTGACAAACATGAAAGTCCACCTAAATTCAGAAACATATCGATACGATGATTTAAACTTGAAATTTGATGATAACCGATATGTTGTTCTATATGATATGTACTCTAAATTTCAACAAAGTTATTATATGCGCGAACCACAACCAATCCTTTCGTGTGAAAAATTAAAGGAAACCCCTGTAATAATAATTGATGTCAATCATCAGAATGAAATGGTTAAAACTCAAATTTAACATCAGTATGCCCGCATTGGTGTTAAAATTGAGTTTGAAACAAACAAAGCTATTCCTTGTCATTGTCACCACATTGTTAGACAAGTTTGCATTTAACCTTTTCTTCGTTGGCAAACTACTTCTTAAAAAATATTAGGAAGAAACATTTTGGCGCCCCCGGGTGGACACTACATTTATGTATTTCTGTTCCAATCTAATTCGGATTACTAAGTTCGTAATTTTTCGTCAAATACAAGTGTCATCGGTTTGTTAATCAATAACAAACATCAACATAATAATTAACAAAAAATGCATCAACTATTGCTGCTGCGATCATCAATCAACTGCCCATTGAAGACAGCTGTTTAAACCACAGAATCTAAATACTTAACAATGCCTAAGAGTGGCTGTATACTGTGCAAAAAGGAAAGTGCGAAACACAACTAAACACAGGTATTGTAAGCGCCAATAACTTACTACTGTATGAGATCACATATTTCTGTGATTATTCAAATTCTAACCGTACAGTTTGTTATTCGCTCTTATTTCTTATTAATTAAATATATTAATGTCACCATTGCCTGAATAAGTGAAACATAATATATCATAATTGGTATAGTGATGCTTTAAAGAGGACTGATTCACATACTTCAAGAGACAATAGAAAAACTAAACCTCGGCAATCGTATTGTCATTCGAAATTCCGATTAGCAGAACAATTATCAGATACTTCTCTTGGTTCGCCATTCTTCCACCACAGAGTGGAATCATAATTGATGTGTAATCATATTTCCTCAGTTCTCCCTACTTTATCATTTTTGCTTTATTCCTGATGATCTTTGAAATTACCACGGTTGATAAATTTGGTGTATATCGCAATAATAGTCACAACCTTATTCCATACGTTATTGTTAAAACGTTAACCAACACTATTAATTACTACAACAATACAGATGTCAAGCGAATAAACAATTACAAAACAAAGTTATAAGGAAAAATCATAAAGAACAGATCATGGCAAGTTATTAACTTGAGTTAAATTAAAATACAAATACAAAACATCACAAGTGAGAGCAATTAAATACGTAAAAAGAAGGCAAGAGATTTATGACGAGAAGGAGACAAACAGAAGAATTCATCAAGAAGGTATTATTAACCGGTGTATGTGTTGTGTGATACAGGTTGTTTTTTCTCATACAGTGAAGTGAAAGAGTTCATTCACTGATTCATACTTTTTGTTTGTGACTTCATTGATTTTTGGAAGGTTGTTCCAAAACTTCTTGCGACATGGGCGGGAAGAAACATCAGAGTTCTGACAGTAGTGTAGATGTATTATGTCAACAGAAGGGCACTGTCATAGCCAATATTTCGAGGATAAAGAAATCTATACAGGAGAGGAAAATTTTCACTAATCCCATCGAATTGGAATGTCGACTCGATATATTAAATTCATATATAGAACAGGCCATGGTATATCAGTCAGAGATTGACATTGTAGATCCTTTAAATAAGGAAAGGTCAGATTTAGAAGATCTGTGTGTGTCTACTAAGAGTCTACTTCTGGGTCTTTTGGCACAACATAGAAAACAAAGCGTTGGTGAAACAACATTTGCCTTCTCAGGTCATCACAGTAGACTTCCGAAATTCAGTGGAAAGCACTGTGAGTATAAGAATTTCATGAGCTTGTTCGAAACTCTAGTAGAAAATGATCCTTGTCTGACTGATATTGAGAAGTTTAACCATTTGATCTCTTGCCTATCAGATGAAGCTCTTGGTACGGTAAAGGCGTATCAGATTACGGAAGAAAACTACTCCAAGGCTCTGGCAAGTTTGAAACGAGTTTACGACAATCCGTGTCTTATATTTGCAAACAATATTTCAAATTTATTCGACTTGCCAGAAATGTCGAAGCCTTCAGCCTTGAGGAGCATGATAGACAATGTTTCGGCGACGACAAGAGCATTACGAACGCTATCATTATTCACCTCGTCATGAGGAAAGTCGATCCAGGTACTAGATTCAAATGGGAGGAACAATTATACTTCGAGAAATTACCCCTATGGAGTGACTGCGAGGCAGTCCTGAACCGTAGATACCAACAAATCTCTGCCGATGAGACATCAAGTTCTAGGACAAAGCCTACAGATGTGAAGAAAAATGATTTTTCTAAAAAGCATAAAGCCAAGCCTTTTTCTTGTCAATCCGATACGCAGCAGGAGTCCAAAAAATTTATATTCTGTAGATCGCCTCAACATTATGTTTCTACCTGTCCTTCATGCTATTCCTGTACAGCAAAGATTTGAACATATAAAGGGTGTACCGGCATGCATAAACTGTTTGAAAAGGTCACACAGTGTCAAAGTGCAAATCATCGAAATGCAGGGTCTGCAATAAGTCGCATAATACGTTATTGCACCAATATGGCACAACGAATGTACGGAACGAAAATCCAGCGATTTCAACTCCAGATGAGACATCAGCATTTGTAAACCATTCGTCTTCGTATGTAGATAATGTTATTTTGGCAACAGCGCTGGTGAAAGTAAAAGACAAATCTGGCCAATATGTGTTCGCAAGAGCATTATTGGATTCCGGTTCTCAGATAAATTTTATAACCGAGGAATTAGCACAGCGACTACAATTGAAAAGGGAGGAAAATAAACTCAGTCTTTTAGGCATCGGCCAAACGAATTCTTATGCTAAATTTAAACTTCAGGCCGCGGTAAAATCCCGAATGAATTCTCACGAATATTCCTCTGAATTTTGGATACTTCGATCGATCTCTAAATACCAACCTGATCGTGTCATCTCAACTGTTGGATGGAATATACCCAGCAATATCGAGCTTGCTGATCCATATATCCACAAACCTCAGAAAATTGATATGTTAATCGGTGCTGAAATGTTTTTCGAACTTTTATGCATTGTACAGATTAAGAAAAATCCGACACTACAAAAGACGCTACTTGGATGGATTGTTTCTGGGAAATACAAAAACTCGAAAACTTCCTGCATAAATTCATGTCTTACAAGCACGTTTCCCGAAAACGATTCATCTCTCGACAAAATAGTTCAAAGATTCTGGGAATTGGAAGAAATTCTTAAGCAGGATAAGGTTTGGTCATTAGAACATCAAACATGTGAGAAACTATTTCTCGAGTCTGTCAAATTAGTATCATCCGGCAGATTACAAGTGGCCTTGCCATTTAAAGAAAATCCTAAACTATTGGGTCTTTCCTTTGATACGGCCAAAAGACGTTTCCTTTCACTAGAACGCCGTCTGACAAAAGATCATCAAATGAAAGAAATGTACCATGCATTTATGAAAGAGTACATTGATATAGGTCATATGGCTATTGCAGACAATAATGTTCATAACGTTCCTCACTACTTCATACCACACCAATGTGTATTACGACCACAGAGTACGTCCACAAAACTTCGAGTTGTGTTCGATGCTTCGGTAGAACGTCAAATCAACGCTCTCTTAATGATCAATAAATGGTTGGGCCTATGGTACAAGAAGAGTTGTACTCTGCACTCATTCGCTTTCGAATGCGCAAATATGCGATAACGGCTGACATTGAGAAAATGTACCGTCAAGTGTTAATTGACGAGGCCGATAGAAATTTTCAATTGATTTTATGGCGCGAAAATCCAAACGCCAATTTGGAAATATACAGATTAAACACGGTTACGTACGGTACGTCTTCTGCTCCATTTTTGGCTATACGGTGCCTGATATATTTAAGCGAACTGTACAAGGAAAACTTTCCAAAGGGATCCGAGGTAATTCGTAAAGATTTTTACGTTGATGATCTCTTATCTGGAGCTGATTCGATTGATGAACTTGAAACCATTAGATCTCAAGTTTCGGAGATTTTAGGTTCCGCTGGTTTTAATTTGACGAAATGGTTCTCTAATTGCTCAAATTACTATAACAGTTCAGGTACTGAGAAAACGTTAGACTTTAATGAAAATACCACGAACGCACTAGGTACTTACTGGCTTCCAAAGGATGATATATTTAAGTATCATTTGGATGATTCTTTTCGAAACCTTAAAGCTACAAAACGAAACATCTTGTCTGCCTCGGTCAGACTGTTCGATCCTCTTGGATTAGTGTGCCCCGTGGTAACTAAGGCCAAGATGTTATTACAAGAACTCTGGCTAAGAAAGTTAGATTGGGATGAATCTATTCCAATTCACCTCCATACATCATGGGAAAAATTCAAACGTAATTTATTTGATATTGACAAAATTGAAATCCCAAGATATGTTATGACTTTGTCACATTCTAGTTGTCAAATTCACGGGTTTGCTGATGCCTCGATTCGAGCATATGGATGCTGCATTTATCTTCGGAGTAGAGTTTCTAATGAAACTTTTTGTGGTTTGTTAACCGCTAAATCGAAAGTCGCTCCGATTAAAACGAAGTCTTTACCAAGGCTTGAATTATGTGCAGCCCAATTACTGGTTGTGGTCTAAGGTAAAACCAACGATTTCTGGTGGTATCGAGAATGTTACCTTGTGGTCTGATTCCGAAGTTACGCTTCACTGGATTCAGACTCATCCATCATCATTCAATACGTTTGTGTCGAATCGAGTGGCTGAAATTCAAGAATTAAGTTCAAGTGAGGTTCGTTGGCGGCATGTGCCATCAAAACAAAATCCGGCTGACATTGTTTCAAGGGGATGTAATGTTAGCGATCTCAGAGACTCAATGTGGCTCAACGGCCCACCATTTTACTGGAAGAAAATGTATCGTGGCCAATTAATAAACATTTTTAATTAACGCCTGAACAAAGGTCATTAGAAAAACGGAAGGCTAATGTGTTTATTGCAGTGAAGGTCGACGATAATTCAATCTTGAAACTAATTGAAAGAATTTCGTCATTTTCAAAACTAATTCGGGAGTATGTCTTTGACTTAAATCAGGGTTCATATTAGTACCAGCGGTCACATATTTCTAATGAGAAACGCTGATAAACAAAATATTCCACCGAACTAAGTCGACACACTAAAAATCTCACTTTGCCAATTCAATGTTGTGCATGTGCTCGCATCGCTCGCAACAATGCAAAGGTTGTTGTTGTACGGTATGTCCCGTCTTCACTGTATCTCGTGTGTATTGTTGTTGTTTGTATGTAAAATCACGTACATTGTCCAATTCTTCCAGTGACAGTTCATTCAACAAGATATGCAGATCTGAGTCATTTCTACTCCCGTCAACAGTCTGAACGGTGAAAATTTGGTACTTCTTGTAGGTGTATTGTTTATGTAGCGTTGCACTCTGTCTACGTATTTGTACCAATTGCCCGGTTTATCCACACACAGCTTAGTCAACATCGGGATGATTATACGGTGCATTCATTCCACTTGGCCGTTTCCACGTGGTATGCCTGTTGATATCAGTAAATGCTGTATGTTTAGTGACTCACAGTATTCCTTAAAATTGTTCGAGGTAAACACCGTTCCTCTATCCGTTATGCATCTCTCTGGGTTACCAAATGTCATTGATTGCTTCGTAAGTCTATCCACAACTTCGTCTGTGACCGTACTCTTGATTGGATACAGCCACACGAATTTGGAAAACGAATCTACGACGACAAGTATGTGATTATATCGTTTATGTGTCGCTTCCATCGGTCCAACATGATCAAGGTGATAAGTGAGTAAATGTCTGTCAGATTTGTCGATCGGAGAAAGGAAACCTTCCTTGCGGCCTTTCTATGCTTCAGACACAATACACTCCATACAACTCTTTATGACTTTTGTCGTCAACTCTGAAATATAATATGACTTCTGTATCAACTCTTGCGAGTCCTTGTCCTTGACGATGTGCAATCTGTATTATTTCCTGTTCCATGGAGTTTGGTACAACTATGAGTTCGTTATTCGGGTCTTTAGTATGTAATATGTCAAATTTCAAGTAAAAATCTGCGTATGTGGTAGTCTCTAATATTTTCCTAATTGCTCCAATCCACATATCTTGCATTTGTGACTCTTGTATACGGTGTCTCAGGGAGTCTTCCATCATCAAACATGACAAACGGCTAAGTGCATCTACGTGTCTCATCTTTGACGCAGCTCGGTGTTCAACTGCATAGTCAAATTCCTGGAGGAGTAGGGCCTATCTTACACTCTTGGCGGGACGTCCTGGTTACGCATTGTTAATGCAAAAGCGTTACAGTATATTACTATTTTAACCTTGAGTCCCAACACATATACTCTCCATTTCTTGAGCGCTTCTATAACCGCTAAAACCTCTAGCTCATAGAAATGATATTTCTCCTCAGTCAATGTCGTCTTACGGCTCATGTATTCTACGGGGTGAAACTGCTGGTCATCAGCTTTCTGCATTAAAGCTCCACCATAACCATACATACTGGCATCGGTGTGTATTTCTTTAACAGCTCTGGGATCGAATAGTCTCAAAACCGGTGGGCTAACCAAAGCAGATTTCAATCGTTCGAATGCCATAATCTCTTCGTCTCCAATTCTAAATTTCGTATTTTTCCTCAAGAGGTCACTAAGGGGTCTGGCTATAATCGCGTAATATTGAATGAATTTTCTACAGTACGAAGTCAGTCCTAGAAATCTCTGCAGGGTTTTCGGGAAGTTCGATACTGCTTTTGTCCGTTCGTCAGAGAGTGATATCATCGAATTTCCTATCATGTATTCTAGAAAGTAAAATGTCTGATAAAGAAGAGTTATCCTCAAATAATACGTCATCGACTTCGATCTCAGTCTCAGCATAGGGACATGGTTTCATCTTAGGCCAGAATGACCTAATATATCGTTCCCTATTACTGCGGAGTATAAGATGTCATTTTCCTTCACTACGTGAAACGTTATATTCAGTTCAATCGGATCTAGTTTTGCTTGAACAGTCATACTTCCCAATGTAGTTATATTCCTACGACCAATTCCTACCAATGTTTTCTGATCATTCTCCAGCACAATGTCACCAAAAAGTGCTAAAGTGTCGTAAGGAAGAGCACTTATGTCGCTTCCTGTATCTACCATCGCCGAAATTGTTCTACCAAATATCTCGACATCTTAAAAAAAATTCGACTGGAAGGTGCTGCTATATCATCGGTCAAAGTATGTACACTCTTGGATCCATCTCTAGAATTGTCTTTGTTGTCTTTCCTATCCTTCTTAACATCAATCTTGCAGTCAAACGACTTATGTCGGCTCTGAACTTTGCACTCGTTAGAGAAATGTCCCTTTTCCCCACATTTATAACAACGTTTTTCCTGTCTATCGCTCGTGTTATTCTTTTCAAAAAATTTAGGGCGGGCACCCTTTGAATTTGGGGGCTCCGAATCTTCTCGTAGATTTTCAATTTTTCCTTCAGGTCGTCCAACGTCTGTGCCTGATATAGAATTAGCTTATTTGATTTCGAGTCATCTACACCGTCAATGAAGTATTCAATAATACTGCGTTCGTCGATATTTATTGGTTTCCCAATTTCTTGCAGGGTATACAGAAATTCGCGGTATGACTCTTCTCGCTTCTTTCTACGTGTGCTCAGAATCCTGTGAACTTCAATCGAAGAAAGTTTGGATCCAAATTCTTAATTCTTCAAACAACTCTCTTCCCAACATACCAAATAGGAATAAAACCGCAATACAACTTGAGAACAATATTATAAAAATAGTGAATTCACAACGAGTTTTTAACAGTGCTTGAGGAATTCTTATAATACACAACCGTTTGTAAAGTATGTCCCAGATGTTGAAAATGCCATTTTCGAATTTCGAAAAAACAAAAGTTGTGCTGAATTGTGCTAGGTTTGTGTCCAATTGTGCCGTAAAAAGTTTTTCGAAAAATTGAAAATTGACCGAGATATTGCGAAAAAACTTTTTTTCCAAAAAAATCGCTGGGATTGCCATTTTGTTTTTTTTTTTTTTTTTGCAAAAACAAAAGTTGTGCTGGATTGTGCTAGCGGAGTACAAAATTGTGCCGTTTTTAAAAAAGTTCTATCTCAATCCGTTTTCGAAAAAATCGCTATTTTCGAAAAAATCCTAGAATTGCCATTTTGTTTTTTCGCAAAAACAAAAGTTGTGCTGAATTGTGCTAGATTTGTGCCCAATTGTGCCGCAAAAAGTTTTTCGAAAAAATGAAAATTGGCAGAGAAACAGCGAAAAAACTTTTTGCAACAAAATCGCTGAAATTTTCATTGTAGGTTTTTTGGGCAGCAAAAGTTGTGTTAGGTTCTTCTAGAGGAGGGTGTTATTGTGCCGTTTCAAGCTAAGTTCTATCTCAAACCGTTTTCGAGAAAATCGCTAATTAAAACTTTGGCGATTTTTCAAAAAAATTCTCTAATTTGATTAAAATCGCGATTTTTGCAAATCCAAAAACTGTGCTGAATTGTGCTCGCCTAGCACAATTTTTTCGTGATACATCAAAAAGTGCTCATTTCAATGGTTCATAAAAATAATCGCCATTTTAACTTTTTTAGTCATTTTCCATATAACTTTGCAAAAAAACGCGAATTTCAAAAATCCAAAAGTTGTGCTGGATGGTGCTCGCCTAGCACAATTTTGCTATCATATTCCAAAAAGCGCAAACTTTTTGTAAAAGTCGCAAAAACGCCAAAAATTCTAGAAATGTCATTTCGTTTTTTTTTCGCAAAAACAAAAGATGTGCTGGATTGTGCTAGCCGCGTAGACAATTGAAAATAGACGAAAATTGCATTTTCAACATCTGGGACATTTGTAAAGTTCGCACACGAACTTTCATCCTTCATTTTTGGACAAATTTGTTTTGTGTTTAGTGTTCGATTTCAAAGTGAGTGTACGTGTAACTGTGTTGTGTTAAAAAATTGATAATATTTTAATAAAATAATTAATAATGCACAATAATAATAACAAGTAAGAAGGCGTTAAGTTCGGCCGGGCCGAATCTTATATACCCTCCACCACTGAGTGCATTCCACAGTATTACCAGCAGATTAAAGGATGTCGACATAGAAGTACAGAACCATATTAGGAAAATTGTGATATTTGTATGCACATTACTATATTTGATTACTATTTCAAACTATAATGTATACTTATGCCCACTATTTTAAATTTTCTGCTATAAATAAATACAATGCTGTAATTGTGAAAGTGAACATGCGGAAAATATTATTCGATTGTCAGTCGCCATTAGGGAAAAGCATTTTCAGATACAGACAAAGTGACTGCATTATTTGATAAGAAAAGTACAAATTTTAAAGATATCCCCATTCGCCCCATTCTCCGCCCAAATGTACAAATTTGGAAAAAACCTTTTTGTTTCGAGTCTTCATAGTCAGACCACCGAATATATACACCGAATTTCATGATATCAACTTCAGCGGTTTGGAAGGTCCCATTTTTATCCCTCTTTTTCAATTATATCCCTCAAAAGTACGAATTTCGAAAAATCCATCTATTTTACGTGTTTATGCAATTAGAGGGATGTACACACCGAATTTCATGATTCTAGCTGTTGTCGTATCATTGGTACCATATTTTATCCATTTTTGTCCCATTACGCCCGCTAAAACATTTATTTTCTTTGTGGTGCTTCCAAGCTACAAGAGGAATGTCCGCAACAAATTTCAAATGTATGAAAATCAGAAATTTAATTAATAAGCCAAGGCTACCAATATTTTTATACTATGTATGTATATATATAATGGAAATAATACTTCAATTCATAAAGTAAATATAAGGCAGCAATCATAAATACCCTAAATATTGGGGGATAGAGAGTGTATTTTCAGCTGCAGTCCTTTGGTTGTTTGTATTTCCATCTATTTGAAATTCAAAAGTATACATTTTGAAAATACCTTATCTCTCACGTACGCAGTATAAGACAACTTCATGATTCTACCATTTTTTGTCGTAAAAGCAACAAAATAAAGTACGAATTTGAAAAAAAAATATTTTACGTGGCTATGCACTCAGAGGAATGTATATACCCAATTCCATTTTGTTGGTACCATTTTTATCCCGTTTTTCGCATTTTACTCCTTACAAGTACGATTTTCTATTTCTTCTATTTTCGATTTTCTAGCTGTAGCCTTTTGTTGGTACCATTTTTATTCCTCTGCTCCCATTGAATCCCTTGAAAGTACGAATTTGGGAAAACGTTTTTTTCGTATCACTCAGTCAGAGGAACGAAAATTTCCTTTATTTTATGTGTGTACGCAATCAGAGGAATATATACACCGAATTTCATTATTCTAGGTGCAGCCGTTTGGTTGGTACTATTTTTATCCCTCTATCCCCATTTAACCCCTTAAAAGTACAAATTTAGAAAAAAATACTTGTATATTATGTATCTACTTTATTAGAGGTATGTACACGCCAAATTTCGTGTTTCTATCTGTTGTCGTTGGATAGGTACTATTTTTATCCCTTTTCGTCCCATTTCGCCCCCTTCAAATAAAAATCACTCTATGGTGCCCTTTTATGCTATAAAGGTAATGCGCATTGCAAATATCAAGTAAATACAAGCTATTATGTTCAAATAACATGCTGAAATACTCTAAATATTAGGGGTATTTTCAGTCCTTGAGAGGGAAAAATTTTTCCCTCTGGGTCGATTTCGCCCACTTTCAATCCCAACCGATCTGCAACCATAAGACACATTTAGGAAAAATTTGAACCTCCTAGCTCATTTCGTTCGGCCGCTATCGTGCTTTCAACAGACAGACGGACATGGCTATATCGTCTTAGAATTTTACCACGACCCAGAATATATATACTTTATGGGGTCTCCGATGAATATTTTAAGGTGTTACAAACGGAATGACAAAGTGAATATACCCCCATCCTGGAGGTGGAGGGTATAAAAATTGATAATATTTTAATAAAATAATTAAAAATGCACAATAATAATAACAAGTAAGAAGGCGTTAAGTTCGGCCGGGCCGAATCTTATATACCCTCCACCACGGAGTGCATTCCACAGTATTACCAGCAGATTAAAGGATGTCATGCTGGGGCAAAGGCACTGGTTGCTTTACTTCGTGACAGACTTTGGCTTGTAAATGCGAAGGAAGAATGTAGTAGAATTGTACGTAGATGTGTTCACTGCTTTCATTACAAACCTAAACTTATGATCCAGATCATGGGTAACTTGCCAGCTGACAGAATAAGAGCGTTACGTCCGTTTAAGATATGTGGAGTAGACTTTTGTGGTCCCATTAACATCACGTTAAAAATTCGAGGTCGTCCTCCAGTAAAAATGTACATCGCAGTTTTTGTATGTTTCACTTCGAAGGCGGTACATTTAGAGCTTGTCACAGATTTGTCAACAAATTGTTTTATTCTTTGTCTTCAAAGGTTCATTGGCAGGAGAGGACTGCCGAGCAAAATTTATTGCGACAACGCAACCAACTTTGTCGGCGCCAGCAGAAAACTTCAGCAGCTTCGAGATGCCATGCTGAATCAGTCCAACAAACTCGTGTCATACTCTGCCGACAAGGGGGTGGATTTCATTTTCATACCACCCAGGGCTCCCCATTTCGGCGGCCTTTGGGAAGCTGCAGTGAAGTCAGCCAAAGGTCTGCTGCTCAGAACGATAGGAACGGTATTGCTAACCGCAGAGGAGCTGCAAACAATGATAGTCGAGGTAGAGGCGGTCTTGAACTCGCGTCCAATTGCAGCACTCAGCAGCGACCCCAACGACGGAGAGGCTCTCACGCCCGCCCACCTTCTCATCGGGGAGGCAGTAGGCACGCTTCCGCAAGGATTATGTCTAGAAGATCCGGCCAAGCTTCCATACTGGAGGAGATGGCGACTTATCTGCGGACTCAAGCAGGCGTTCTGGCGCACTTGGGAGAGCAACTACGTCCGCAGTCTGCAAGAGAGGACGAAGTGGTCCAAAGAAACGCCAGACATCGACGTAGGCAAACTCGTACTTCTCCACGAAGACAATCAACCGTCCCTGCAGTGGGTGGCTGGCCGAATCCAAGCAGTCATTCCGGGCAAAGACGGCAAAGTCCGAGTAGCCGTCGTCAAAACAAAAGGAGGCACATATAGGCGACCAATACACAAACTAGCAATTCTTCCTATATATTGAAGCAACATTCCTTCAATGGGGCCGGGATGTTCGGTCATACCAAATGATGTATATTAGCTTTAAGTGAAATGAACTGAAACTGAATTTTATTATCTATCTCTCAAAATGTAAACTAAGCTCAACATAAATTTAGCAACTTAAACGGTACGAAACCACCTTACTATTAAATATACACCTCTGTCAATTAAATACCATTGACATTAGCTTCAAGCAAAGGCGCTCTGTAAGCTTGGGATATTTTGAGGGAAACTGTTATACAAAAATTTATGAACTCCATTTTTTAGAAATAAAACCACTCGTGTTACAACTGCAGTACAAACCGGACTTATAATCTTCTTTCGTTGCCGAATTTGATTGAACTTGAAATTGTCACCACATTGTTAGACAAGTTTGCATTTAACCTTTTCTTCGTTGGCAAACTACTTCTTAAAAAATATTAGGAAGAAACATGGGGGTTACTTACATGTTCAATTCATTAAGCACGTCTAAAGAAGCCAAGTCTTGATTATTAACCCCATTAAAATTACAATCAAATGTCATGCGATTTATTGAACTTAAATTTATATCGACAGTTTCAGAAATATTTTCACTTTCTCTCAGTTCATATAAAGTCGCAAGATCTAGATTGTTAATATCACTTAAACTGTAATCCAACGTCATTAAATCAATCAAGTTCAGATCAATATTTTCAATATAATTGGCTGATGGACTTTCTATTTCATAATGTCACCAAGCATTTGTATTTATACCGTCGGACTTAATTTTTCTATCGTCATCGTAGCTTAAAGTTATTTTATTAATTTGATTGGTATAAATTGTGTGCTTTTTAAATCTAAATGTGATCATATTATCACAACATTTTTTCTTATTTAATAAGCAGTCTCACAGACACACAATTTTCACACTGTAATTTGACTTACATGAAAGTCCACCTTAATTCAGAAACATAAGTCATCGCATCGATTTAAACTTGAAATTTGTTGATAACCGATATACTGTTCTATATGATATGTACGCTAAATTTCAACAAAGTTATTATATGCGCGAACCACAACCAATACTTTCGTGTGAAAAATTAAAGGAAACCGCTGTAATAGTAATTGATGTTAGTCATCAGAATGAAATGGTTAAAAGCGGGAATATTGGTGTTAAAATTGAGTTTGAAACAAACAAAGCTATTCCTGAAAACACATATGCATATTGTTAAATACTTCACGATCGATTGCTTGAGAATACACCATTAACAGGAATAGTTAGAAAAATTATTTAAACATTTATAATATATATATACACAACATCATCAAAATAAAAGCAAAAATTTACAATTATATTTGAAACTTAATAACATGTCTTTTTATTTTTAACGATAAATAGGCAACGAAAATATTAATTAACGAGGAAAATACAAATCTAAATATATATATATATATATATACATTAATAACAAAAGTAATAGTTGGGGGTTACTTACAAGTTCAATTCATTAAGCTCATCTAAAGAAGCCAAGTCTTGATTATTACTCCCATTAAAACTACAATCAAATGTCATGCGATTTATTGAACTTAAATTTATATCGACATTTTCAGAAATATTTTCACTTTCTCTCAGTTCATCTAAAGTCGCAAGATCTAGATTGTTAATATCACTTAAACTGTAATCCAACGTCAATCAAGTTCAGAACAATATTTTCAATATAATTGTCTGATGGTCTTTCTATTTCATAATGTCACCAAGCATTTGTATTTATACCGTCGGACTTAATTTTTCTTTTGTCGTCATCGTAGCTTAAAGTTATTTTATTAATTTGATTGGTATAAATTGTATGCTTTTTAAATCTAAATGTGATCATATTATCACAACATTCATTCGGTAGGTTTCAATTGTATATTTTATTAAGGACAGACATTTTAACGCCCTTAGATTTTTTATGAGGACTCCGTCTTGTACACTTAGAGCATAAATTTTCGGTCTCAATCCTACAAATTCTGTGATAATTTTCCCACAATTTTCATCCTTCATCATTCCTAATACATTTTTATTTAGTAGCGGTATATTGAAAGGATTATCTGAAGGATACTCTGAGGTATCAAACCTATCCTGAATATCCTGTAATGCTAGTTCTTTATAAAAATCTCTACCTATAAAGGAATATATGAATGAATCTGTATCCATATAATTTAAATAAAAATCTTCCTGGAACTTCTTCATGAACTCGTAATGGAAAGCATACATTAACCATTTGGAAAGTTCCAAGACAGAGAACCCTAAATAAAATGGTTTGTCGTACAGAGTCCTTACACGACTCAGAAAACTGTGTCAAACTAATGAAATTCGGTTTCGCTATCCATGCCAGTGCGCCCAATCTATTCTTATAAATTTTCGGTCTCAATCCTACAAATTCTGTGATAATTTTCCCACAATTTTCATCCTTCATCATTCCTAATACATTTTTATTTAGTAGCGGTATATTGAAAGGATTATCTGAAGGATACTCTGAGGTATCAAACCTATCCTGAATATCCTGTAATGCTAGTTCTTTATAAAAATCTCAACCTATAAAGGAATAAATGAATGAATCTGTATCCATATAATTTAAATAAAAATCTTCCTGGAACTTCTTCATGAACTCGTAATGGAAAGCATACATTAACCATTTGGAAAGTTCCAAGACAGAGAACCCTAAATAAATTGGTTTGTCGTACAGAGTCCTTACACGACTCAGAAAACTGTGTCAAACTAATGAAATTCGGTTTCGCTATCCATGCCAGTGCGCCCAATCTATTCCTATCTGTTATCTCCCAATTTTTAACAATTTTGACATCCTTTCTTTTATCAACATTTTCCATAGTTTCCCCGCAGACTGAATTATTCAATAGCTTGAAAGCATTCTTCGCCATGGTTCTATGATAATTGTTTTTTTTCGATGTATTGTTTTAACCAAGCTTCCTAATTAATAGAAAGGTTACGATTAACCTTTTCTAAAACCCACCAAGTCGCTAAACATAGGATTGTATTGTCGAAAAATCTGTTATTAATTTCTTACACTTTGATCCTTCTTGTTTTCAGCACAGAACGGTAAGTCGTTATGCGTTTTGTGTAAACAAGTTGGATATGAAATCTCCGCATTAATAAAGAACGCTCTATCTCCATCGCCACCTAATATCATGATTTCTTCTTTGCGACTATGTTTTTCAAATCCTGCTCCTCCGACCAATTTAAAATCATTTTTAGGTAGATATTGTGACATTGCCCACCCATACAAATTATTCGCATCATGATACATGAGGTATTATGACGGTTTACTCTTTTTACTCATGTATTTATAGTTACTCATGTATTTATTATTTGCTTTTGTATGTCGCTTGGAGCATTGGACAATGCCACCTCGAATCCCATTCAGATATTATACATGTCAATGTCTGTTAAAAGTTCCAATTCTACATTTGAATGTTTTAACATAGCATCCCACGGTGCGGTATAATAATGACTAGGGTCTAAATTATGAATTTTCTTACATGAACCGTTCTAAAATTTTCAAAAACGTCAGTCAATATTAAGACGTCGGCCTTCAGATACAATTCCATGTAATCTTTCAGATTCTGACATTCAAATCTTGACCACACATATTGAGCATGTTTATGGTCTTGCACCGAACATTCTTTGTTTATTAAATGGTTAAAAAATCATTTCTTGGTGGAAGTTTATTTTCCGAAAGTTTAGAATAACTAGATATATAGTCATAGGGGAAGGTACATTTCTAATTCATAAGTTTGAAGTCAATATCATTGGGAAATTGTTTTCGAACACTATGAAAATCTTGCTCGGGTAAGTTTTTAGCCAACGAATCTAAACTAGTTGCCATGAATCTAAATGAGTCTAAAAACCTCAATTCTAATCTATTTTCCCACCCATTTTAATGAAATGGGAAAGTGAAACATACAATTCCTTATTCAAAGGAATTACTTTGGTTTCACCATCGAATTCAGACAGCTCACTGATGAAAAGGTGACAGTCATATGAAGAAAAATTATGGAAGTAGACTGGGCCAAATTTAGCTATCTGATGCTGTAAGTTATAAGCATTATGTGCTCCCCTTCTGAAATTTCCGGTTAAATGACAGTGGTCTCTCACTCTATCATCACCTAAAGTCTCATCACATATATGACATTTGACTGCAGTCATAAATTGGGTTTCCTCTAAGGCGTTATCGTAGCTACATTTAATTACATAACTAAGAGCACAAGGAACGTGCTTCTTCAACTCTACAGTTTTTGTTGAAGTTGCGGTATTTGTTGAATTCAGCAACACACACTCAAAGTCGGAATACACCACAAAAGGAACATCTAACTTTCGTTGATGGTGTTTATATTTTAAAATGGCTTTGTCCCTTTGTGGCAAGTGTGTTACTATGCCTCCGCATTCCGGTTTGTGTCTTTGTAGTAGACCTTCTGAACCGAGATGTTGAATGCATCCATTGCATATACAAATTTTCGCTTTTCCTTCACAAAATTGTGGGGTCAGTAATCTATAGAAGAAAATAAAAATATCAATATTTTTGTTTTATAATAAAAATATATATTTTTGTGTTTTTACGTTGACATATCTGTAATCCATATGTAATGGAATTGACCGTCTTTATGTAGCAGCATTAGATTTATGTGATTCACCTTTTCGTTAGGTGGTACGGTTCCACAAACTCATTGTTTTCATATCCGAAAACATTATTTGCTTCAAACAATTTAATGTAATGAATGGCTAGAGGAAATTCTAGATCTTGAAACTTCAACTCAATGCCATTTTGTAGAGTTATTCTATCATTATGTATATTCACGTTGTAGGAGAATGTGCAGTTTGCATTATTTGTGGGTATGTGATCTAATGCTGCTACTAGACTCCATTTAAAACAGAATTCGTTCTGATTTTTTTACATTTAGGCACGCACGTTTTACTGCTAGACTCTGCGGCAGAGCCATAAATTGTGATCCCCTAATAAGTGCAGCCTAATTTATATTTATTTCCAACTATATTATTTTTGATAATGTCCATCCAGAATCCCTCTTATGGAATTCGGACATTTTGCTTCCAATTATGTCAACTTGATCACCAAAAAGCTGTTTTATATCATCAGCCATGGTTACTTGTTTAATTACACATGTTGTCATTCTCAAAGTCCACCTTTTCTTGGTGTGCGGCCTACGGTCAAATGACATTCCTTTATTTATTTCCCTACGTTAGATTTTGTCTACTACTTTCTTCATACGACTTTGTGATATTACTCACAAAAATAGTAGTAACACCTTCTAACGAGTGCACTGAGAGCCGCCTTTCTCCATTTAAGCTTTGCTTTAGTTTTTTACTAGTTATATTGTAAATCTCTCGCTCATTGGATTTTGTCCATACAACACCCTCACAAATGTTTGTACAATACGACAATAAATTTAATTGAGTTTTATTTGAAAATATTAAATTTTAGTATTTTTATTTATTTTCATTCTTGCTACGCAAACATTGGTCCACACGAGCCGGATACTTGCTTCCAGCAATTAATTGGTTTCTATTTTTTCTTCAAAGGCAAACCTGACTCCGTCAGCAACAACAACACACACATAAATCAGCCATCTTCTTTCTGGTTTTTTGCAACAACAAAACATATGTACTCAAACTAGTAATTGCATTACTCTCGGTTAAAAGAAAAATAAACAACATACATTTGCTTACCATACGGTTCGAAGTTGGTAAACAACCTCAACATACCCAACGTTATGAAAGAGTACGTCAATACACACACATCAATACATATATTTTCTCTTATTTATTAGCGCGGGTCGTTCTCGGTGAGATTTGAAATTTATTGGCGTGGGTCGTTCTTTGTGTCATTTGAAGTTTTTTATCGAATTTTTTCCATTTCGTACCTCGGGTAGTATTATTGTTGGACTATCCGGATATAGTAAAAATGTTTGTTTCGCGACACCGTTTACCCTACAGTCGGTCCTCTACACTGGCATACAAATATTTTAAAAAACTTTCTGTTTTCGGTTTATTTTTGACTTCTTCTGGAGGTTCATCTGGTGCTATAAATAGACAGGTATATCTTGCTTCGCATGATAGAACTTTGTTATTAGGGACAGCGATTGTAATTATCGTATACCAAGGTATTTCGTACCCAGCTCGGGCTCTTATCGACCCGGCTCTTCGTTCATGACGAAACGATTGCAAAATCGCCTCAACACTCCGGCCAGTTCCACTTAGGCTAGAATATCGGGTGTAAATCACGCATTTTCGGCTACTTCTCGCAAAATATGTTCTTTGTGGATAGGGTCTATTTTGGATACGACATTGTTGATGGAAACTAATGCCTTAGTTCTTCCGCATATTTCGGGCAACTTGCCATCTTTTTCAACGAAATCAGATGTGACTTCTCCTTTGCCAAATATTCGTTTGGCCGATACGCATCTTTTTGATTGTCGACCTGTGGACCTTTTACTGGGAGCAGATCTTTATACGAGAATTCTCTTGGCAGGAACTCTTCAAAACGTATTAGGCTCATCACGGTCTTTGGCTGGATCACTACTGGTCCCGTTTCCTCTTCTTACATTCGTTTCCCGTTTCCTCTTCCTTTGTCACTACTGGCGTAGATTTTGCGGGTCCTCTCGAAGTTAAATCTTTTACTGGTATTTCTCATCGTGGTTCCCCAAATTCTATATTTTCAGACAACGGCACTAATTTCGTTGGTGGTTCTAGGGAATTGGAACGGGATTTCAAGTGTGTGCTTCGTGAGAGTCAATATCAAGAACTTCCGCATTCCAGTATCAAGAACTTTCATGGCAGTTCATTCCTGCCGGAGCCCCTCATATGGGTGGGCTTTAGGAAGCTGCTGTGAAAAGCTTTAAGCTGCATTTCCACAAGCAAGCACAAAACTTCAAATACACGTTTGAAGAATTTTCAACGGTTCTTTCCAGAATCGAAGCTTGTACGAATTTCCGTCATCTGTGTCCTATGTCTGACAATCCACATGATCCGGTGGCGCTTACGCCGGGTCACTTTCTGATAGCGCCGCCAATTCTGGCTCCACCGGATCCGGTCATAGAAGAAGCGCCATTGCACATCGTGAATCGATTTAGGAAAATTAAGGATTTAACTCAGCAATTCTGCCTACGGTGGAAAGATGAGTATATATAAAAGTTTGCATAATAGATATGAATGGAGATTTCCGCTGCGCGATGTTCAAATAGGCGATTTAGTTGTTATTCGAGACGAACAACTGCCTCCCACTTCGTGGAAATTAGGTCTGGTAAATAACGTCCATCCGGGTTCGACGGTGGCGTTAGAGTCGCGGATATTCGAACGGGAAACGGTGTTGTAAGACGACCTATAGTAAAGCTGGTCACTTTGACCCAGTAATTTAAAGTTTTTTTGTGTGATACTATCGCGCCATTTCTATTTTCGTAGAATAATGGAAAGCATCAGATCGCTATTTGTGTCCCTCCCTGACTACGAGGATGACGTCCCAATGTCTGACGAGGAAAAAGGCTCCGCCGAAGTAAAGTTAGACGTGGTAACTGCTCCGAATGAGCCGGTTCCAGCTGTCGAGCAGGCCCCTGACGTCGGGATAACCCCAGTCGTCGCGGCCTTTCAGGGTGTCGTACCGGCGCTCTCAGTTGTCCCGCCGTCGGGGGTTGATTCAGCTCCTGCTGATGTCACGGGGTCTAACGTTTCGGGCTCGAATAGTCATCGTCGTAAACCGTCGTGTGTGGCTTGCAAGAGGAATCACCATTTTCGTGATTGCGAGCAGTTTAGTGGAATGAAGCTGGAGAGGAAGCTGCGCATGGTGGTTCTGCATCGGGTTTGCTCCAATTCTATTGGTGCTTCCGATGAGTGTGGAGGTTGCCATCGGTAGGTGTAAGAAATGCGGCAGGG
Organism: Polietes domitor; assembly: GCA_947397865.1. Lineage (NCBI taxonomy): Eukaryota > Metazoa > Arthropoda > Insecta > Diptera > Muscidae > Polietes > Polietes domitor. The sequence goes on from CANDYM010000001.1 coordinate 598,596, forward strand.
ACCATCATACCCTATTGAACTCCTCTCCAGCCACTGATAGCTCAAACGGACTACGCCCAAATAACCCAAACTCGAGCGCCCTAAACCTAAACCTGGTTCTTCTCGTCCGTCCGTCGCATCGTGTCCACCCATTGCCGCTTCTCGGAAAAACGGCTTACGGCCGTCGGATGCTTCGCGTCCCACCAATATGCGTCAGTACCAATAATGGTCATTCAGCCCATAGTTACGCTAGGGCCCACGATGGTCATTCTGTTGAGGTTGCCGAATCGGTTGATTCCGGTCAGGGCTGTCCTGGATCCCTGCGCGGGGCATAGTCTGGTGTGTAGGACTTTGGTCCAAAAACTTCAGCTAAGCTCTGCCGCGGTGAACAAGGACACTTTCTGTCGGATGACGGCCGTTTCGTCGTATGACGCAACACAGCAGCTGGTTTTTTCGGCAAGGGTGACCGATTTGACGCGTGTGGTGACTCCGTCGGAGTCTGCAACGGATAGTCTTCGGGAACACTTCATGGGGCTCCAATTAGCCGATCCCCAGTTCTTTCGAGCGGGACATATCGGCCTAATAAAGGGTCCGGAGGTGTACCCTAGAGTTATGCGCACACAAATATATTCGAGTCCCGGTTTTCCGTGGGCGCAACTCACCATGTTTGGCTGGGTCCTAACAGGTCCATGTCCAGCATAGTTAGGTAGGAGTAGGACCACATCAAGGCTGGCCTTACGGGTCGTCGACGTCTATGGTGAGGTCAGCAGTACTTATGGTCTATACGAGCTGTGGTACTGCGAATCTGGGCTCTACGAGCTATATAGGGTTTTTGTTAATTAGTATGTAAGGAACATCAAATCGAAAATAAATGCTCATTAAAACTGACAAATACCCCTTTTATTTCCCTTAGCAATAAGTGTATATAGATGTTTATATTACATGAAATTTTGATTGAAATTGTTTAACTTTACTTTACAACATAGCGGGATGTTGCAAGGCGGGCGGCAATGTTTAATTACAAATGTTGTCATTTTCAACTTCCACCTTTTCTTGGTGTGGGCCTACGGTCAAATGGCATTCCGTTATTTATTCCCCTACGTTAGATTTTGTCTACTACTTTCTTCATACGACTTTGTGATATTACGCACAAAAATAGTTGTAACACCCTCTAACGAGTAACGAATGTACTGAGAGCCGCCTTTCTCCATCTAAGCTTTGCTTTAGTTTTTTAATCGTTATATTGTAAATCTCTCGTTCATTGGATTTCGTCCATACAACACAATCACAAACTTTTGTACAAAAGGTAATATTGTTTACGACAATAAATTGAATTGAGTTTTATTTGAAAATATTAAATATTCGTATTTTTATTTATTTTCATTCTTTCTACGCAAACATTACTTATTCCATCAGAAATAGAATTGACCAGTTTTTTATTTGTAGCTTGTCTTGGCGTTGTCGGTTGTTCTTCACCTCCATTAACACTCAAAGTCGTTGCGAAAATAGCAGATTTAACATAATCCGCTAGCAGCTCCATATTAAATTTAATAATATTATGGTTTACTAGCCTGAGGCTTAGTAGTTTCACCAATCTTTGTATCGTTTCATACAAAAACTCTTCAGGTATCAACGTGCTGTTTTTCTTTAAATATTCGTATGTCGCAACACGGTTCGAAAATATACTTTTTATGTGACTAACATTCTGGTTAACAAAAGATGCAACATTTCGCTAATGTTCATTGGTACGAACATGGCTTACTTTTGCAGCTACATCTACATTGCAATCTTCGCAAAAAGTAGTTTTTTATGTGGAACTTCACTGCATGCATCGTTACTAAAACTTGATTGCAGACTGGACAATTCAATTTTAAATGCCTTTCATATTCGCTTTTCATACCAAATCCAGCGTTGCATATGGCACAAGTATATGTATATGAAGCCATTTTACTTTATTATTTATTGTTTTAATAATGTTAGACCATTTTTTACAGTAAATAATTTTTTTTGCAAATACACGGTATTCGTTAGTATAAAATCGAATTTAAATTATTTAAATTTTATAATTTGAAAATAATCTCAAAATTAAAATATATGTTTGCAGTATGATGTTTCACTCTCCAAACGTCAACGAATACTGTATTTCTAGACTTAATTTCATTGTTATACATCTGTTATACGTCTGTCCTTCAATGTTTGTGTGCCCTTTTTAAAGGACAGACGTAACCTTTCGCTTTCACCTCTACTGCCCTCGTACACACGAACAACTAGTAAAACTCCCTTGCATACAAAGGAATCTAACTGTTTATCATCTCCCTTAGTGAAAAACTACCCCAACCACGTTTACAGACGATGCAGTCTAACTGTCAACTAACCTCCCACCCCCACAATCATGTGGCTGAACACATGGCCACCCCAACCTGATCCTCGTCAACAACCTGTTGACACAATCAATCAAAATATGTGACAATTATATGATACCCGTAATTCCCTACTATTGATAGAATGAGGTATATATTTGCCAGATCAGATTTGGCGATAGGTTTTAAAAGTAAACGACAAGTGAATATAGAGTAAGCTTTGATATATATCTTGTATTTTTATTTCAGGAAAAAATCGAATACGTGTTCTTAGTAATATTTACTTCTGAATGTGTTATGAAAATTGTTGCTTATGGCTTCGTCCTGCACAGTGGATCATACTTACGAAATGGTTGGAATTTTTTAGATTTCTTCATTGTTGTAATTGGGTATGTATCAGTAAAAATAAATTGCATAGTTTGCGTAAAAAATAATTGAACTGTAATTATTGAAACTTGTACAAAGAATGATATCAACTGCTCTATCTAATCTGGTGAAAGAAGGTTTTGACGTGAAAGCATTAAGAGCATTTCGCGTTTTACGGCCCTTGAGGTTGGTGTCAGGAGTTCCAAGTAAGTTCACAATACTTGAATTGAACTTTTTGTAACAGTATAATTCAATGTACTCATCAGGTTTGCAGGTTGTATTAAACTCAATTTTGAAGGCAATGATACCATTGCTTCATATCGCTCTGTTAGTACTTTTTGTAATAATAATCTATGCTATAATTGGTCTCGAATTATTTTCGGGCAAGCTCCACAAAACTTGTAGAAATTCTAAAACTGGAGAATATTTGGGTGATTTGGACGAGTTGCATGCTTGCGGACTGGGTTACCAATGTCCGAAAGGCTTTGAATGTTTTGACGAATGGGTTGGACCAAACGATGGCATAACCAACTTTGATAATTTTGGTTTATCTATGCTTACAGTTTTTCAGTGCATTACGTTGGAGGGCTGGACAGATGTATTATATAGCGTATGTATTTATTTTCCAAGATCTGTCACATATCTTTATAATATATTCGTATCATTCCAGATACAGGATGCAATGGGATCAAGTTGGGAATGGATATATTTTGTATCTATGGTTATATTAGGTGCATTTTTTGTAATGAACCTTATTCTTGGTGTTTTATCGGGAGAGTTTTCTAAAGAACGTACCAAGGCAAAAAATCGTGGTGATTTTCAAAAACTTCGAGAAAAACAACAAATAGAAGAAGATTTGCGTGGTTATTTAGATTGGATTACACAGGCCGAAGATATTGAACCAGATTCTGATGGCCAGATAATAACGGAATGTCATTCAAAAGCAATTCATGAAATAGAATCCACCGAAAACTTACAAGATCATGACTTTGATATTCAACAGAGCGAGTCATGCATTCGGATAAAAAAAAAATCAGCAGAGCGAATTAACCGCCGTCTCAGAAGAGCTTGTCGTAAAGCGGTAAAATCACAAGCTTTCTATTGGCTGATTATTATATTGGTATTCCTTAATACCGGTGTATTGGCTACAGAACACTACCAACAACCAAATTGGTTGGATCACTTTCAAGGTAATGTATGTGTAATCAATTTGCTGTGGTAGTTTGCTATAGCGGTGGCGCATCTACTGTACTACTTACAGTTAGTTCAAGATTTGTATCATTGAATTCTGTTCGTTGTTTAATTTCTTTCATAATTTTGAATATGTTGTTAATTTAATATTTTCGGTGAATAAACTTCACATTGAACACTTTAAAAGCTATAGTTATCGCCTTAACCTTGGGAGAAAGTAGGAAAATTTGGGATAACGCTTCAGATGAGGATTTGCGGGATGTATGTCAGGAATTGTCTGGTGATGGGAACAGAAGTACATTTGCAAGACGCATTAAACTTGTTGAAAGGATCGAGCGGGTAAAAGAAGCCAAGAAGAAAAAATAATAACGACGGAATTAAGTAGAAGAAAGACGAAAGAAGAAGAAAAGACTAAATCAGAAGCGGAAAGAAGAAGATTGTAAAGCTAAAGCTGAAGCTCAAAGAAGAAATGTAGAAGTCGAGTGACGAATATTTGACAAAGCGGTTAGAATAGAAGCTGTGCAAAGGAAAACCGGATGAAAAACGAGCTGAAGAGAGGGTAATGGTAGAGCTGCAACGATAAATATATATGCAATTTGAGAATGCAGATGATTTACATGCTGCATATCGCACAAATGAAACTATTCAAGATTTGTTCTAAGAGGACACACTGAGAGGATATACTATGCATATAAAAGTTACCCTGCAAATGTGGGTAACCTTTCTAAATAGGCATTTGTTTCCTCAAAGGCTTTTAAAAGAAAAAAAGTTATCTTGGTCTAAATCATAAATTTTGTCAAAAAGGATATTTTTTAAATATTTCTTACAAACAAACATTATTTGGTACAAACACAGGTTTGGCGCAATAATAAAGCTAATTTCATATACAACAAATTAGACTGTAAAATGTGTTAAATTGTGAGAGAAACAGTGCGATAAAATCGGAAAAAGAAATTATGTTTTTTCAATTTTCAAAATCTGAAAAAAGGGGAAATCTGTCATACGAAAACAAATTGTCTGCGCATTATGAACAACTACGTAAAATAATGCTAAAAACATAAAAATAATACGAAAAGTAGTCAACTATTGGTTAATTTCTCAAATATATCCGATTGCCCGATTTCAAATAGTCATTGTAAAATTTTTGCAGATCACAAAAATGTTAACAATAACACAAGTTATTAAATTTTTGCCGATGGATTTTGATTACGGCGGTGCCAGATCAATATCAACGCGAAGAAAATTAATATGTGGTTTAATATAATTGTTGAACTCTGGAAGGATTATTGTATAACCGAGATCCAGTCCAGTTTCACTGAAAAAAACGTGTTGAAGCAAATTCGATAAAATATTGGTTACCAAACATGTCACAGAAATTTTACGAAACCGATTTGATTTCATATTTCCATTTTAACGTTTTACTTTTGATTCTTCAACTCTTGCTGGTTTTGATGAAAACTAATATTTCTTATTAAAAATATGGTACCATTGAAATTCACCCACCGCCGTCAATAATTTCTATGCGGTTCCACACTCCGATTGACGGTAGTGAATAAGATTAAAAGAAATTAAACAAACAAACAAGTTAAAAAATAAATTTATCAAAATACTTCAATTGTTGCAGTGATGGACGAAGAGAGAAAGTCATATTATTAAATACAATTACATCGCCGAAGTTTAACCCGCAAGAGTGCCTCAGGACATGTGGAAAAACTCGAATTTACCCTATAATTGTTTATTCTTACAAAAACAAACTTATAATGGTACTTCGAACAAGAGATATACTAACACTTTTGTATAAGTACCAAACGCATTATAACGTTTGGTTTAGATTTTATTTTCAGTTTTGTGCACGAAGTTCGATAAAATAAAAACAAGTGAAATTTTGTGTGGGAATTCTTCTTATTCCAAACTAAACATTACTGATTTCTGAGCCCGGATCTAATTGTGTTATATTTTTTGATAAGGTGCCACTATCTAGGTTCAACATATGTACTTGTGAGTGTGAAAAAAATTGTTTTGTGTGTAAAGGACGCAAGGCACTCCTCACCTCTTATCATTTGGCCTCAAACTAAATTAGTAAACGACTTTCTGATTCTTTTTCTGAGTTTATTTGAGCAAAATTATCCTAGAAAAAAATATCTGAATATATTTTTTTAATTTTTAAAAATTTGCGGGATAGAGGGTTACGGGATGCATCAAACCCTTTATTCCGTCCAAGTGTGGATTAAGAAAATATGTAAACGTGAATACAGAGGCATTTGTAATGTTTTTAGAATAAATTGGACCGTTCTTGAAAAGCTCGAGATTACCGGCAATTATTGAATTGGCAACAGCAATTAGTTTTCTTGCTACATGAGCATACCAAGGTGTAATAGACAAGGACGTAGACTTAAGTATGGGAATAAGTATTGTCTCAAAAATACTATGGAGAGTAGTGAATGCTCTTGAGAGCTTTGGATAAATTGATTATGGTGCCTAAAGAAAAAAGGAACTCAAAATTCCATTCTATACAAAATATCAGATACCTGGAATAATGGGATGCATAGACGGCACCCACATCAAAATGTCCGTAAAGACGAGTATCTCTATTACAAGAGGAATGGAACATTTATCTTAAATGCAATTATAGTAAGTTGTTATTTCTAGTTTTTTATTCAATGATGATACCATTTTGTTTTTGTGATTACAACATGAAAGTGAGAGCTATGGATGCTTGCAGTCCTGGGTCTTGCCATGACGCATTTATTTGAGGCTTAAGTGGAGCAAAAAGGTATTTCTTAAATGAATACACAAATGGTGATACGAATTCTCGTATATTGAGTGACTATGAGTGTGGATTAGAACCGTTCGTAATTATCCATACAAAGATGTAACCTTCAGAACTCTGCAAGAGTTACGCATCAGCTCGTAATATTGTAGAGCGTGCAATGGGCGTTTTAAAAAGGCGGTTCCGATGTTTACTGGCAATCATGTTCTATAGTCCGGAAAAAGCCGTCAAAATTCTAAACATTTGCTTTACTTTCAATAACATATGCAGGGAATAAAAAGTAGAACATGAAGAACCTGTTTTGAATATCAATGAAGAAATTTATTTCGATGACATGAGAGATATTTCTCAAAGAATATTTCAATACGGCGACCCTCATAAGGGACATAATAGCCAGCCAAATAACATAAATATGCCTTTAAATATTAAAAAGTATAATTTAAATTAAAAACAAAATTAATTTGCTGTTTATTATTGTTTAAACTAGTTTAATGTTTATTAATTGTATTAAACACAAATAGGGTACAATAAAAAAATTTAAAAAAAATTTAAAATTTCAAGTTTTAAATGTTTTTTTTTGTTTTATCATGTTTTATAGCTTTCTAGGTATAACACAAAATATTAATTCAAATTGTATTTCACATGAGATCAATGTTAAAAAGCTCAATTCATAACAAAAAAATATTTCAAATAAAAAATTACATAGGAAATCAAAGTTTCAAAATCTACTTTTGAAAGTAGTTTTTGGTTTTATCAATTTCTGGGTTTCTCCTTATCTATGTTAACCTTAATTTTTCTGGAAAATTTACGAAATTTTATTTTATTTAAAGTTGAAGTAGTGCAAGGTCTTGCATTTTTGATCCCAACTGACGGGAATTTACACATCTAGGTTTATTTTGCTGGGGTGTGTATGTTGCAGCGCTATTTTTACCACTTTTGTCCCTATTTTCATCTACGAAGCTTGGAGTATTGGATCTTTTAGGATCAGAGGAATGTGGGGAACTTCGTCTGCCTCTTTTTGAATGAGATGATGTCTCAGGGTTTGCTTTTTTGCACCAGATGTTTGCGAACAGAGTATTTTTTATGTTAATGGAGTAAACTCGATATCTTCATTATCTTTATCAGACAATGATTCGTCACTTGATTTTTCACCAGTTGGTTTCCCATAATTAGAATCACAAAGCATATCCATACATTGCTCAAGTTCCGATTCATCAAAGCTTTTTCATATTTTCTTCAAGATCAGTTAATACATACTGATTGTATTCTCTTCCGCCGTTTTTTCATTTTCTTTTTTATTGTGGAACATCTTCTTTTATACCATTTCACTTCCAATCTGACCAGTTTTCTTCCATTCGGCTTTATTTGTTCCGCCAACTCTTCCCACAAAGACTCTACAATCACCTTGTATCCTTTCACATAACTTCTCGCAATATCTTGGTTGCATTCCATAAACTCCACAAAAAATTAAGATTGAACGATGTTTTTGTGTTTATAAAAATTATATATATTGGCGGAATATTCATCTTCAGATTTTTTGTTTTGTTTTCATATTTCGCTTTGGTTAAGACAAAAAATGACAGTTTGTTGGACTCCATTGAATACAACAATATAAATGCATGGTAAGATTATATAAGAATATGTATTTACATATTTAACAAATTTTAAAACTTCTTGTTTCGTTTGTATCATCCAGCAACGAAATAGCTAGAGGATTACAGTGATCACTAAGTCTTTGAAGGTAATTATCAGCAATTCGTTTTATTTCTTCTTTCACTGTGGGTATCTTTAAATCATTGTGAATGGTTTTGTTAGATACGAACCAAGGGGCCTTAATGATGGATATTATTGTCTTCGACAGATATCTTTGTAGTATCTCGATGTTCGAATTGCTAGCAGTTCCCCACAGTTGGATACCATAAGTAGGTTTAAGGATAGTTTTGTATCTTCTTTTCTGTACTTAGTTGTTATCGGGTACCCAGCAACCAGTACAGTCGCTTGGTATTGATGTTAAGGTGTTGCTTCTTATTTGTTATAAGTGATTTCCACGTGAGTCTCCTGCCAATATGAATGCCTAAATATTTTACACAATTATCTTGAGGTATTACACTATTGTTGATTACAAGGCTGGGACAATCTCCATTCATCATTGAAAGAGTGACATGTGCAGATTTTTCTGGATTTATTTTATTGATCCATCTGTTCATCCAAGATTCAATTTTAAGAAGTTCGCTTTGTACTAAATGTGAAGCTTGCAGTCGACATGAACTAGAAGCCAGAACTGCAGTGTCATCAGCGTAAGTTGCAACTAATAAATCCTTGTTTGTGGGCATATCTGCAGTGAAAACTGTGTAGAGCACTGGACCTAATTCGCTTCCCTGTGGAACCCCTGCTTTGATCTCATGCATATCAGAATTTTCTTGATTGACTTTGACGTAAAAGTATCGTTCAGATAAATATGATTTCAAAACTAAATACATGTGTGTTGGAAGATTTTTTAAGTTTGTATAATAATCCACAGTGCCAAACCCTGTCGAATGCTTGTTGTACATCTAAAAAGGCTCCAGAACAATACTTTTTATTTTCCAGCGTATCTCTAATAAATCCAACGATACGATGGCATTGCTCAGGAGTACCATGTTCATGCCTGAATCCAAATTGGTGTTCAGGTATAATGTGATTTTGTTCTAATACTGGTAATAGCCGTCTAAGAAATATTCTTTCGAATATTTTAGAGAAAGTGACCAGCAAACTAATTGGTCTATAGGACGTGAGTGCATTCTCTGGTTTGTTGGGTTTAGGTATCATTATTATTTCAGCACATTTCCACTGAGATGGAAAATGGTTTAAACGCAGAATGGAGTTAAAAATTAAGGTTAAAAAGGCAATTGCTTTTTTCGGCAATTTCTTGACAACTGAATGGGGACAAATCAGTATTCGGACTTATGATCTTAAACCTTTTTGGGATAGAGTTAAGAAATGTGTTAAAATTTATTATAATTTGAGTGTGATCGAACTGAGTTCGTCATATATATAAAGAAATTGGCGTTATATGCCGTTATGTTTTTGGGATTTGACGGCCAGTATGTAGGCTTTCCAGTAGATAAAACGGAATAGCTATTATTTGAGATGCATTTAAACAACTCTTTGCCTTTGGGGTTACTCGCCCTAGAGCCCCACCATTGATGTTTGGCATTGAAGTCTCCTCCAACAATAAATCTTGTTCCCAGTTTTCTAAAAACAATTAGATTTTACTTTCGCACACGAGTTTCCAATATTGGACACATCGCCGAATTTTTTCAATCTTTGTAGATTTAGGCGTCGAGCAAACTCATCGACGATCGATTTGAGCACGAAAACGTATATGTTTTTGTTTAAGTTTTCCAGAATGATTATCTGGTTTTCGAGACACATTCGTTGTGTCCAATGATTCTAAATATTGGCATCTTCTTTCGAAAAATGTTGATCAGTCGTGGTAACTTACTAAAATCAAATTTTTCCATTACAATATGGAGTCTACTTTTTTAAAGACTTTTTATACTGCAATATTGCATCATTTAGTAAATCTATCCCTTACTTTAACGATAAAACTTCTATTTTTTTTTTAGTTTTCGTCCTAATTCATTTTCAAGTTATAAAATGTTAATTTGTTCAGTGAAGTACATTTTCAGCATTTTGTTGGTTCTTTACAAAGTTATATGTTGGGAAATCGAATACAATATTGTTTTAGAAACGGTCCGCAAACAGGCCCATTCAGACCGGCGTAACATGACAAAACGCAACTAAATATATACATATGTAATGCTACTTAAATAAAACACCTCAGTGTGTTCAATGCTTAATACATTCCAATTCCATCTGCTTGATCAAGTTATTTATTCCTACGAAGGAATTTTTTTGGTAATTGAAATGTGGTTCCCACATTCAACGATGCACACTTTGGCCATATACGTAATTCACTGTCCTGTGAAGGTACATATCCTTGTTTTGGATTTACACAATACTGACCTTAAAAGCCCTAATTATTATGCAATTTTGCAAAGAAAATGTTGAAAAATCAACTCTGTCGGGAGTGGATACTTTCTAAATATTGCTCAATAGGTAAAGTAATTGAGAAAACCTTAAGGTTATTAAAAATATTATTAATTGTTCGCCATAACCGGCTACCAAGTTGTACTATAAAATTTCTTGTCTAAACACCGCTGTAAATATCGCGCACACCAAAGGTGTTATTCAGATGCTGTGTTTTCTTTAATTTCTAGTTTGTTACGAGTGTGCAGAATCAGACGATCACGAAAAATGCTGCAACGTCAATAAACACCTTTGGTGTGCACCGACCTTTTTAGATACTTTCAATTATATAAAAATTAAAACAAATTAAGAAATTTTTAACTTTTTGTAGTTAGCCTTATAGCCAGGAACAACGAAAAGAAGCTTTGAATATATTTATTAACGAATATTCGGTGATAACTTTTCCATTGACTGAGCTATTGGCTTAGAAGAGAACGTTTTTTGGGCTAACCAGGCTCAAAACTCGTTTGAGATGTTGGAAGGGAAATTTACAACGGCTCCTTTACAGTACATCCTAGTAATGACCGAACATTTGTTTTACAATGTGATGCTGGCACATATAGCATTTGAGATGTTTTGGCACAGGAAGAGGATGTCGGGGTCAAAAGGTCAATATCATTTATGTCACATAAGCTAAATAAGAGCCAGAGGAATTATTCTATTACGGAGCTCGACTGTATAGCAGTTGTGATGGCTATTGTGAAATTCTGAGCACATATAGAGGGGCAGAATTTGAAGCTTATGACAGGCCACGCGTGTTTGAAGTGGTAGAAGGATCTTTTTGGACGGTTAGTTAGATGGTTATTGAAGTTTCAGAGGTTTAGATTCAGTATTGAACATCCAAGTGGAAAGTATAATCATGTGTCCGGGATACACGATAGTGTACTGGTTATAGATCTTGATGCGGAGGCCTTCGAAAGTGTTTCGTGTGCGAGATTGCGCGAGGAATATGGAAGAGCTGCCCGATTATAAGGTTTATATGTAAGCGAACTGATTTTACATCCAGGTGTTGGGAAGAATTGTATTCATGGACTCCTTCGGAGTCAAAGGGCAATGGTCATATTTTCGATTCATGACACTCCACTCCGCTCATGGGGAATTGCAGGAACACTAGAGCGCATAAGAAGGTATTTTTTTATCAGCAATGATTTTTGAAGTTAGGAAATATGTTCAAGAATGCGAAACCCCTAAAACAAAAATCGAGTTGGCAACCCTGTTGAATAAGACGTCATAAAAAGTGATCGCAATATCAGTGAGATAATTCGTCAAAAATCAAAGTTAAAACAAAGTTAAACAAAAGAAAGACATAAAAACGTAAACAACAAAAAATACGCTATTTGGGAAATATCAAATATGCCTGCAACAGGCCGTAGAAGTACCAAAGCAAAAAAAGTTTTTTGTGTCCAATGCAAACTTGTAGCGAATGACGAAAAGGAGAAATGCATTATTTACCATGCAATATGTACGAAGCTAAACAAAAAACAGTACGAACACTTGCTAAACAATGAAGACGGTGAATATGTGTGTCATGGCAATATGTCTGATACAGTTGGAGAACAACTGCATAGAATGGAAGCAAAGCTCAACAAACTTGATCAGCTGGCTGAATCAATGAATTTCGATGAGCTGATGAATGGCATAAGTGCAAATAAGAAAAAGATTGATAATGTGGAAAAAGAAAATATAAAACTAAAAGGAGAAATAAAACAATTAAAAGATTCTGTTAAAATGATTAATGATCAACGTGTAAAAGACGATCGTATAGTAAGTGGCGTAAAAGTTAATGCTGAACAAAGTGCCGTGGAAGTTGTATTAGAATTATCCAAAACTATGGGTGTTACATTGGAAGGAGAAAATATCGAAGAAGCATACTTTTTGGAAAATAAAAACTTATCAAATTCAAATCACTCGTTGATCGTGAAATTTAACTCGAAAGCTGCAAAAAATAAGTTAATGGAAGCTAAATCTAAATTTAATCAAAGCGATAACACAAAGAAAATTTATATAAATGACTTTTTGAGCAAAGAATCTCTCGATTTATTTAATTATGCCAAATCTTTAAAATCTGTTGGATACAATTTCGTTTACACAACTGGTAACAGAATTTATGTGAAGAAGAGTGTTATAACAAGACCTAGAGTAATACGAAGGAAAGAAGATGTTGATGATATTCTACTCCAAGCTACAACAAGCAGTTTTCAATCAAGGAAGTCAATGCCAACAATACCAGCCCCAAATGATGACTCTGATGATAATGAAATTGATACCCAGGTCCAGTTCCTGTCTCCTGCTCAAGAACAATAAATAAGTACTTAAATATAAATTTGTATTATTTGATCTAATTATTGTTAAATTATGTGTACAAATAATAATTATTTTGAAAATATTGAGAGATTTGCAGATTATTTCGTAAATTTAAAAGAAAATCTATTTAATATATTATCTGTAAACATCAGTATATATGTGATAACTTAATATACACTGTTGAGCTTTGTGAAAGTAAACATTCCATGGAGGTTATTCGAATTTCTTTACAAAACTTTAACGTAAACAATAGGTCATTACAGATTGTTACATTTTACCGTTCTCAACGCTGCGATTCAAATACTTTTTTACATTATTTGGAAAATGAGCTGTGTGGTAGATGTCGAACTGCAACTGTTGTGTTAGGTGATTCTAACATTGACTTACTGAATCTTCTGATCTGTGTACCACCCTTTCATGTGTTGATTTCGAATCTTGTCACTCGTTAGTATCTCGTCCTGACAGCGGAAAGTGTATAGACCATGTCTATAGCAATGTAAAAAGTAGTCTAACTGTGGATTCTATTGTGTGTGACATCACGTATCATAACATAATTTGGTGTAAAATTCAAAGTATCATTCCAAACAACATACATGTTACGATGCGCTATAAACAATCTAACTTTGATTTGACTAATAAATGATGAGAAAGTGAAATGTGATTTGCCAAATGATTATTTGCTGAATGTTCCCAAATTGTTAAAGGATCGAATACAACGCTGTGAAGATGATACACGTAATAAGCTAAATACCCTTCTTCAGTCCAGAACAAGGAAATGTCGGACACGGTGTACCTCAAGGTAGCGTTTTGGGCCCATTATTTTTCACAATATATTTGAACGATATCTCCAGGCTCAAACTGTATGGGAAACTTGTTATGTATGCTGATGATATTTCTCTATTTTATCCTTATAATCATGACATTGTATTAAAGTCTCAGATGGTACATGATGCTTCAGCCATATTGGAATACTGCAGATTGAACAAGCTTGTGCTGAACAATGACAAAACAAAAATAATACGTTTCCGTCCTCATTACTCTGAAAATGATAATCCCTTCAATATTAACATTGGAGGAACTCAAGTTTATGAATCCCGGTCGTTAAAATATTTGGGAATTCATTTGCAAAACAACTTATCATGGAACTTCCATATACAAGATTTAAAAGCTAAAGTAGCACCAGCCATTGGAGTGTTGTAAAAATTTAAAAATAAGTTGTATATTAAAATAAAGCTGCTCATTTACAATTCATTAGTCCAAAGTCATCTCAATTATATACCAATGGTGTATGCTTATAAGAAAAGTGTACAACTGAGGTCTTTGCAAAGAATCCAAAAAATCGTCTATAACCTCCCTCGTACTTATTCAACTCTTGTGTTGTATGGAGATGTCTCCAAAATTTTACCGGTACATGGATTATACAAAATGCAACTGCTCATGTATATGAATTAACGAAACATTAGTTTTGTTCGGTTATAAAAAAGACCGTCTTTATTGAGTGGTAAAATACAACTGATTAAACTGATCAAAGATAAAATAAAATAATCTTAATTCTAATGTTTGACGTATGAGAGCGACACGTATGAGATTGAGCTGCAGGTGTTCATACTGCAGAATCAGCATTTTGGCGTTGATGTGAATTTCCCGTGGGAACGTTTGGTGAACATGTTGTTACAATGTTTTTGTCGTTAACACCTCCCCACTGAAATTCGAGCGTCCTCGATCGATTTTTCTTTCAAAAATAGGGGATCTGTGAAATCCTCGGCACTTCGATTGTGCCTGGTGATAGATTAGGTAATGACTGATGTACTGATTCTATAATCTCATCCGAAGATTTCTTGGTTGGTAGCACCGGTAAGGAAACGTGTATTGATGGACTTGTAGTAATAATGGTAGGATATAATTTATCCTTTTTCCTAGACCATTTTGATTTTAATAACAGGTAACCTACTGATGTTAATGCTATGGACGAAAGCCCAAAGTTCGCAAATAGGCTCCATTTATGTTTATCACCTAAAAATTTTATGAATTCGGTGTTATTAATGCGAAGCTCCTTCATCATTTCAAGGCTTAGATTTTCTTCAATATTGATTGCAGATAATCTAGGCTGCAGAATTGCTGGTAGGGGATGTAGTGTTATAGTCTCGTGAAAATCAAATTGCCTGTCTCCAACTTTAATAGATGCGTTTTTGAACTGTATTACGAAAGTGCCAGTTAAATTTCGGGACTCAGTGTTAATATTAATTGTTCCATTGAATTGATTCAGCAGGATTATTCCAGGGGTGATCTCTTCAATTGCAGATATCTTTCGATTGTCTATAACGGTGCAGTTGCATATTCGACTCTCAAGTAAATGTCCTATGCAGGTGTCATCATCTAAGTTTTCTAAGTTACTTCTATTACAAATTGTAAGTTTATCATAGAATTTACATTTTGTTTTTATACCATACAGTGTTTTGTTACAAGCTAATACATTTGGATAGGCTATTTTGTTAACAAAATTTTCAAATTTGGCTGGTTTTATTAGTATTTTATTACAAATATCAAGGTTAGTGGTTGGGATACTTATTATGTAAATTAAAGTGTTATGGTTAGAAGCAATTTTTATGTTTGCAAATTCAAATAATTATTCAAGATTTAAATCTTGCTCACAAAAATAATAAATTCATTCCTTAAATTGTGCTAGTTTCCACGTATATGGAAAAGGTCCAAAACTATACCTCTACAAAAACCTCCCCATGATCCAAAATCATACAGACCTATAAGTTTGCTTTCGTCTGTAAGCAATTTTAGAAAAAGTCATACAGCGCCAACTTATGTACTTCATTGACGATAAAAATATCTTACCAAAACAACAGTTTGGTTTCAGAAAAGGGCACAATACGTGTCAACCTCTTACGAAAATACGAAATTTGGTACACGAAAATTTAAAAAAATCGTTATACACAGGTATGGTCCTGCTAGACATAAAATCAGCATTTGATTGTGTGTGGCACAACGGATTAATTTTTAAATTAAACAAATTTGGCTTTCCATTGGAAATCATAAAAATAGTTCATAGTTTCTTAGAAGAAAGAACATTTAGTGTGTACATTGGCGGTATTCACTCTCGGCAACTAAGCATTCCTAGTGAATGTCCTCAAGGATCTTGCCTTTCACCAATTTTATATAATATATTCACTGCAGATATTCCGAATTTAAATAATTGCATTACCTCTATATTCGCCGATGACACTTCAATAATAAGCGCAGATACTTATTCGAGTAATATTGCAAATAATTTACAAACAGGCTTGTCTACATTAAACGACTATTTTAATAAATGGAATATTCTTGTAAATCCCGATAAAACGCAAGCAATATATTTTACAAGGAAAAGGAAATTAAGTTACGTGCCACAAACCCCACTTTGTTTTCTCAATCACAACATAGCTTGGGAAACAAATGTTAAATATTTGGGAGTCATTCCTGATAAAAAACTTAATTTTGGTGATCATATCTCATATATAGTAAACAAAGTGAATGAAATCACAAGGATGATGTATCCATTAATACACAGAAAATCTGAACTAAATGAAGACAACAAGAAATGGGTTCTAAAAGCGATATTCTTATCAACAATTTTCTACTGCGCCCCACTATGGTCCTCGACGGCAAACTCTCACATGCGAAAACTTCAGATCTCACAGAACAAGTTACTCAAAATAATATTTAACCTACCATGGCACTATTCGACACAAAGACTGCACACCCTATCGGGTTTTCAACTCGTAAAAGATAAAATTGTAAAACTGAAGTTAAATTTCGACCTGAGATGCGAATCTTCGCAGTATGCTCATACCAATGAACTTGTCTCAGCATAATTTAGTTTTTAAGTAAAATCAACTATCTAGTCATATACTTTTCAAAAAAGGTTTTTATATATTTTCCTTTCCCATCTTAAAACACGTTGTGAATACATAACTCATGCTGTTGAATAAACTCTAAATTGTATTACTAAGTAGAAAAGGAATTATTTTCCTAAACTCTTTATATCTTAGAAACAAATGTAAATCACGAAACTGTTAAATAAAAACAACAATCAATCAATCAATCAAGATTTAAAAACGGCAATTTATTGGTTTCAAAAATTTCTTTAACAATTTCAATTTCTGTATTGGACAATATAAATGAGTTTACAATGCCTAATTTCGCCCAGTGTATGACGTATTGTATGTTTACTATTACTTCTTTTATTATGTCTATTCTATATTTCAAATTAGTTATAAATGCATGATCTATAGTTGCGTTTGATTTAAGGATCTGTAGAATTTCGTTAGTGGTTCTGACAAGTTCATTTATTTTTTCAGTTGACAATTTATTTATAACAACTTGTTTGTTATTACTATTTAGAACGTTATTTGTTTTCCGTTTTAGAATATCAAAATCGTCGTGGTCAGGATTTCCTGCTATCCATTTTCACGCCGATCCAATAACATTGAGGGACCGTGTAACTCTTGGTTTTAATATTTCCAATTGGTTTTGCAATTTCATTAAGTCATTTTGAAATATGTGCGTGAAGATAAATTCCGAATTCAACTAGCGGAGACACAAACCACCCATGTTAACAGTGGGCTGTTAATGGGTTAACAGAGCTATGTTAATCTCGATAAAGAATGATAATATATACACAAAATCGGATCGGGAGAAGATATATTATTGAAATTCAAAATCTGAATAGAAAACATATCAATCTTGATATATAAATTTTGAATTGCATATTTGTATTTTTTCAACATAACAAATTTTTATTAATTTTTAACGCAATGGATAAACGGCAAAGTCTGGGTCCATGACTTGGGTACCAAAAAATAGGTCTTCCAATGAGCTTTCAGAATATATACCCCACGATTCCCAAAGCAATTTTGTATTATGAAAATACACTGTTGCAAGTCAAAATTCTGTTTTTATACAAATATATGACCCCACTGTGCGCAAACCCCTAGGTCTGGGTCCATGACTTGGGTACCAAAAAATAGGTCCTCCAATGTGCTTTCAGAATATATATCCCACGATTCCCAAAGCAATTTTGTGTTATGAAAATACTCTGTTGCAAGTCTAAATTCTGTTTTTATACAAATATATGGCCCCACTGTGCGCAAACCGCTAGGTCTGGGTCCATGAATTGAGTACCAAAAAATAGTTCCTCCAATGAGCTTTCAGAATATGTATCACACGATTCCCAAAGCAATTTTGTATTATGAAAATACTCTGTTGCAAGTAAAAATTCTGTTTTTATACAAATATATACTGTGCGCAAACCGCTAGGTCTGGGTCAATGACTTGGATACTAAAAATAGGTCTTCCAATGAGCTTTCAGAATATATATCCCACGTTTCCCAAAGCAATTTTGTATTATGAAAATACTCTGTTGCAAGTCTAAATTCTGTTTTTATACAAATATATGACCCCACTGTGCGCAAACCCCTAGGTCTGGGTCCATGACTTGGGTACCAAAAAATAGGTCTTCCAATGAGCTTTCAGAATATACACCACTCGTTTCCCAAAGCAATTTTGTATTATGAAAATACTCTGTTGCAATTCTAAATTCAGTTTTTATCCAAATATATGACCATACTGTGCGCAACCCGCTAGGTCTGGGTCTATGACTTGGGTACCAAAAAATAGGTCTTCCAATGAGCTTTCAGAATATATGCCCCACATTTCCCAAGGCAATTTTGTATTATGAAAATACTCTGGTGCAAGTCTAAATTCTGTTTTTTAAACATATATATGACCCCACTGTGCGCAAACCGCTAGGTCTGGGTCCATGACTTGGGTACTAAAAAATAGGTCTTCCAATGAGCTTTCAGAATATATATCCCCCGTTTCCCAAAGCAATTTTGTATTATGAAAATACTCTGTTGCAAGTCTAAATTCTGTTTTTATTAAAATATATGACCCCACTGTGCGCAAACCGCTAGGTCTGGGTCCATGACTTGGGTACCAAAAAATAGGTCTTCCAATGAGCTTTCAGAATATATAACCCATGTTATTATTTTGTTATGAAAATATCCTGTTGCATCATATGTATTTTCTTTGCTTCAATATAGCATTGAGCCACTTTAGGCATGGAATGTTACACAAATGAATGGAATAACGACCAAACTTTATGTTTGTGTTTGTTGCTTAAATGGCTTAAACACTTGTGCTCGCACTAAGCCTCAGTGCAGTCATTTCCCTCCAATTTTTTGCTCTCTCGCTCTCTCTACCAACTAATGCCACTAAATAATAATATGTGATCTCTTCTTTCGCTCTCAAACCGCGATAGAGTCGAAATCAGTGTTGTCAATGAGGGAAAATATTCCCTACATATTAGTAAAAAGGAAATAATATGTGTTTTTTATTTTTTAATTTTGGAATCAATATTTACAATTATTTCTCTTTATTTTGAACCCAACAATATTCTTTGGAAAATTAAATAAAAATGTATGTCAAAATTGCTATAAAAAATCGTTTTTAGCTTAAAAGCTAAATTAGGCACACAGAACAAACAGTTGCTCTACACTTGCAGAATTTGCAAGAGCTACAATGGTAGATATGCTATGGGTTTTAGTCTTGCAAATGACACAAACCCTAAGAAAAAAACGTTTTCTTTGTATTTTGTTGTTGTGGTGTAGCAAATCGTAGCAAAAGCTAGATCTCCAAGCTTTGCAAGATCTACAACCCCATACATTGAGTGAAAACCCTAACAATTCATATCTTTAATGGGCAGATTTTTGGCTTTATGTGTTCACCATTGTCATTCTAAACCAGTTTTAGAAAGCATGTTTTTTAAATTTTTAGTGCATATTTTATCTTCTCTCGAGCATATTTTAAGCGAGTAAATTTTCACGAGTTATGACAGCGGTGAAATATCGAATTGTAGAAGTGGTATGGTATCACCGTGTAAAGATTTTTTACGTTTATAAAATGTTATTTCATTTACTTCTATTTTCGACATGACCAATTTAACAATGGTGAAATTGCGATTTTTCTTACGAGGTGCGATTTTTATGTACTATACCTTGTTTTGAAAGTAATTTCAGTTACTTTTATTATATAGAAAAAGTATAGTATAGCCATAATTGGCCATGTCGAAAATCGAAATAAATGAAATAACATTTTAAAAACTTAAAAAAAAATTATTTTTTCCCAAAAATACGTATAAAATAGTTTTAAGAGAAAAATACAAACACAAATTTTCGAAACAATCCAAACAATCGAGGACAAAAATCGCACCGCTTCACCGCTTGTAGTGCCTCCTCCTTATATTTTGTCTGCAGCTTATAATACGCCTATTTATTTGACTTCGTGTGCAGGAAGTTATTGAATTTAAACATATCATTGAAATATTTTGTATGAAAACTTGGTTAAATCGATTATTTTCTAATTGCTTTTTCGTAATAGTTTTCCTAACA
Source organism: Polietes domitor (assembly GCA_947397865.1). Lineage (NCBI taxonomy): Eukaryota > Metazoa > Arthropoda > Insecta > Diptera > Muscidae > Polietes > Polietes domitor. The sequence continues at coordinate 619,076 of CANDYM010000001.1, forward strand.
CTTTCTACCGTAATACATTTTGTAGGGACTCTCAAATTCTATAACCTCCAACAAGGACGAAAGCATAAATATTAAATGTTACTGCCTCGAATTTAGTTGCTATTCATGTTTCCTCGAAATAGGTTTTTGTCTTGGCCTGTCCACATCATTTGCTGTTCATAGAATTTGAATATATTTTTTTTTTGTAAATTGTCCAAACATCTCCGCTTTCTTTTTAAATTGTATTAAAAAATCCTCAACATACAATTTTAGTTTGTGTTGTAATCACAAATATATTAGAAAAGTTTTTGCACATCCATTTATGAAATAGATAAGTTAACATGAAATTAATTATATTTTATGGTCATCCCAAACATAGCTTCAGTTATTTAAGACAAAATTTATCTTTATTTATATTTTTTTTAATATTTAATTGAAAGGAAAAGGATTATTCCAGGGGTGATCTCTTCAATTGCAGATATCTTTCGATTGTCTATAACGGTGCAGTTGCATATTCGACTCTCAAGTAAATGTCCTATGCAGGTGTCATCATCTAAGTTTTCTAAGTTACTTCTATTACAAATTGTAAGTTTATCATAGAATTTACATTTTGTTTTTATACCATACAGTGTTTTGTTACAAGCTAATACATTTGGATAGGCTATTTTGTTAACAAAATTTTCAAATTTGGCTGGTTTTATTAGTATTTTATTACAAATATCAAGGTTAGTGGTTGGGATACTTATTATGTAAATTAAAGTGTTATGGTTAGAAGCAATTTTTATGTTTGCAAATTCAAATAATTATTCAAGATTTAAATCTTGCTCACAAAAATAATAAATTCATTCCTTAAATTGTGCTAGTTTCCACGTATATGGAAAAGGTCCAAAACTATACCTCTACAAAAACCTCCCCATGATCCAAAATCATACAGACCTATAAGTTTGCTTTCGTCTGTAAGCAATTTTAGAAAAAGTCATACAGCGCCAACTTATGTACTTCATTGACGATAAAAATATCTTACCAAAACAACAGTTTGGTTTCAGAAAAGGGCACAATACGTGTCAACCTCTTACGAAAATACGAAATTTGGTACACGAAAATTTAAAAAAATCGTTATCCACAGGTATGGTCCTGCTAGACATAAAATCAGCATTTGATTGTGTGTGGCACAACGGATTAATTTTTAAATTAAACAAATTTGGCTTTCCATTGGAAATCATAAAAATAGTTCATAGTTTCTTAGAAGAAAGAACATTTAGTGTGTACATTGGCGGTATTCACTCTCGGCAACTAAGCATTCCTAGTGAATGTCCTCAAGGATCTTGCCTTTCACCAATTTTATATAATATATTCACTGCAGATATTCCGAATTTAAATAATTGCATTACCTCTATATTCGCCGATGACACTTCAATAATAAGCGCAGATACTTATTCGAGTAATATTGCAAATAATTTACAAACAGGCTTGTCTACATTAAACGACTATTTTAATAAATGGAATATTCTTGTAAATCCCGATAAAACGCAAGCAATATATTTTACAAGGAAAAGGAAATTAAGTTACGTGCCACAAACCCCACTTTGTTTTCTCAATCACAACATAGCTTGGGAAACAAATGTTAAATATTTGGGAGTCATTCCTGATAAAAAACTTAATTTTGGTGATCATATCTCATATATAGTAAACAAAGTGAATGAAATCACAAGGATGATGTATCCATTAATACACAGAAAATCTGAACTAAATGAAGACAACAAGAAATGGGTTCTAAAAGCGATATTCTTATCAACAATTTTCTACTGCGCCCCACTATGGTCCTCGACGGCAAACTCTCACATGCGAAAACTTCAGATCTCACAGAACAAGTTACTCAAAATAATATTTAACCTACCATGGCACTATTCGACACAAAGACTGCACACCCTATCGGGTTTTCAACTCGTAAAAGATAAAATTGTAAAACTGAAGTTAAATTTCGACCTGAGATGCGAATCTTCGCAGTATGCTCATACCAATGAACTTGTCTCAGCATAATTTAGTTTTTAAGTAAAATCAACTATCTAGTCATATACTTTTCAAAAAAGGTTTTTATATATTTTCCTTTCCCATCTTAAAACACGTTGTGAATACATAACTCATGCTGTTGAATAAACTCTAAATTGTATTACTAAGTAGAAAAGGAATTATTTTCCTAAACTCTTTATATCTTAGAAACAAATGTAAATCACGAAACTGTTAAATAAAAACAACAATCAATCAATCAATCAAGATTTAAAAACGGCAATTTATTGGTTTCAAAAATTTCTTTAACAATTTCAATTTCTGTATTGGACAATATAAATGAGTTTACAATGCCTAATTTCGCCCAGTGTATGGCGTATTGTATGTTTACTATTACTTCTTTTATTATGTCTATTCTATATTTCAAATTAGTTATAAATGAATGATCTATAGTTGCGTTTGATTTAAGGATCTGTAGAATTTCGTTAGTGGTTCTGACAAGTTTTTTCAGTTGACAATTTATTTATAACAACTTGTTTGTTATTACTATTTAGAACGTTATTTGTTTTCCGTTTTAGAATATCAAAATCGTCGTGGTCAGGATTTCCTGCTATCCATTTTCACGCCGATCCAATAACATTGAGGGACCGTGTAACTCTTGGTTTTAATATTTCCAATTGGTTTTGCAATTTCATTAAGTCATTTTGAAATATGTGCGTGAAGATAAATTCCGAATTCAACTAGCGGAGACACAAACCACCCATGTTAACAGTGGGCTGTTAATGGGTTAACAGAGCTATGTTAATCTCGATAAAGAATGATAATATATACACAAAATCGGATCGGGAGAAGATATATTATTGAAATTCAAAATCTGAATAGAAAACATATCAATCTTGATATATAAATTTTGAATTGCATATTTGTATTTTTTCAACATAACAAATTTTTATTAATTTTTAACGCAATGGATAAACGGCAAAGTCTGGGTCCATGACTTGGGTACCAAAAAATAGGTCTTCCAATGAGCTTTCAGAATATATACCCCACGATTCCCAAAGCAATTTTGTATTATGAAAATACACTGTTGCAAGTCAAAATTCTGTTTTTATACAAATATATGACCCCACTGTGCGCAAACCCCTAGGTCTGGGTCCATGACTTGGGTACCAAAAAATAGGTCCTCCAATGTGCTTTCAGAATATATATCCCACGATTCCCAAAGCAATTTTGTGTTATGAAAATACTCTGTTGCAAGTCTAAATTCTGTTTTTATACAAATATATGGCCCCACTGTGCGCAAACCGCTAGGTCTGGGTCCATGAATTGAGTACCAAAAAATAGTTCCTCCAATGAGCTTTCAGAATATGTATCACACGATTCCCAAAGCAATTTTGTATTATGAAAATACTCTGTTGCAAGTAAAAATTCTGTTTTTATACAAATATATACTGTGCGCAAACCGCTAGGTCTGGGTCAATGACTTGGGTACTAAAAATAGGTCTTCCAATGAGCTTTCAGAATATATATCCCACGTTTCCCAAAGCAATTTTGTATTATGAAAATACTCTGTTGCAAGTCTAAATTCTGTTTTTATACAAATATATGACCCCACTGTGCGCAAACCCCTAGGTCTGGGTCCATGACTTGGGTACCAAAAAATAGGTCTTCCAATGAGCTTTCAGAATATACACCACTCGTTTCCCAAAGCAATTTTGTATTATGAAAATACTCTGTTGCAATTCTAAATTCAGTTTTTATCCAAATATATGACCATACTGTGCGCAACCCGCTAGGTCTGGGTCTATGACTTGGGTACCAAAAAATAGGTCTTCCAATGAGCTTTCAGAATATATGCCCCACATTTCCCAAGGCAATTTTGTATTATGAAAATACTCTGGTGCAAGTCTAAATTCTGTTTTTTAAACATATATATGACCCCACTGTGCGCAAACCGCTAGGTCTGGGTCCATGACTTGGGTACTAAAAAATAGGTCTTCCAATGAGCTTTCAGAATATATATCCCCCGTTTCCCAAAGCAATTTTGTATTATGAAAATACTCTGTTGCAAGTCTATTGTTTTTATTAAAATATATGACCCCACTGTGCGCAAACCGCTAGGTCTGGGTCCATGACTTGGGTACCAAAAAATAGGTCTTCCAATGAGCTTTCAGAATATATAACCCATGTTATTATTTTGTTATGAAAATATCCTGTTGCATCATATGTATTTTCTTTGCTTCAATATAGCATTGAGCCACTGTAGGCATGGAATGTTACACAAATGAATGGAATAACGACCAAACTTTATGTTTGTGTTTGTTGCTTAAATGGCTTAAACACTTGTGCTCGCACTAAGCCTCAGTGCAGTCATTTCCCTCCAATTTTTTGCTCTCTCGCTCTCTCTACCAACTAATGCCACTAAATAATAATATGTGATCTCTTCTTTCGCTCTCAAACCGCGATAGAGTCGAAATCAGTGTTGTCAATGAGGGAAAATATTCCCTACATATTAGTAAAAAGGAAATAATATGTGTTTTTTATTTTTTAATTTTGGAATCAATATTTACAATTATTTCTCTTTATTTTGAACCCAACAATATTCTTTGGAAAATTAAATAAAAATGTATGTCAAAATTGCTATAAAAAATCGTTTTTAGCTTAAAAGCTAAATTAGGCACACAGAACAAACAGTTGCTCTACACTTGCAGAATTTGCAAGAGCTACAATGGTAGATATGCTATGGGTTTTAGTCTTGCAAATGACACAAACCCTAAGAAAAAAACGTTTTCTTTGTATTTTGTTGTTGTGGTGTAGCAAATCGTAGCAAAAGCTAGATCTCCAAGCTTTGCAAGATCTACAACCCCATACATTGAGTGAAAACCCTAACAATTCATATCTTTAATGGGCAGATTTTTGGCTTTATGTGTTCACCATTGTCATTCTAAACCAGTTTTAGAAAGCATGTTTTTTAAATTTTTAGTGCATATTTTATCTTCTCTCGAGCATATTTTAAGCGAGTAAATTTTCACGAGTTATGACAGCGGTGAAATATCGAATTGTAGAAGTGGTATGGTATCACCGTGTAAAGATTTTTTACGTTTATAAAATGTTATTTCATTTACTTCTATTTTCGACATGACCAATTTAACAATGGTGAAATTGCGATTTTTCTTACGAGGTGCGATTTTTATGTACTATACCTTGTTTTGAAAGTAATTTCAGTTACTTTTATTATATAGAAAAAGTATAGTATAGCCATAATTGGCCATGTCGAAAATCGAAATAAATGAAATAACATTTTAAAAACTTAAAAAAAATTATTTTTTCCCAAAAATACGTATAAAATAGTTTTAAGAGAAAAATACAAACACAAATTTTCGAAACAATCCAAACAATCGAGGACAAAAATCGCACCGCTTCACCGCTTGTAGTGCCTCCTCCTTATATTTTGTCTGCAGCTTATAATACGCCTATTTATTTGACTTCGTGTGCAGGAAGTTATTGAATTTAAACATATCATTGAAATATTTTGTATGAAAACTTGGTTAAATCGATTATTTTCTAATTGCTTTTTCGTAATAGTTTTCCTAACACTTTCTACCGTAATACATTTTGTAGGGACTCTCAAATTCTATAACCTCCAACTAGGACGAAAGCATAAATATTAAATGTTACTGCCTCGAATTTAGTTGCTATTCATGTTTCCTCGAAATAGGTTTTTGTCTTGGCCTGTCCACATCATTTGCTGTTCATAGAATTTGAATATATTTTTTTTTTGTAAATTGTCCAAACATCTCCGCTTTCTTTTTAAATTGTATTAAAAAATCCTCAACATACAATTTTAGTTTGTGTTGGAATCACAAATATATTAGAAAAGTTTTTGCACATCCATTTATGAAATAGATAAGTTAACATGAAATTAATTATATTTTATGGTCATCCCAAACATAGCTTCAGTTATTTAAGACAAAATTTATCTTTATTTCTATTTTTTTTAATATTTAATTGAAAGGAAATACCTGTATCTTTTGAAATGCGTTTTGTTCATTTTAAGAATATACTATTTTAATTGATATTCCCTTAATAGCAATTTTGATACAGAAATTTTTCTTTAATATTCCGCGGAATACTGTTGGCTTCAAAATAAAGAGAAATAATATAAATATTGTTTCCAACATTTAAATAATAAAATGTAAATAGATATGCCAACATTAAACATTAAAACACATAACTAATATTATTTTACGTTTTGTACCTATATAATTTATATACCTATATGTTATGTTAATGTTATGCTTCGCCTGTACAAGTACAAATAACACGACTTTAGTAATCGCAATCCCAATTTAACAAATTCATTATTTTGTATAAAATTTTTTATTTATTTATTTTAAAATAATCATATAAGAAACGTAATAAAAATTTAACAGATATGTTGGATATGTTTTCGGAAGGGAAATCTATCGGATTTCGAAATCTGATTTCTATATTCTGTTATATGGTACACATTTACTGGACCCAGACCTAGCGGTTTGCATAAAAAGAGAATTTTGACTTGCAACAGAGTATTTTCATAATACAAAATTGCTTTGGGAAACGTGTGGCATATATTCTGAAAGCTCATTGGAAGACCTATTTTTGGGTACCCAAGTCATGGACCCAGACCTAGCGGTTTTCGCACAGTGGGGTCATACATTTGTATAAAAACATAATTTAGACTTGCAACAGAGTATTTTCATAATACAAAATTGCTTTGGGAAACGAGTGGTGTATATTCTGAAAGCCCATTGGAAGACCTATTTTTTGGTACCCAAGTCATGGACCCAGACCTAGCGGTTTGCGCACAGTGGGTCATATATTTTAATAAAAACAGAATTTAGACTTGCAACAGAGTATTTCCATAATACAAAATTGCTTTGGGAAACGTGTGTTGTATATTCTGAAAGCTCATTGGAAGACCTAGTTTTTGGTACCCGGGTCATCAACCCAGACCTAGATGTTTGCGCACAGTGGGGTCATATATATGTATAAAAATAGAATTTAGACTTGCAACAGAGTATTTTCATAATACAAAATTGCTTTGGGAAACGTGGGGCATATATTCTCAAAGCTCATTGGAAGACCTAGTTTTTGGTACCCAAGTCATGGACCCAGACCTAGCGGTTTGCGCACAGTGGGGTCATATATTTTAATAAAAACAGAATGTAGACTTGCAACAGAGTATTGTCATAATACAAAATTGCTTTGGGAAACGTGGGGTATATATTCTGAAAGCTTATTTGGAAGCCCTATTTTTTGGTACCCAAGTCATGGACCCAGACTTTGCCGTTTATCCACAATTTTATGTTGCAAAAATACAAATATGCAATACAAAATTTAATATTTTCTCTCTTTATATGTCGAGATTGATATGTTTTCTATTCAGATTATGAATTTCTATAATATATCTTCTCCCGATCCGATTTTGTGTATATATTATCATCCTCTATCAAAATTAACATAGCTCTGTTAACCCATTAACAGCCCACTGTTAACATGGGTGGTTTGTGTCTCTGCTAGTTAAATTCGGAATTTATCTTCACGCACATTTTTGAAATAGTGGGTAAATGAATTTGTCATACTGACATCATGACTTATTACTGTCTGAAGGCTGTCTATAATCTCCTGGTATTTATCAATGTTAAAAATATGAATTAGCTTAAAAATTCCGCTCTGTAGCCTAGCATATCCAGCATCGAATGTGTGAACATTTTCTACTTTTAGACAACGCATAACCTCAGATAGTGTAGAATGAAATCTTTATATCTGGCCATTCACACTACTGCTATATGGAGGGATTCTAAATACTCGCACATTATATTGATTTGATTTGATAAATAATAGAAGTGGAAACCTATCTCCTACTGTGCAGACGTGTTTTTTGATCGCTCTTGGTATAACAGTCATACAATCTAAACTGCCGCTGGTTTTTGCCTTTATCATACATAAAATTATTTTACAAGTGTTTGACTTTCGATCAGTGCTTTAGTTCATTTGTGCTGTGCCCGCGCTTGGCTATAATTTGAAAATCTTTATTTTTACAAAATCTATAGACATTGTTGTTGTGTGCAAATTCTGAAGTGGACAAAAGAAGGCAAACAAAAGTACATATAAAAATACGCGATTATCAGCCGTTTTCGTTAAGCCGGTTTTAAAGAGCGTCGTTAAGCTAACATAGTTGTATTATTGGACAACCTGGTTTGTTGAATTGGATATTTCACCACTGCTAGCTTTTCACCACACTTTTACCACCCCAATTGGAACTTTTGTCTTAATATTTTTTTTAACTAACTAACAACAATGAATTGCTCGAAAGTAAATTGCAAAATTAATAAAGTTGACGAACCAATGGTCTCCTGCTGGCTTTGCTTCACAACGTACCATGCTAAGTGTGTCGAATTAGCCGCGCGAACTGCTGATAATTTACTTGAAGATAAAGGACTTCGCTGGTGTTGCAAAAAATGTAAAATCTTCGATGTTGAATTTTATTCCTTCTTTAAAAATACTCGTAAGGAATTTGACCAGATCAACAATGACCTTATATCCCTCACGGAAAAATTTTGCAAATATAGGGAGGTCTTTGAAAATGCCACTTGCGTTGAACAGTTTCTTCAATCTCCGCCTGATTCTCTTCCCAAAAGAAAGAAAACTTCTGACGTCACATTTAAAAACAAACCGTCTGCAATTAATGTTCTGCATTCAAACACATTACCTGCATCATCAATTACTATCAACGATGTTCAAAGCAATAATCCTGTTCAGCATACTGCTCCAGATATTACTGTAAGTGGAGTTCAAAGTGATGATGTCATTAGTCCGTTCCAAACTAATAAAACCATGACATTAAATAATCCTTCTTTGGACATTATTCCTTCTGGTTCCAATAAGTTCTATTCTCCAACAAATACTCCTAACACATCTATCCCTCCTAAACAACTAAAAGTGGTACCATCAAAAAAAACTATTTTTGCTGCTCGATTTGCTGCTGACACTTCAAAAGAAGATGTAGCATCATACGTTGTGTCAAAAAACTAATTTCTTTCTGATAATAATATTCATGTAGTTTATCAAAATGTTAGAGGATTAAATTCTAAATTATCTAAACTTTATACTGATAGTTATAATTTCAATTACCACTTAATTGTCTTTACTGAAACCTGGCTTCAGGATCAAATTTATAATTCAGAAATCTTATGTGAAAAATATCAGATATTCAGGTGTGATCGTTCTGATAAGATTAAAAAACAGGCGGTGGGGTTTTAATTGCAGTCTCCATCGGGTTTCCTTCTGAACAAATTATACTGCCTTCCGTCGTTGATATTGAATTTGTTGCAATTAAAGTAAGGTTTAAGAATATAAATTTATTCATTTCATGTTCCTACATTCCTCCCGGCTCTGATGTTGCAATTTACTCTAAACATGTTTCCGCAATACAGTCCGCTTTTCAAACTTCTAAATCGTGTGATATACTTGTTGTTCTTGGAGATTTTAATCTACCTTCAATCACGTGGAATCAATCCTTTGATTCAAATATTCTTGTTCCAGTTCTTGCAAATAATTGCGTTAACGATTGCGTTGGATCTTTGTTAAGTTATGGTCTCTTTCAGGTGAATAATGTATATAATGTATATGGCAGGCTTTTGGATTTGATTTTTGTTAATCAGCCGTTGGAGGTTTCGCTGAACTCTTCTATTCCGGTTACATATCCCGTTGACCGCTTTCATCCTACCATAGATTTAAAAATATTGCTTCCTTCTATTTCATCTTCTCAAACTTCACAAAATGTTAGATATGAAAAAGTTTACTGCTATTCTAGAACAGATTATTCAAAACTTAATTTACTTTTATCATCTATTAATTGGAATGATATTTTGTCGTCCAAAGTTTTAGATGATGTGATAAATAATTTCTACAGTGTGTTACATGATTGCATTCCTAAAATTTTTAAACATGATACTATTGGCCCACCTTGGAACGATTTTCATTTAGCTAACTCGAAGAATAAGAAAAATAAATTATTTAAAAAATACAAAAAAACTGGTTCCTCTGCTGATTTTTCTAAATATTCGATTGCAAGATCTGAATACAACATTGCGAACAGAAGTGCTTACAAGAATTACATAATCACCATGAAAAATTAATTGAGAAATAACCCTAAATCTTTCTATAAGTTTTTAAATTCCAAACGCCGATCACGTAGTTTCCCTAACTCTTTAAAATTTGGTTCAATTTTAGCAGATGATGATTTATCAATTAGCAACTTATTTGCAGACTTTTTCTCATCGACCTACTCAAATAAAAAATTTGATCGTTCTATTCCTTATCCTTATAATATTGTTGAAGCTTCACCTATAAATGTTTCAGTTATAAGCAGATATACGGTTTTGGAAAATTTGAAGGCATTAAATATCACATTTAATCCTGGTCCAGACGGGATCCCTAATAACATACTTAAATACTGTGCTGATACTTTATCATACCCTCTTTCAATAATCTTTAATAAATCAATAAGTTTTGGATATTTACCACCTTTATGGAAGGAATCATATATAATCCCCCTTTTTAAATCTGGTAGCAAAATTGAAGTATCAAATTACAGAGGCATTGCAAAATTAAGTGCCATTCCGAAGCTATTAGAAAAAATTATGACTGATATGTTATCGCACCAAGTTTCCTCATTGTTGTCGCCCTGCCAACATGGATTCCGTAAATGTCGATCAACTATAACGAATGTTTTGGAACTCACTACAGTTATAAATGATGGTTTTAGAAACCGAATGCATACTGATTCCATTTATACAGACTTTTGCAAGGCTTCTGACAAAGTAAATCACAACCTTCTGCTAATGAAAATAGATATGATGGGCTTTAGTAAAACATTATTATCGTGGTTAAAATGTTATTTAGATGGTCGAATTCAAAGAGTAAAAATTGGAAAAGCTCTCTCCCGAAATATAGTTGTATCTTCCGGTGTACCTCAAGGAAGTCATCTTGGTCCGATTCTATTTATAATATTTATTAATGATCTTCCCTCTGTAGTTCGTCATTCTAATATTCTATTGTATGCTGATGATGTAAAAATATTTCGATCCTTTAAAGATCCCACTGAACAATGTTTTCTACAGTCTGATCTTAATAGTTTTCATGAGTGGTGTAAAATTAATTTAATGGAACTAAATATGTTGAAATGCAAACATATGTCATTTTCTAGAGCTAGAAATTTAGAAACTAATTATTTTTTTGGTGATCATAAACTCGAGTCTGTAGTTTCCTTTTTGGATCTTGGAATTCTATTGGATCAACGTTTGAACTTCAGGTCTCACATTTCTATGGTAGTAAACAAAGCTTATGGTGCTCTTGGCTTTATGAAACGTTGGAGTAAGGAGTTTTCCGATCCTTCTGTCACTAAACACTTATATACCTCTTTGGTTAGGTGCATTCTTGAATATGGTTCAGTAATATGGGACCCATCCTATACTATTCATAGTAATCTTTTGGAATCTGTCCAGAAACAATTCCTTTTATTTTGTCTGCGTGGGAGAGGATGGAACTTCCGTACACTGCCTTCATATGAACTTAGGCTTGGCCTTATCAAGTTGCCTTCTTTGAAGAGTCGACGTACTATGTTGAACATTACTTTTCTTATGAATGTTATCCAGGGCAACATCCATTCCGAGCTTATTCTGAGTAGAATGATGATAAATATTCCGACAAGACCAACTAGATATTTTCAGTTGATCCACTATAATTATTTCCGTTCAAACTATGCCGATAATGATCCTTTGCGCCGCCTGTTTGTTCAATTTAATAAATTCTATCACATTATTGAATTATCAGAAAACAAAAACTCTATTAAAAGAAAAATTATCTTGTATTTAAATACTTAATTTGTAGTATCTAAGTGTATATATGTATATGTTTTTAGTCTGTAAGGATATTTGTATCTATAGACTTAATAATAATAATAAAAAAAAAAAAATTTCTCATTATCAATGACGACTATTTCGGGCATTCCGAAGTTAATAAGTACTTCCCTGAGATGTTCCTTCATATCTTCAGTGGCTCTAGATTTCAGCACTCTAGCCTGCGCATATTTAGAGAATTTGTCTATTGCTGTGAGAATGGGAGTTTTCTCAGTAATGTATATATCTATGTGGACGATTTGTCCGGAACTGTGGAATTGGTGCCACGAATAATTCTGTGTTATTTGCATACCTTTCATATTTATTTTCTTTACAGACCTTACATTGTCTTAAAATCGTCTTTATTTTCGCATGCATCTGTGAAAATAAAATTTTGAAATTATCTGGTTTTTGTTTTCAATACTGTTTCTATGTGCTCTATTGTGTTCCTGTATTATCTCATTTTCCTGGTCTTCGGGGTCTTTAAGATCTGTTACCATAGTCCTGGAGTACTTCACTTTGTATCGTGTGAAATGTTCTCCAAATATTTCCTGTAACTTCCCTAGAATATGATCGGTGGTCCTAATGCAGTTCGTCAGCGAAGGATTGAGGTGTCTTTTCAAAATATCCTTTAGAAATGCAATAGAAGGATTTGGTTCATTAATGGTGTGTCGATGATATGTCGGAAATACTATTTCAAATTTGTAAGAGGGCATATCTTCGAGAGAAGAAATTATTATTTGGCTTTTGCAGCCGTTGATGGGAGCATCGGTATATTGGATTAAGTTTTGTGACGAGCTTTCGTCGCTGTGCTGTGTTGCTGACAACGAATTAACATTTTGTGGCGAACTTTCGTCGCTTTGCTGACAACGAATTAATCTGGGTATCAGCTTGTGGGGGTCGTGACAAAGCGTCTGCTACAATGTTTGCATTGCCGGGTTTATACAATAATTCGTATTTGTAGTCCTCGAGGAATGCCTTCCATCTTTTCAGTTTAAAGTTTGAATTTTTATTATTGACAGAATATGTCAACGGTAAGTGATCTGTAAAAATTTTCATTCTGGCAGCACCGTAGAGATAGTTTCTCAGTGTTTTCAGAGCCCAGACAATCGCGAGGATTTCCTTCTCATTCGTCGCGTAATTCTCTTCTGCCTTGCTCAGTGTCCTAGAAAGGAAAACAATTGGTCTACCGTCTTGCGATAAAACCGCTCCAAGGGCATAATTGGAGGCGTCTGTTGTTAACAGAAATTCTTTCTCAAAATCCGGGTAAGCCAAAATTACGTCTTCTGATACTAATGATGATTTCAGTTTGTTAAAAGCTTCTACTGCGTCACGATCTAAGTCAATGTTGCACGGCCGCCCTCCCCTCTCAGAAGCAAAGTCAATGGTTTTGCCAACTTGGCGTAATCTTTTATGAAGCGGCGGTAGAAATTTGATAGTCCGAGAAAGGATCTAAGATCCTTTAATGTTTTTGGTAACGGAAAATTTTTTACTGCATCTACTCTTCTGCGATCTGTTTTAATACCAGAGTCGGAGACTATAAAGCCTAGAAATTCAACCGCGGTTTTAAAAAAATTGGCATTTATCCAGTTGGACCTTCATATTTGCACCTTCTAATGTGCTAAATACAGTTTTTAAATTTTGGAAGTGTGACTCCTCATCCTTGCCGAAAATAATAATGTCGTCTATGTGACGAAACAAATTCTCCCAATGTGTTCACGTAATATGTCATCAAGAGCGCGTTGGAAAATCGAAGGAGCATTTTTTAATCCAAAGGGCAACTTGGTGATTTCATATTTACCATTAGTTACCGAAAATTCCGTTTTCTTGATATCGCTCTCTTTAAGAGGTATTTGATGAAATCAGCTCTTTAAGTCTATTACAGAAAATATCCTATTTTTAGACAACTGCGGCAGAACATCGTTTATATCCGGTATTGGATATCGATCCGGAGTCGTTACTGTATTTAATTTGCGGTAATCGACAACCATTCTAAATTTCTTAGTTCCTGAAGAATCAGTCGTTTTAGGGACTATCCAAATAGGCGAATTATATGGGGACCGTGAAGGTCTTATGATGCCATGATCGAGTAATTCCCTAATTTGTCTCTCGACCTCATCCTTGAGATGCATGGGATATGGGTAATATCTAGAATATATAGGATTTTCATCCACAGTGTTTATTTCACCTACCACGGTTGTAGAATATGTTAATTTCTCATTTGGTTTACCAAACAGACCACTGTGCTCTTTGACTATGTCTTCCAATATCCTGCTCTGGTTTTGCGAAAAATGATCCGTTCTGATGTCTATCGAATTCACTGACTGTGAACACTTTTGCATAATCCTTACTTTAACCTTGTTATTTATAAGCATGTAATTCTGAGCCGTATATATGATAGCCGAAAGTTCTTTCAAACTATCATTTCCAAGTATTGCATCAAATGATTTCAGGGTCGGTAATAGAAAAAATTTGATAGGGGGAGAATCTGCACTAAACATTTTCACGAAAGTGTGCTGGCTAATTTCAGTCTTCCGCCCACACAATTCGCAAAAAATATGTCCTCATTCTGAATCGGTCTCTCTATCAATGAACTCATAATGTAATTTTTATTGGAACCGGTGTCTATTAAAATTTTTAGAATTTTTCCCGAACTCGCCTTTGACTCGAAATAGGGTAAAGACGAGTTTGTTAACCTAAAAAATTGATGTCAACAAACTCTTGCATCTCATACTGTTCATTTTCGTTATCCGTTTCAAAATTTTCGTCGATATTCTCGATATATTCTCAGAGGTGGGAGCTGTTCTCCTTCCTCGTAACTTTCCATCTGTGTCTCTTACACGGGTTCGTCATTGTTTGGTGTTGTAATAGTGTCTACATGAAAGTTCCTCTGTAACTTCGTAGGTGGGGGCCCCTGTGAAGGATTCGGAGGCCTTTTACCAACAAATTGATTAACGGCTGGTCTATTCATATAGTTCACAGCCCTGGTCCGCATGGATGAATCTACATCCATTGGTTCCGGTCTAGGTTGAGGTTTTGGCGCTATAGGCCTAGGCGGTGGGAAATTTTGTGCATGAACGTATCCCTGCTGGGGATTCTGACTAAAATACTGTTGATGTTGTGCCGGAATATTCGTCGGTGTGTATTGTCCTTGAAGAATCTGATTATATTTTGGTTGACCTCCCCTAGGTGGTGGCGGAAGTGCATGTTTTGGTACTTTATTAGAGACCTGGTGGCTATTAGCATACCAAGCTCTGAATTGTAAATTTTCTAATTTCAGACACAGATGTAATGCCTGTGGAAGATCGGTCGGTTCTCTGATACCGAGAAGACGTGGCAGATCGCCATTTAATCCACGAATAAACGTGTCTAATGCCTTGTCCCTATACGTTTGAGTCAAAAGTTCCAGAGACTCACGTCCTATTTCCATGCAAGACAATTTATTAATGATAAGCGATAAATGCGAGTAGACGATCTGATAAAAATCTTGAACAGTTTTATTCCTCTGGACCAGAGTCGTCATCTGGTATTCGAGCGTGGTTAAATCACGCTTATCCGCATAATGAAGAGTTAGGCATTTTGATATGCAATCCCAATTAAGGGGTGTATTGTAAGACTCTAAAGCTGACGACGCAGCGCCTACTATTTTATTCCTAATGGCATTAATTATCGCATAATATTTCGGCGTGCCTTTAGAAGAATTATACAGATTAATAACACGATCAACACTTTTTCCATGAACTAAATTAATATGGATCTCCGGAGAAATCCCTTAAGCATTTAACGACATCGGGAACTTTATCCAGGTCGGATAAATTATTCTTGAATCGTTCATCAATATCCTGATCATGGCATTCTATCCCTGCATTAGGATTCAAAATCATCTTGACCTGAATTTGGCACTGTTGTGCACAAAGATTTGAAATTGCAGCTTGTAGTTCCACATTTAAATTCCCTATTGATGATCTATCCTGATTAGCAGGTCCTATCTTGAGCAGCATGCCCAGCAGGAATATTAAGGATTGGGGGACGAATCAAGTTGTTCGGATTGGACATTATGCCTTATTTAAAATTGAAACTGTATTTCACTGACACTGGGTACGTAATTCTCGACGTATCACTCAATTCTATTGTTCGAAATATTTTAATATTCTCAAAATTGCCGAACACGAAATTCTAGGATTCTTGAAGAATTTATTTTCAGTATATTATATTATTTGTATTACTGCCAAAGGCAATTTTAGTACAATGTTTTTTATTTAAATTTTTGCTTAATTTTCTAGACAAAATTTCACTTATAATTGTTCTTTAATTTTTGCATTTCACTGAATTTCTTTGATTTTAATGCACTTAACTTAACTTAAACTTACAGTAATAAGAAATTTATCACTACAAAGCCGGATGCTCGCATTATCCTTTTTTCTACTGGTACTAGGGGTGCTTCACTTCACTGCTGCTTTGCTGGATCGTCTGCGACTGGAATCCTTGATAAATGTCTTTGTGATAGGTTAATTATTTTTAGTAGCCAAAGGATACTTTTATTCAGTAACCAACAGGGTACTTTTTATTTTTTGTAGCCGAAGGGTACTTTTTTTATAAAAAACGCGCGTTTTGTAGCCGATGGATACTTTTTTACGGAAGCGTTTTTCACGTTGGGCGCCAATTAACGAAACATTAGTTTTGTTCGGTTTTTAAAAAAGACCGTCTTTATTGAGTGGTAGAATACAACTGATTAAACTGATAAAAGATAAAATAAAATAATCTTAATTCTAATGTTTGACGTATGAGAGCGACACGTATGAGATTGAGCTGCAGGTGTTCATACTGCAGAATCAGCATTTTGCCGTTGATGTGAATTTCCCGTGGGAACGTTTGGTGAACATGTTGTTACAATGTTTTTGTCGTTAACATATGTTTAAATCAATTAGAAACCTTGGTCCGCGTGTGATTGCATTTCATACTAATCAAACCGTTTTCCAGACGAGAAATAGAACTAATTTGAGAATTAAAAGATGTCGTCTTGAAATAACTAAACAAAGAATAGAACACAATGGTTGTTCTGAATTCAACCATCTTCCCCAAGCGTTAAAGAATGTATCCAGAATTTCATTATATAAGACGAATCTTAAATCACATTTATTGCGTGAATTGAGAATGCTTCTCTTGTAATTTTGATTGCTGTATATGTTGTGAATATTATTGTACATACATAAATATGCAAATTTAATGAATTTATCTTGTCAACTCGCCCCAATAAAGTCTGTAAGGTGCTGGGGCAAAATATTTCAGTGTAAATATATTTAATGAATAAATTGAATTACTAATAAAAAACCTAAATTAAGGCTTTCATTAGGACAGATACACAGATACCTTTCCAACGTTTTTATATGGATTTGATTGGATCATTAACCCGGACTAAACCAGGTTACAGAGGTTTGATTATTTTGGATCACTTTTATAAATTGCTTTGCTGGTGCTTCTTACGAAATTGTCCAATTTTGGATTATCTTCGGACAGCCATATTTAGATTTCGCAGTTCAGGAGTAAAGACTGATTTTTTGATAAAAATATGACCTAGAATATGTCTAAGACCATTTTAATTATAAATTGGCTCAATTTGAGATGAAGACCAAGGCGCTGTGTATGGCAGGTCTGGTGTACCACGAGCTAGTAATAAGGCATTCGGGCATGCTAAATGTGTTTCAAAAATTTTTTGAACGTGGAAAATGAGAAAAAGGTTTCGCGTTAGATTAATTCGTTTAACACAGTGTTTTGATATGTTAAATTTGACCGGATTTTCCAACGAAATACGATCAAATCTGTAGTACTCAGATATATTTTGACCGGATTTTAGGCGAAGAGCTGTTTATTATATTCTTCATTATTATTTTTTTTTTTTCAATTACAAAATGTGAGAAAATTTTAATTTTTAATTAAATTTGAAATCAGTTTAAGATGAGCTACAGAAATATTGTATTACTAGCCGAACCAGCCCGCACAGCCAGGCGAAAGATCACTTTAAGACACTGACACTCCGAATAACCCACACGAAATAGTTCATATGTTTTTATTCATTAGGAAAAAGTCTATTTATGACGATGATAGATAAATTCTCGAAATTTGCTGTCGCCTACAAAATTATTCCAAGATCGTGGACAGAGTTCAAAACCAAAGATAACATTCGACAACGAACTAGGTTTCGAGGCCATTCAATGCGACAGTTTCTAAGTTAAGAAAACATAGATTTAGATTTTAGATCCAATAGTAAGCACCAGGGATGTCAAAATCCGCCACTCTTCGGGAAACCGGTTTTCGGTTTATTCAAAAATTTAAAATTTTTCAAAAACCGGGTTTCGGTTTTTAAATTTGAAAAACCGGTCAACCCGTTTTTTATATATAAAATGGAACATTTTACATTATTTTTATACTTTTTTTGAGATTGTATAACTCAAAAACATTAAACCATTAGAATATTATTTACTTAGTTTCTAATTTCGTATTCATATTTTAAATGAAAATCCACTTACATCGACGATTTTTTTATTTAAATTACCCAATTATTGTTTTGATCTTTTTTTAGGATACCACAAGAAATAATTTAGAGAATGTTATGCTATCTTATCAAAAATGGGCACAAACAAGTAGACAAATATTCCTTATGTCTCAATCAGCGATGCTGTCAGAATTCGCTCAAATACGCTGTTGATATTATTATTAAATACTCTTAGAAAAATAACATTCCTAAATTTGAGTAAAATCTATACTACAATTTAGTTCAACAATTTTACTCCGGTTTTGTAAAAATTTCATTACAATTACGAAAAATGAATAAGAATGAGTAAAGCTTCCTTGTTTCAAAGTCATATCAAATCGATCATTTTCTAGAAATAGGGTAGCACATTTACTTAAAAGTTCATTCATTGAATGTAATAATTAATTCTTACAAATGCGTAAATTAATACTAGTGTGGAAGAAAATTTCCAAGGTTTTAAGTAAGAAAAATATTAAGAATTTGTTTGTATGGAAAAAAATCCATTTAGGAAATTTTAAATAAAAAAATTGTTTTTATGCCGAAACTTGAAATTGTTCAGAAAATTATCCAATTTTAATCTAAGGAGAAATTCTCATTCGTTTGCAGAGACTTATTTCTTAAATACTTCAAGTATTATTCTAAACAAGCAATCATGGAGTAATAGCTCAACTCTTTATGGCAGAGGTATATTTTTTTTTATTAATTTTGCATACTCTGAAGCAAATTTGAGTAAAAATTTACTAAATATAATCGAGACTAAGACCTTACTGGATACGACAAATAAGAATTTCGCTCTAATAAAAGGCAATATTGATGACCTTAACCCACACTTCACATCGTATTAAGGAAAGGAGTCAAATCCATAGCGATGGCGAAATACAGACTAACAACTCACTAAAATCATTATCCGGGAACGAAAGGATTTTGGCAGACAAAATAGATAACTTGACATACGTAAACAATTTCATGTCGGATCAGATACATAACATTACCAACCATATTTTTTTAATTTTTCACTGAACCAACACTCAGGGGATGTTCCCTATAAATGCAGTGCATTGTGTTGGCGGAAGGAAGATACAGTATTGGAAGGAGGAAAGAGGGAGTAGTGTTTGTTGACTTTTGTTTTAAACTTCTAAACATCATAATTAGCTGGGAAGATATCTGCCGGAGGTCGATTCAACATACGGATAGTTTGGGCGAAGAACGAATTCATTCTGTAATGTGTGGTGCGGTCGGTTGTCAAATTTATAACAAATGGGTGAGAATTCCTGGAAAGTCGCGTATCTCTACCGAACGTTCTCACGGGCGGTATAAGATCACGAATATCCGAAGAACAAACACCATGAAAGTAAAGCAAGGAACAAGGACACACAACCCACATTACGACAATGTTCAAGGGAGACAATAGAATTTGGATATCCTACCATCACATATCAACACCATCGCCCTACTCTGGACAGGGTCAAGTAGCTCCAGTGATGAAGCTGGAGCACCCGACCATATATGGGAGTTGTATTCCATCTTTGGTCTGATGTAAGTAGTGTAGATATTGAGAAGATCATGGGGAGTGAAGTATTTCTAACGCCGGTTTAAGAAGCCTAGATACTTGAATGCTTCTTTCGACACTTCAAATACATGTTTTGTCCAACGAACATCGGATTATATTTTCATACCTAGAACATCAAGAGTATCTGATTGCTCAATATCTACACCGTTCATTAAAATCGACGACACCGTTGGATCAGCGAATTGCTTGTGAGACAACAAGGAGCACTGGGTCTTAAGTGCATTAAAATCTACTCTATTAACTTGACCCCATTCGGAAATGGCCAGTAAATTCTGGCTGAGTGACTCATCCATCAATAGCCTTTTGTCTTCAATTTCTTGACGAGTTGGTCTATGATCGAATGAGTATGAATGACAGAGGTTGCTGTCATCCGCAAATGAGTATATTGGATTCGAAGTCCGATCCAAGAGGTCGTCGATGAAAATAAGAAAAAGGGAGGGGGAAGGACAGAGCCCTGGGGTACACCTGCAGTTAACCTATGCTCGTCGGATGAGAACCGATTTACAACCACACGTATAGTGCGATCTCTGAGGAAGCTCGATATAAATCGAGAGAAGTCACTACCAACACCAAAAGCAATAAGCTTTGATATGAGTCCTCCGTACCAAACTCTTTCAAAGGCCTTGGAGATATCTAGAGCAACGACCTTACTCTCTCCAAGCTGGTGGATGGATCGATTCCACTTTTCGGATAGCAGTTTCATCAGGTCTCCCGTAGATCGATTCCTACGGAAGCCATACTGTCGATCATTAAGTAAGTCATTGGTTTCTTAATACCTCACAAGATGGTGGTTAACCATACTCTCCATAACCTTCGAGACCGCTGAGCAAATCGCGATCGGTCGATAGTAACAGGATTATTAGCCTCCCCTTTTTAGGGATGGGCTGGATGTTCGCAATCTTCCAACGCGCTGGGAAAACCCCTGTACGGTATGTAAGGTTGAAAGGATTACGAAGGGACGGGCAAGGGTCAAAGAGCACTTACATAGGACCAGTGCTGAAATGCCATCCGGGCCTGGAGATTTATTTACGTCTAGATTTGCGAGAACCCTTTTAACTCCACGTCTTCGAAGACATATCTCAGGCACGGGACTTAATACATTTTCGATCACGGGGAGTGATGATTGCTTTCCGCAAAGGATGAATTCCTTGCAAACATTTCAGGCAATAGGTTAGCTTTGGCAACCGGGTTAGTGAATATCTGGTCTTCTTTAAGAAGAGTTGGGATTGATGAGGAGTTATCCTTTACTCTTCTTACAAATGACCAAAAGCTCTTACTTCCCCTGGGAGAAGAATGAACTTTGGCACGAAAACGTTGTTCGTACAGAAACTTTTCACGTCTAAGTACCTTGGCACACATGGTTCTTGTCTGCTTGCGTAGCAGATCAGTGGTGGCATTTTTATATAAACGCCATTTCCTGAATGCTTCCTCTTTGGATCTGACAGCAGTCTTTCATGTCTGGTTAAACCAACTTTTATTAGATGGTTTATCCGAAATAACTTTAATTGGAATAAATGACTTCATTCCAATCAAGATAATATTTTCAATCATTTCAGCCGCAGCATCTATATCGCCATTTAGAAATCAAAGTTTCCAATTGAAATGCTGGAAAAAGTTGTTGATCTCGGCCCAACGTGCTTTTTCATATATATATATATATTGTCCGCTTTGGGGCTGGGGTCGAAGCGACACGAAAAGCAGAATACGAAAAGGATGCTGAAACAATACAATGATCCGAATTACCAAGAGGTGCTAAAACGTTAACTTCATACTTTTCAGGGTGTGATGTTAAGAAAATATCAAGAATATTTGAGTGTTGCCCTTGGACACACGGAATCTGAGTCGGTTCATTCACTAGTTGCTTCAAATCATTACACAGTACAACACATGATTTGCCAACTCAATTCTGAGAACAGTATGTGAAATTATACCCAAAAAGAATAATTTCTGCATCATTCGTTTTGTCTTCTTACCTGCCGAAATATTTTTAATATCGATTTGAAGTTAGTACTATCGTATAGGGGAATTTATCACGTTTTAGGCCCTGTTGTTTGACATAGCTCGACAGCCACTAGCCCGATTTAGTTGAAATAAATTTTAAAAAATTAAGAATTACAATTCCCTTAATCTGTTCATATATTGTTTTCCTATACAAGCAACAGTTTCCAAGTTAAAAATAAAAAAAATAAAAAAATTTAAATTCGTTAAAGCGTCAACTTTTGCAAGCATGGATATTGCCAATAATTGAAAAAATGTTCTGAATTTTGTTTTTATGCATATTATAATTGCGTATTAATTGCATATTATTTTATTTTCATAAAGTTTTTATAAATAATTTTTTTTGCATGATAATTTTTTAATTTTTATTTTTATTTTTTGAAATTCATACCTTTACTCAATTGCGAATAAAAGCGAAACGCGTGCATCGATTTTCATGATCTTTGTCTCATTTTTCTCATAGGTTATGTGACTTTGCGAAAAAGTAACTACACTTGAAACTTATTTCCGTTTTGTATTTTTTATGAATTTACATTTTTTTTTTTATTTTTAACTTGGAAACTGTTGCTTGTATAGGAAAACAATATATGAACAGATTAAGGGAATTGTAATTCTTAATTTTTTAAAATTTATTTATTTCTACTAAATCGGGCTAGTGGCTGTCGAGCTATGTCAAACAACAGGGCCTAAAACGTGATAAATTCCCCTATACGATAGTACTAACTTCAAATCGATATTAAAAATATTTCGGCAGGTAAGAAGACAAAACGAATGATGCAGAAATTATTCTTTTTGGGTATAATTTCACATACTGTTCTCAGAATTGAGTTGGCAATCAACGAACTGCAAAATGTTGTACTGTGTTATGTGCGGCAAAAAGCTCGGTGTATTGACCCTCCAGTGTTGAGTGACTCGAATGAGCAATACAAAAGGAATTATGGACATTGAAATCGCCAGCAACCACAATTTTACTGCCAGGACAATCCTCTAAAATTTTTGTAATTGAATCGGAAAGGGCGTCTGTGGGGGATAAAAAGAGATAGGGTGTGATACCAAGGAATGTGAAAATCCTGTGGATCAGAATCCTCACACACCTGGGTCTCACAAAGAGCAAGAATATCGGGCCGATGGAAAGAAGAGAAGATCGAGAATTCAATCACACGAAAGGGAATGGGAGAGGATGGGGAGCAACGAACACGCCAAGAAGGGAACATATAACCCGTTTGTGCGGTCAGTAAAGTATGACTACTGTTGTTGTTTTCATCATCATTTGCTGCTCCCGCTGATGACGATGATGCTGTTGTTGTTGTTTTGGTACGCGTCGCAGTTTTCGTTTGTTCGTTTTGTTATTGGTTATTTTTGCATGTAGGTATGTTTTTGTTGTTGTTATTGATTGGTTGTCTATTGCAATTATTTAGAGCACGACGCGGGTTTTGGTTGTTTGTAGTTTGTTATTGTTTTTCCTTTTCTTATTAATGTTTTGCGAATAGAATCTTGTAATTGTTTCTATTATATGTTATTTATTTGTAATTTTTATGTGATTTTATATAATTATTTTGACACTGTTTTGGTTAAAATTATTTATTTTGCCAAAAACTTTGACGGCACACAACACGGACGACAGATAAACGCATGTGCAACGGACAACGGACAAACAAACACTGATTAATCGGAAACTGATTTTAATAGATGAAGTGAATCTTTTAGGACAAATATATCAAATTAACAACGACATATCACTTTTACGAGACCATATAGATGACATTGGACAAATAATATTTTCTATATGTTATTTATTTGTAATTTTTATGTGATTTTATATAATTATTTTGACACTGTTTTGGTTAAAATTATTTATTTTGCCAAAAACTTTGACGGCACACAACACGGACGACAGATAAACGCATGTGCAACGGACAACGGACAAACAAACACTGATTAATCGGAAACTGATTTTAATAGATGAAGTGAATCTTTTAGGACAAATATATCAAATTAACAACGACATATCACTTTTACGAGACCATATAGATGACATTGGACAAATAATATTTTCTAGCAAACTCGGAATAATGCCCACAGACATTCTAACAAAAACTGAACTGGACTTGATCATCGACTTTGACTGTTATACGAACATAAGAGTGGCCGTACGACTTGACAATAGTAACATCATAATTCTTTTAATTCCATAATATTCGGAGAGCGTTCTATCAAAAATAATCAAAAATTTCACTGGCCGAACTTCCATTAATACTTACGTATGCATATTTGGCTGTTTTGCCACAAAGCCCATACACCTGCAAGCCACAAGTGATTTTTCGACACAATCTTCCGTCGCCGCCCTTGCACGGTTTATCGGCCGACGAGGTTGTTCGGCCAGCATTTACTCTGATAATGGCTTAAATTTCGTGGGAGCAGCTGATATGATGCAAAAAAACCGACTCAACATCCTCAACTTCAAAGTAACGCCATTCAACAGAATACATACCACGAACTTGAGTGGAAATACAAACCTCCAGGCGCACCTCATATGTGTGGTCTTTGGGAGGCTGGCGTAAAATCATAAAAAACACATTTGAGAAAATTAATACAAAACATGATTTTTACTTTTGAGGAGCTCTCAAGAATCTTAGCCCGTATCGAAGTTTGTTTGAACCAGAGACCTTTCAGCGCTGCTAGCGACGACCCTTATGTTTTGTCCCCGTTAACTCCTGGACACTTTCTTACTGGACTTCCATGCTGGCGCTTGCAGAATAGGGCATATCTGATGACGATTAAACTTACGCTAATAGATGGAAATGTCTGAAAATCATTTCCTAGTATTTTTGCCAGCGCTGGAAGTCCGAATATTTGAATGAACCGTAGAACAAAATGGATCTACAAAAGACAATGATCTCGACATAATCAATGACGAAAAATTGCCACCTATCGAGTGGGACTCGACCAGAATACCCGGGTTGAAAATATAAAACGTATCAAGGCATAATTAATCGACCAATTACCAAAGTTGTCAAACTATTTTTCGATTGTATAGATAATAGTTTAACTTTAAAAAAACACACACACTCACATTTCTTGTTTTCTAGTTATGGCTGCTTTTCTACGCCGAGAGCACCAAACGAAAGACCGGCACCAAAAAACGAACGGCTTAGCCGGTCCGGTAGGCGGCCCAATCAGCACCGTGACCGACGGCCCAGCGACTGGCAATAATCTTGCTGTCTGTGCCAAGCGCAGGGGTTATTGCTGGAATTGCCTGGTGAGGAGCCATTTAGCGTCACACTGTCCATGTCTGGTTGCCGTCGTTGCACAGAAACACATCACACACATCTGCATTGGGCCCCACAGCTACAGAACTCTATAAAGGGCAGCCGTGCCGTCACTGGTATACAGATGGGCAATGGCATTTGTGCCGACCACCATGGTCAGACTAGCTGCGGACACGGGTCACTTGATCAACCATGCGGGCCCACGTTAGCCAGTCGTCTCCAATGTCAAGGGTAGCGACATCCACCTTCAGGCGGCTGACCCTGCGGTCCTTCCTGCAACAAATATTTGGGCAAAATACGAGACAATACGTTTTACATACTCTGAAGTTACCCCACAAATGCAAATCTCTGCGGAAAACCGTTTTTTTCGTAAATATTTTGTATGTCTAAAAATCTGTTAATAAACATTTATTTTGTTTGGGCTAATAATTCAGAGTTCCATTTTCAACTTTTTGCTTAACCCTAAGGGCACTATTCGCAAATCTTGAATTTACTCAATAATTGCTTATTCTTACAAAAACAAACTTATAATGGTACTTCGAAAAACAGAACTTTTGTACAATTACCAAGCGCATTATGACGTTTGCTTTAGATTTTATTTTCAGTTTTGTGCTCGAATCCTAAAAAACACGTGAATTTTTGTGTGTGAATTCTTTTTACTCCAAACTAAATAATACTGGTTTCTGGGCCAGGATCTAATTGTGTTATACTTGTTTTATACGGTGCAACATATGCACTGTGGTGCTTCCACTCATTTACCAATCTCTATAACATAAACGACGTAGCTATTCTTAATTGCCCTGATATAATTTCACACGTAAGCATACAAATCAAACATACAAATGCTGAATTGACACTTATTTGATCCAGATATATTTGCTCAAAACATTTCTATATTTGTGCATTGAAGAAATAGCACACCTACAGAAAATGCTTTGACATACATACAACAGCGAACAATGCAATTCCACTGCTGCAACGAACGAAACAATGTAATGTAATGCCCACTCAACTCTTTTGAGGTTTAGTGACATATATATCAGGCGCCCTAAAAACAATTAAAAGTAGCTGAGTAGACGTTACCTAGATAATAATCAATATTTTGTGACGTATAGATAATTTAGCAATAGAGTCAATAAGAAAGCAAGAGTATAAAAACCGTGCGTTTTTTCTACATACAGCGGATTCGAGTTTACGACACTAAACTATGCGTTTCATTAATACCAGTTGTCGCGTTTGAATTATGTTGAATGACCTAAGATTCTCGAATTCGAATAGAATAACAGACGAGAAGGCATAAGCGCAAAAGTGCTAACACTTTTGACGTATTACATGGCGATCCTGCAAATCCTAAAAACCTGAAAACATACGCGGTACATCCCAACTAAGCGCAGTGAGATAGAGGAACCACCGATAGTGTTCGGTTCACCAGAGAGGATCAGACTTAATAAGAGGGATAAGCTGAGCAGAGCGAAAAGGCAACAGGTACTAGTAAAAAAGAAATAATAAGAAACAAACAATGTTAGATACAAGTAAAAAGGACGAAACTATAATTAATAACAATAGCAAAATAAAAGCCTAAACGTACAAATTATTATTCTAATAGTGGTAATACTTATTCTGTTCTTAATGATCAAATATTTTAAGCAATATATAAATAAAAAAGTTAGAAACTCAACTATTAGAAATGAATTAAATGCTTGAATCAAAAAAAAACAGAAATGGACCCACTGCTTTTAAGTATACAAACACTAACAGAGAACGCCAAGAAAAGCCTAAGCAGACCATACAAGACTACGACCATAAACGCGAAAATAGAAGAAAAGTCAAAACTTTCCAAGAAACAATCACAATGGCTGAAGAAGTAAGAATGAGCAATATAACTCATAGAAACCTCTCCAAGAAAAGGTCTAATTACAATAGAAACAATCAACAAAACAACTACGGAAACAACCAACATAACAACAATAATCAACAGAACTACAGTAACAACAGAAGGAACGAAAATCGTAGCAACTACAACAACGGACGACAAAACCAACAATAACCAAGGAAATTATAGTGAAAACCGCAATAATCAATCCAATCGCAAAATTGGAACAACAATAGGGTAAATTGCATAAGCAACAATAACCACAACCAGTAAAACTATCAGGAGCCGGAGGTAGTGGAACAAAACTATTCTCCAGACGGCCAAGAAGAATAGAGAATATATTTAATAATCCCCAAATTTACAAAACTTTATTGAACTACAAATAAAGGACGTAAACTTCAAATTAAAATTACTATTGGACACTGGAGCTGACATTTCCCTAATAAAAGAAAATCTATTACCTAAACACAAGGAAAACCATAATGATTACTGCCGATTAACAGGTATTACAAATGAAGAGATCACATCAATCGGATCCATAGATATTATAATCAACATAGACGAAAACAATCTTAAACACAAACTACAATTCGTCCAGCCAGATTTTCCCATTAAAGCAGATGGGATACTATTTCGAGATTTCTTGACAAAATACAGATGCAATATCGACTATGAAATCCACATGTTAAAAATAAAATATAACAGCACATTAATAGAGTAACCAATAAATAACGCAGCTAACAAAATAATCCTCATACAACTAGCACCAAGATCAGAAACAATTATACCGTACCATATATAATTAGAACAAAATTCAATAGATAAAGGTATTTTTCTTACAAACACAATACTACCAAAAAACGGAAATAAACACATACATCTATTGAATACAACAGACAATACAACAATTATCAGAGATCTAAAAATAAGTACAGCCCAACTAGAAAGATACGATATCATAAATATCAACAGTAACAATGTTCAACAGAACGAGCAGAGACTCCAAGCAATACTCAAAAACATAGATTTTAAAAACACTAACAAAGACGAACAGGAAAACTTAAAGAACATAATAACAAAGTACCAATCAATATTTCATTTGGAAGGAGAACCCTGTCTACAAACAATTTTTACAAACAAAAGGAGGAGATAATTAACCAAGTACAAGATTTACTGAAAGGTGGCATAGTAGAACCATCTATCAGTCCATACAACGCCCCACTGTTACTCTTGCCAAAGAATGGACCAAGATCAGAAACAATTATACCGTACCATATATAATTAGATATACAAAATGGAGACTTGTAGTAGATTTCAGACATTTAAACAACAAAATCGTAAACGATAAATTTCCACTTACAAAACTCTAGGACATACTCGACAGATTAGGAAGTGCAAAGTATTTTTCCACACTTGATATGACAAGTTCATTTCACCAAATAAATTTCGACACCAAATGGACATTACCAGTATACAAGGTTACCATTCGGATTAAAAATTTCGTCAAACAGTTTTCAACGAATGCTAATAATGGCACTGTCGGTTTTAGAGACAGAAGCATTTCTATACACCACAATAAAAACTTAATAAACGTTTTAGATAGAATACAAAAATATAACCTTAAACGGAACACCAATAAATGTTCTTTCCTAAAACGCTAAGTAATTTATCTGGGACATCTAATAACGCAAATGGAATAAAACCCGATCCAAGCAAATTTTATGTAATTACTTATTACCCAAACCCCAACCAGCGTAGACGAGGTAGGCAGATTTGTGAAATTTGGTAATTACTACAGACGATTTATCAAAGATTTCACACAAATCGCAAACTGCTTGAATACAATGTTAAAGAAAGGCGCAAAATTCGAATGGTCAATTGAAGGGAACGAAGCGTTTAATACACTAAAGGATAAACCCACCAATCCTAGAGTACCCAAATTTCGACAAACCATTTATTTCATATGCCAGCAAAAGCTTGCAGAAACTCGAGTTAAACAAACAGGTAATAGAAAAGGAACTCTTAGCTATACACTGGGGAATACAATTTTTCAGACCATACCTTTTTGGTAGACGATTCACGGTAGTTTCGGATCACATACCTTTAGTATCGCTATTTTCACACAAAAATCCAAGCTCAAAACTAACAAGAATCAGAATGAAACTAAAAGACTGCGATTTTGACATAATATATAAACAAGGAAAGATAAATACTAATTCAGATGCACTGTCAAGAATAAAGATTGATTTAGATCTATTAAAAAGCATGACCCCGATAAACGAAGATGCCACGGTACAGTAAACGTTGATAATAACAAGAAGTAAAGCTAATAAACAGCAAGAAGAAGCCAAAAATAATGAAGTCAGAAACAATATAAAACAACCACTGTACTTCAACCAACGACATTAAAGAGTCGAAAAAAAAATAAAATTCGAAATAATAAAAATAAATGAAAAAATGGTCTAAATAGAACCAGACAACTCAGAAAATGCAACAATAGTCTACTGTAGTGAAGTTTCATGTCGTTCCGATGATTTCATGGAGATACTACAAAACGAACTATGCAAAAGACACGTTAAACATCCATATCACATAAATGATACGGAAGAACCACAGTCGACTAAAGCAAATCACTATTCTCTAGAGAACAGAGATGCTATATTTTAAGTAATCCCACAAGAGGAATTTTTCAACAAATTCAACGAACTACAAGAAGTAGAAAACGATGTGACAATAATCACATACACGAAGGGCCAAAACGTTAAAAATCTCAACAAACAAATGGAACTAATAAAGCAATGCCATGAAACACCCTGTGGAGGTCAGAAAAAATACATATGGAAGAACATGTCAAAAATGGTAAAAATTCGACCAGACTTGCGACAACTGCCATAGAAACAAACAAGTAAAGATCCGCTTACAATCACTGACACCCCTACACAAACGTTCGAGACAATGACAATAGACTGTCGGTCCTTTACGACCTTCAGATATATTGCGTTACATATTAACTATACAATGTGAGTTGTCAAAATACATACTAACAAAGAGGCAAAAACGATTGCAAGGAATTTAGTAGACAACGTAGTATAAAATACGTGATATTCAATACCCTCAAATCCGACAGAGACACAGCATTTGTGAATGAAATTTTAAAAGAAGTGTGCGCACTTCTCAACATTCAACAAAAATTCTCGACCCCCTATCACCACGAAACCGTAGGAACAGTGGAAAGAAACCATAGGGTACTAAACGAATATTTCCTATCCTTTGTAGACGACGACAATTGGCACAGTTGAATACCATACTACACCTTCGCACACAACACGACACCACACGTAGGCACGGAACACATTCCATTTGAGTTAATATATGGACGGCTAGCAACATTACCAGGGGAGGAACTAATGAAACACAAAAAGATGTACAATTATGACAATTACGCAAACGAAATGAGGGCAAGGTTTAGATTTTCTTTGAATAAGACCAAAACATTTGTGGACATTATAAAAATCAAACGCCACTTACAGTCAATACAACACAGAAAAAGTTTGAAATTAAACATAGGCGATTTAATTTTATTGATAGTATAAAATTGAAATAAACATATGACACCATACTCAGGTCCATTTGAAATTATAGAAATAAATGAACCTAACATAATAAGAAAAATAAACAACAAAGAAAAATTAGTACATAAGAATGTTAAGCTATACAATAATCAAAAACTTTAAATATTCTGCCCAAAATCATAAAATAGTTACACCATTGTATGATTTTTCTTAAGGGTGGAGGTGTAGTGCTCCCACAATTTTGCCCATCACTATGTAATTTCACACGTAAACAAACACACAAATGGTGAATTGACACTTATGTGAGCCAGTTATATTTGCTCAAAGCATTTCCATAATTGTGCCCACAAGCACAAGTGCAGTAAAGGAATAGGACACCTACAGAAAATACTTTGACGTAAATACAAAAGGGAACAATGCAATTCCACTGCTACAACGAACGAAACAATGTAATGTAATGTCCACTCAACTCTTTGAGGTTTAGCGATTGTGATTTGACACATATGGTATCAGGCGTCCTAAAAAACAAATAGAAGTAGCTGGATATACGTTATCTAGATAATAAGCAATATTTTGTGACGTATAGATAATTTAGCAATAGAGTCAATAAGAAAGCAAGAGTATAAAAACCGTGCGTTTTTTCTACATACAGCGGATTCGAGTTTACGACACTACACTATGCGTTTCATTAATACCAGTTGTCGCGTTTAAATTTTGTTGAATGACCTAAGATTCTCGAATTCGAATAGAATAACAGACCAGAAGGCATAAGCGCAAAAGTGCTAATACTTTTGACGTATTACAGTACTTATGAATGTGAAAACATATCATCTGTCTCTCGAACTAAATTAGCAAATGACTTTCTGATTGTTTTTTCTGGGTTTATTTACAACATATAACATTTTTTAATTTTTGAAAAAATGGCGGTTGGATGGTTAAGTTTTTGTGAGCAAACAGAGTACTAAATCGCACGAGAAATATTTGCTTCTTTTCCGTTTTTGCTCCTTATGCATTTCTTATGCTACTTTTTTTGGTTTTATACAATACGAGAATTATTAAAAGATTTGTTCTGTATTCGTAATACAAATTCTGTACTGTATCTTCGTACACAAATATTTTTGTTTACATATCTTAATATTTCTGGGAACGGATCCAAATATAATACTGTCATTTTCAATTATGTGCGTTAGCAGAAATTCCGATACTGGGATTGAGTTAAGCAATCCAAAAATGCAACAAAAACATAGATGTAAGAATATACAAGAAGGGTATCAAATGAAAAATTTTGGATAAGGAAGACATAACTATGGTTTTGGAGCCGGATGTTCAATCAATAATATTTAATGGTGTATTGGTTCAATAATTATAATAATTTCTATTTTTTTGAACGAAAAATCATTTTATTTCATAAAATCAAATACATAAATACATCTCTATGTAATATTGTTATTTGTAAAGTATTTTTTAATTCATTACACAAAGTACTAGTGAAACAAAACAAAAAAATATTCTATAACTATTAGTTTTTGTGTTATTTGATTAGTGATCGATTGATTGACTTTCTATGAGTTTTGAATTCAAGTAATTCCTTCTTATGAAGAAAATTTTTACTTTGGTAATGGAAGGTACAAATGTGTTGGTACAAATCATTAGTTGTATATACACTTACATTTTATGTACATTTCATATGCGTATTATAAACACCAGAAAAACCTCACCACAAATCGTTTTTGAAAAGCGTTGTGTTTTACCTGAAGCATTTCTCATTACAATTGGCTGTTTGCTGATGGGTTTTGAACACTATACAGCTTTTCCCCATAAACTTCGCTGTGCGGTTATATGTACATACTTTAATATAAAATAAATATTCGCTGCTAGCGAAGTAGCAAACATCGAAACGATGAACGTTTGGAATTGGACTCAGCGCGTAATATTCTACCTACCATTAATTTAAGTGAAACTGGACTGGACCTCGATAAATCCTTCCCGAGGTGAATTATCATTCGGTAATTTTTGCAGGGTCAGCCGCCTGAAGGTGGATGTCGCTACCCTTGACATTGGAGAAGACTGGCTAACGTGGGCATGCATGGTTGATCAAGTGACCCGTGTCCGCAGCTATTCCGACCATGGCAGTCGGCACAAATGCCATTGCCCACCTGTATACCGATGCCGACACCGAGGCCATTTGTAGAGTTCTGTTGCTGCGGGGCCCAATGCAGATGTGTGTGATGTGTTTCTGCGCAACGACGGCAACCAACCAGACATGGACATTCTGGCGCTCCTCACCAGGCAATTCCGGCAATAACCCCTGCGCTTGGCACAGACAACAAGAGTATTGCCAGTCGCTGGACCGTCGGTCACGGTGCTGATTGGGCCGCCCACCGGCCGGTCTTTTGTTTGGCTTAGGGCACCGCCCATGTTGCCCCAATCCTCTCGGCGTAGAAAAGCAGCCATAACTAGAAAACAAGAAATGTGAGTCTGTGTGTTTTTTGAAAGCTAAACTATTATCTAGACAATCGAAAAATTGTTTGACATCTTTGGTAAGATGAAGAAATAAAATAAATTATTTGCAATTTTCCAGATCAATATCAACGATAATTCATCTCGGGAAGGACAATTATATATCAAATGATTTACCGAGGTCCAGTCCAGTTTCACTTAAATTAATGGTTGGTTAAATATTACGTGCTGAAACAAATTCAAAAAAAAAATTGTTACATTAGATTCTATATCAATTGAATCGGGAGTGATATAAGATCTACATCCAAACGTTCATCGTTTCGATGTTTAGTACTTCGCTAGCAGCAAACATTTATTTTATATTAAAGTATGTATATAAAATAAATGTTGCCTGCTAGCGAAGTAGCAAAGCAAAGTTCATGGGGGAAGAGCTGTATGGTGTTCAAAACCCATCAGCATACAGCAAAATGTAATGAGAAAGGCTTCAGGTAGAACACAACGCTCTGAGTTTTTTGTGGTGTATATAATACGCATCTGAAATTTTCATAAAATGTAAGTATATATACAACTGATGGCGTTATGTTAACCCACGCAAGGGCAGAGTTACAAGCCGAACCAGAATTATTGCGGCTTTCGGCGTATTTGCCGCCTCGTTCTGTCATTCGATTATACCTATTTATCAGCAATTTTGGGAAAAGGGAAGGAACAATTTGGATTGGTTTTTAAAAACTTTTCTTTTATTTTTCGGCAAGTAGTTCAACATTCGTTAATATTAACCAATGTCCCCATAATTTCATATTATTACCCCATACAAATATGTTTTATGTGTGAAAATCCATTACCAAATTTTATAATATGGATAAATTTAATAAATAGTTTTGCAATTATAGCTTTTCATGTGAGGCATATCAGACCAGTTTTCTATAGGAACACTAGGCCACGCATACTGGAATTGACTTATATAAATGAGACTTTCAAACCAAAATACAATCATTTCAGTTTTTATAGACATTATCTCATGTAGTTGTGCTTTGACTGCGTTCGGTGAAAGACGTGCAGTGTGTTAAACAACATTTCTTATCGTTCGACAACAAAACAAAACAAAATTTTCAAAAACAAATTACCTTACAAACAAACGCAGCGGTCATAAACAGATTAGTGTTTCGCTCAAACAACAACAAATTCATTGTGCGTACGTCGTACACGCGTGTACGCACATTCTGCTCACAACAACAACATCAACGTTGACTGGTGACGATGATTGTTGACAACCCCAAACTCAGTGACTCCAGCAATTCTGAAGACAATAATGAAGATGATGATGACGATAAAGACATAAACTGGCAGCAGGTACCAGTGAAGAGAAAGAGTACAGGGTCACCAACAATTTTTCAACAAAACGACCTCAGAAGTCCCTTCAACAAGTAACCGATTTGGCACTCTAATGAATGATGAAAATGAAGACGACAACAATGAAGGCACTTTACTTGCACCAAGGCCGCCACCCATATTCATTCCGGATGTTGCAAGTATTGGAAAAATGGTGACTAGTTTAAGTAACGTAATTAAAAATACTGAATTTAATTATAAATCATTACGAGATGGACAGGTTCGACTGACAATCAAAACCGTAGATTCTTACCGGAAATTGATAAAACATTTAGACGAGAGCCAAATTAAATATCATACATTTCAATTAAAAACTGAAAGGGCATTTAGGGCAGTGATTAAGGGTCTTCATCATTCCACTAAAGTATCTGATATCAAAGCTATGCTTCTGAGCCTAGGGCATCAAGTTAGAAGTGTCAGAAATATTGTCAGCCGTGTTACAAAGGAGCCACTACCTATGTTTTATATTGATCTAGAACAATAAGGAAATCTTCAACATTCGTTCATTTGATAATGCCATTATCCAAGTAGAAGCCCCAAAAAAGTTTGATGACATTGTTCAATGTTTCAGATGCCAAAATTTTGGACATACTAAATCATAATGTAAACGAGAATTTAGATGCGTTAAATGTGGTTTAAATCATCCTACCAGGGATTGTCAGAAAACTCAAGACGTTCCTCCTAAATGCGTCCACTGCCAAAGCAATCATACTGCCAACTACAGAGGTTGTACAATTTATAAAAATCTTCTTAGTAAGAGATATAGTAGAAATAACACGAACAACAATCAATCTGTATTTCAAACAATTCAACCATCAACCCAACATAATGGCTCTGTTCCTGTTCAAAATGAGTGGACATTTTCTCAAGTTCTGAGAGGAGATCAACGAGGGGATAAAAATCTCTTGGAAAAAATTGAAGCGATGCTTACAAAGCAGATCGAGCTAACAAATACCCTAATAAATATGATGTCAATGCTTATGAATAAACTATGCAAGTAAATCTTGTGATAGCTGAATGGAACGCTAATGGCATTCTAAATCATTTAAATGAATTAGAGATTTTCCTAAGGGAAAATTTCATTGACATAATCTTAATATCAGAATCACATCTAACAAGTAAATCTTTCTACAGAATGAAAGGTTATGATATAATCACAGCTAATCATCCTAATGATAAAGCTCGTGGTGGTGCTGCTATCATGGTTAAATCTAACATAAAATATGAAATTGCTGAACCCGTAGCGGAGCTCTACCTTCAAGCAGCAGGAATCAAAATTATATGTGATAATAACACTATATCTATTTATTCCGTATACTTTCCTCCGAGATATAATGTTAAGTGCGATAAATTCGAAACCTTCTTCAAAAGTCTTGGTAACAAATTTATTGTAGGTGGCGATTTTAACGCCAAACATCCTTGGTGGGGTTCTCGTCGTCCTAACCCAAAAGGAACTGAGCTTCTTCAATGTATTAATAATAATCATTACAATGTTTTGTCAACGGGAAGCCCTACGTATTGGCAAACTAATCCATCCACACTACCTGACTTACTGGATTTTTTTGTTTTGTATATGGAGGTGTATAGTAAAAAGGTACAAGTTTATCTTGCCCAAAAAAATACAACCAAGCGATTTGGATGTGAGATTAATTCTGACCTTATTGATATTTTCAATTTTACATTTTGGTTCTTAACATAAACTTATTCTTACTCAACATTGCTTACAAAGCATTACAAAGTAGTTTTGCTTATTCATTAGTCTGTTTCGTTTCCTGTCTTCACCATTGGGAACGAAATAGTGTAATTAAATTCTATGAATTTTCAGGTGTTGGATTAAGCGAATTATGGTAACAAGCAATATACGATATTTGTGTTTATGTTGACATATTTTGGGATTGTGCAATTGTTTTATGTATTAAACTTTATTGGTAAACAGTATACGTATGCGTTTTAAATAAAAGAACGAAATTATTTGGAATTGTCTGTTCCAAATAATTTTGTTAAGATTTCGAATTTTATTGTTTTTTAAATAATTTCTATTTTTGATGTCGTAACACCCCCACCGTTTGATTGAGGCTCCGACGAAATTACAAATTTTTGTTTAGATTTTGACAAGAATATTATATATATAGTTACAATAGAAATTATGATTGTTACATCAATGCTAAAGCTTATTATTTTGGATTTATCATTATGGTAAATAATTTCATCTAAGTTGTTTTTATATTCAATTTGTTTCATAAAAAGGGATTCAACTTTTATATTGCTTAGTGTAAAATTTTGGGTTTCTTTAATTTTTGTTACAATGTTTGGTAAGATAATTTTATCGTAAATTTTTATGTGTACATTTATGAATGTTTTATTTAAAGTTTCAATTTTACAATTTTCAAATTTGAGTATAAAGTTTCCTGTTTGTTTTATCTTGATTTTATTACAATTATGGGTAATGTTCGAATAAAAGTTTTTAAAGATTAAGACACCTGGAATTATTTCCACCACTTCTGTGTCTTTAAGGTATTTCATTGGGCATTTTGCCTCTTCGAATAGTAAAATATTTATTAAGCATTCATTGTCTATCTTTATCATATTTTTCATTAATTTGTTTTTAACATTTGTTTCATATATATTATTGTTTAAATCAACTAATACCTCTTTTGTATCGAGTATGATAGATTTATTTAGTGTATTAGGGACGGGTTCGAATAGAATTTTCGAAAAGTAAGTCTCAGACAATTTGGGTATTTGCAGAATAATTATCAAGCTATCCTCATGAAATGCCACTGAAACTATAATGTCTTTGTAGCTTTCGAAGTCAGTTATAAGGTCTAGTTCCGTTCTGGTCAAGATGTTTGAAGGAATTATTCCTAGTTTACTAGAAAATATAATCTGTCCTATATCCTCTATGTGATCTTTGAATAGTAAGATATCATTATTTAATTGGTAAACTTGTGTCATGTACGTAAATTCGTCCTCTAGCGTGCTAATCTTGTTTTGAAGTAAATTTCTGAAATCGTCCAAGTATTTCCCGATTTTATATTGTTGATTATTTATATGACTTGTAATGTTCTGTATTTGTGAGGAAATTAAGTTATTAACTTGTGTAAGTGTATCGAATTTTTCAGTTAAGTTAATTTGTCTGTTATGAAGAGATTTAAGTTTGTTTTCTATATCTTTTTCGTCGTCACTGTCCATTGTTCCAGTTATTAGTTTTAATCCTTTTCCTAAGATGTTTACCAGTCCGCGTTTTTCTCTAAAATGAGGATGTAAATTATCAACTTTTACTTGAAGAAGTTCAAAAATTTTCTCTATTGTGTCTAAAAGGGGTTTGTTGCTAATTGTATTTGTCTTGAGTGTATTGATATTTTGTGCTATAATATTTAGGGTTTGTCTGTATTCGGTCAGATTCAGAATGTGTAGGATTTTATTATAATGTTCAATAGGTCTAAATTCTCCAGTTTTTATGGGCACATACCCATTATTGTTGGTCAGGTCTTGTATGTCGATTGTTTGAGCCATGATAGTAGTAACCAGTATCAGTACCAGTATGCGATCCATTGCCTAGAAAGATTTGAAATTTATTTTTTAGTTTTAATCGTTGGATTGTCTCTGTCTTGGTATTTCTTTTTTTTATTTGACGTGTGTTTTATAATATTTATGTTTGGTTAGTGTGGTTTCTATGTGGTCCTCGTCTAATTTTTTACTATCTATTTTCCTAAACTTTCTGTGATTTTTGCCACCTCTAATTTCCTTTATGAAATTTGTTCCATCTTCCAATATGACATCTTTTTTCCCTTCATTCAATTTACTTATATATTTTTCCTTTTTTGAGAGTATTAAATCATGTATTTCCTGATATGAATCCTCATGAATTTTCCCATTAATAAAGTCAATAGGTCTATGTCCAGTTGTGCTATGAATTGTGTTATTATAGTATCCAATTATTCTGATCATTTTTTCTTCAATTGTCTCGGTATTGTTTTTGGCATCATGTCTTAGTAGTCTTAAATGTTCGTTTATTGTGTTATGTAGTCTTTCGATGTCCGCGTTAGAAGTGTGGTTGCTGTTAGACGTAAAATGTATGTTTATATTTTCATCCGCTAGGAATTGTTGCATCGGTATTGCCTTAAATCCGAGTTCATTGTCAACGATAATTTTATCCATCTTTCCGAAGGTATTGATCATCTGAAGTAATTTTGTCTTAAACTCAGTCCAGGATCTTCCGTTTATCGGATATGCCATTGCAAATTTGGTAAACTTATCAACTGCTGTCATGAACAGGCTTTTGTTAAGTGAATAAAAAACATCTATGTGTATAATTTCTCTAGGTTTTGCTGGTGTTTCAGTTATTTGAAACGGTACTTTAGGAGGATTTCTGTCGTATTTTTCGATGTTGCATACTTCACAGTTATTTATAAATTGTGTGATTCTCAATTTTAATTTTGGATTGTAAATTTTGCTTTTAAGTTCCTCCAAGACTGCCTGTATTCCTCTATGATTTTTACTTAGATGTTCTAATTCGATAATCTCCGTTAACTTGTTTTCATCTTCTATGTCATCTAATTTCACAGTGCAACACGAAAAAAATAACCATATACGGACACCGCTACATGATAAAAGACCAAAAAAAAAATGACCCGTGTTTTTTTTTCCCCCCCAAAGTCATGCACTTTTTTTTATGGGCCCCCAGAGATTTGAGGCCTCGGTGTAATTTTTGGAAAAAAGTGATCATATTCTCAGGCTCATATCTTGCAAACCGTTCGGAATTTTGATTTACTCTCTGAGGGAAAGTTCTAGCTCTTGTCATAAAGAACAAAAATTGTGAACATATAAAATCAAAAAAACTTCATCTTCAAGGTCAAAATCGATTTTTTAACCTTTTTTCCCCTGTTCAGGTCCATAGGTAGCAAACCGTTGAAAATTCAGGGAAACAATCAACTACAAAAATGTACCTAAGATCTCAATAAACAACTTTCTAGAACATATGAACTTCCTAGGATTATTCTTAACACCGTTTAGGTAGCGCTTAGGTAGCCGCAAAAGTGAAAAATTGTTTATTCCAGTATTTCTTACCCACACGACATCATCGATGCCATTCAACAAACAATAACAAAGTCGTCGGTCCAAAAATTTGCACTAACAAAACACATGACAATTCAAAGCAGCGAAGTAGTCGCAATCCATTTGTACCAACAACATTAACAACACATATGTAGCCGCAGCACACAATATAAAAGCGACACGACGCTCACATTGAGGCAGTACACAGCGCGACGTCAACGAGAACTCAGCGGACAAAGTTATAGAAAAAGTGCTACAGCATAATTCACACACAAAATTGGCAACTAACAATTTCAATATGCAATGTGAAAAAATTGATTTATTTTGCTACGTTTGCGGTCATCAAATCAGAAAACAAAATCCTAAAAGATTTCAAAAGCAAAAGAATCTTTTAACTAGTGAATTCATTATAGCATATAAGTTGTTTTTCGACGAAGTAGACTTGACCGGTGAAAATTACACACCTAATACAGTGTGTCGTCAATGTTATAACAATTTCATGGCATGGTTGAGTGGAGGAAATGTTAGTATGAAGTATTGTAAGCCGGTAAACTGGATTAATCACCCAGGTGATCATGATGCAACCAGTTGCTATGCATGCGTAAATTATACATGTCGTCTAAATCGACATGCTGAGAAGAACAAAATCTATAAAGCAACTGCAACAGCAACACTACCAGTGCTTGCACCTGAAGATTTTGTATCACCAAGGCCGCCAACTCCAGATCGTTGGACAGAATTAAGAGAAGGAATGAGTAGATCAAGTAGTGTTACTTATGAAGATCCATTTGATACCGATTATGAGCTCCAACAGGGAAGAGATGGACCACAACTAATAACACAAATGGAAATGGATTTTATTGTGGCCATATTGGGACTATCGCAGCGACTTGCCATATTTTTGACAGCGTTTTTAAAGCAAAGAAAACTCACACTTGCTAATGTTAACTCTAGCGCGTACCTCAAACGGCAAGCTGAATTTCAGAGCCTCTACACTCTAAATGATGACAATTCGTTCGCTTACTGCAACGATATAAAAGCTTTGGTGGTAAAAATGGGAATGAACTACATCGCTAGTGAGTGGAGATTATTTATTGATGGTTCTGTTTCAAGCTTGAAAGCAGTGTTGTTGCATGTATCGAACCGAAAACCTTCCATTCCGCTAGCAATGGGTATCAACATGAAAGAAACCTATCAAGTATTGAAAGATATAATGGAAAAAATCAAATACTACGAAAATAAATGGAAGATTTGCTGTGATTTGAAGGTCATCAACATTTTGCAAGGGATCATCGATAAGGGCGGCTTCCCAAAATTCTTTTGTTTTCTTTGTAATTGGGATTCGCGCTCACCTCTGAATCAATTCCAATGTAATTCGTGGAGACCAAGAGGAAGTGTGGAGGAACAAATGAAACAACATAGACTGAGGAATAAACCTTTAATTGACAATACTCAAGACATCTTGCTGCCACCGCTCCACATAAAATTGGGAATTGTTAAAAAATTCATCGAAGTGGCCGTTGTAAATTGTCCAAACGCATTCGACTATTTGAAAAGCGTTTTCCCAAAGCGTAGCGATGACAAAATTAAAAAAGGTATTGTAGTAAATTTAAAACGAATTTTTGTTCACCTCATTGTACTATTTACACTACGTTAATGTTTTCTTTTCTGTCTTTATTTTTTGTCTTCATTTAACAGGCGTACTTAATGGCCCTGACATTAGAAAGTTATTCAAGAGTAACTTTGATTCATCGCTTGATGAAAATCATTCAATGGCATGGATTTACCTTCAGCGTGTATGCACCAGGGTCTTGGGAGGGGATCGAGACGCGGAACCGGAAGCAAGAGAATGGGTGAAAGAAATGCTGTATTATTTTGAGAAAATCGGCACATCGATGACCTTAAAGCTACATTTTCTTCATTTTCATTTTGACGATTTTATTAAACAACTCCCTACCGAATCCGATGAGCAAGGAGAACGGTTTCACCAAACCACAATGCCCATGGAAAAACGGTACAAAGGCAAAAAACTCGACGCATTGCTTGCAGAGGTAATATCAATTTTATTGATCATTGTTTTGCATTCCTTTTTTGATTTCTTTTCTAATTCATTTCAGGTATGTTTGTGGAGTCACAAGATCACCCTGTATGATGTTAATGAAGTATATGAAGAAGAAAAAACTGATGGTGGAGGGCAGTCTGGAAGCAACGTGCCTCTGCACACCATAAGTTCTGAATCAGAGTCAGATTCGGACGATTCGGAGGACGATTTGGATCCACAACTTTAGAGAGTGCGATATGCAAGTCCAGGGCCATCAACATTATAAACATAATACGAATATTTTTTTATTATTTTTGTATTAGATAGCATAGTATGTCAATGTTGAAGTAAAGAAAAAACAAATGAAATTAAAAAATTTTTGGGAAATTTTTCAATTTTGCGGCTACCTAAGCGCTACCTAAACGGTGTTAAGAATAATTCCTAGGAAGTTCATTCGTTCTAGAAAGTTGTTTATTGAGATCTTAGGTACATTTTTGTAGTTGATTGTTTCCCTGAATTTTCAGCGGTTTGCTACCTATGGACCTGAACAGGGGAAAAAGGTTAAAAAAAATCGAATTTTTAAGTTTTTTAAGCGATTTTGACCTTGAAGATGAAGTTTTTTTGATTTTATATGTTCACAATTTTTGTTCTTTATGACAAGAGCTAGAACTTTGCCTCAGAGAGTAAATCAAAATTCCGAACGGTTTGCAAGATATGAGCCTGAGAATATGATCACTTTTTTCCAAAAATTACACCGAGGCCTCAAATCTCTGGGGGCCCATAAAAAAAAGTGCATGACTTTGGGGGAAAAAAAACACGGGTCTTTTTTTTTGGTCTTTTATCATGTAGCGGTGTCCGTATATGGTTATTTTGAAATGACTTCAAAAATGTTGCACAGTGTTTCACTTTACATCTTACTATTTTAAAACTTTCATTGTTTGAGAACAGTTCGTTGTATGTATTCTCGAATGTGTCATAAAATGTGTTATCAATTATTATAGCGTTTTGTTGTATGGGATTAAAATGGTTTTTTAGTAAGGTGATTGTTGATGATCGGTCCAAATCTTTAAAATAGAATGTTTTTCGGAAATGTTTGAATATTTTTGTGGTTTTGAATTTCGTTGATCCTGATAATATTTTCCGTATTATTATTTGATTTTTGTAAAAATTTATAGGCGCAAGGCTTTCCTTTATTCCAGTTGTGATCTCAATTTGATTAACTTCAGGGGTTTCAGGTATTATCCTTGATAGTGCGTCAGCGTTTCCATTTTTCACCCCTTTTTTGTACTTTATTTCGTAATCATATTCGGAAAGTTTGAGTCTCCATCTAACAAGTTTGGAGTTGGGTTCCTTGATTGAGAACAACCATGTTAAGGGTTTATGGTCTGTTTCGATTAGAAATTTTCTTCCAAAGAGGTAAGGTCGAAAATATTTGGTAGCCCAGACTATTGCTAATAATTCTTTCTCGATTGTACTGTAGTTGATTTCGTGTTCATTCAACGTCCTACTTCCGAAACATATAGGCCGATCATTTTGAGACAATATTGCGCCAAGGGCATAATTACTAGCATCTGTGGTCAGTGTGAATGTTTTAGAAAAATCTGGATATATTAATATAGGATCGTTAGTTAAAATCTTTTTCAAAGTTTCAAAACATTGGATATATGATGGATCTGTTATATTCAATTTTGCATCCTTTTTTAAATATTTTGTCATGGGTTTGGCTAAATGAGAATAATCTTTAATGAATTTTCGGTAGTATCCCGTAAGTCCGAGAAATTGTTTTATTTGTTTCTGTGTTTTCGGTATTGGAAAATTCACAACACATTCTACTTTTGCTGGGTTTGGTTTTACACCATCTTGAGTAACGATATGTCCCAGAAATTGTGTTTCTCTTTTGCAAAACTCCGATTTATCTAATTGTACTTTAAGATTAGCTTCTTCTAAGCACTTAAAAATAAGTTTAAGTGATAGTACATGTTCTTGGAGGGAAGTTGAAAATATGATTATATCATCTAAGTACACTAGACAAATTTTGCCAATATATTCTTTTAAGACGTTGTTCATTAAACGTTGGAAAGTAGCGGGTGCTGTCTTCAATCCGAATGGCATTCTCAAAAATTCATAATGGCCTCCTTCGACCGAAAATGCTGTCTTATGTACGTCCTCTTCTTCGACCTCTATTTGGTAGAATCCTTTCGCTAAATCTAAAGTTGTAAAATACATACTTTTTCCTAGTTTGTCAAGGATTTCGTCGATGTTAGTTATGGGGTATCGATCGTCGATAGTGACTTCATTTAGTTTTCTATAGCCCACTACTAGCCTCCATTTTTTCTTTCCGCTAGCATCATCTTTTTTAGGGACTATCCATATTGGAGCAGAGTATGGTGAGGTACTATGCCTAATAATACCATTAGTAAGCATCTCTTGGATTTGTGTTTGTACTTCATCCTTATGAATATACGGGTAGCGATAAGATTTTGTGTAAATGGGTATATTGTCGACCGTCTTTATGTTATGCTTTATTGCATTCGTAAATGTTAATTGAGAATTTGGCTCATAAAAGATATTTTTGTATCTTTTTATCACCTTCAATATCTCTGTTCGTTCTTCAGAGTTCATATGTGATGTACGAATCTGCTGAAGAATTGGTTCAGTTTGTTGGAATTCGGTGTTGAAAATGCAGAAATTTTTTGCATTGACAACAGTGGTGTCTTTGGTTTTTACATGGATTATTTCTTTGCTTTCCATTGAAGTTTTAACTTCGATTTTGAAGTTTTGAACATTGTAAACTCCTTCTTGTAGGACCAAGTCACCATTATTATTACATTGTTCATTGATATGAACTAATCCAGTTTCTTCTCCTACTATAAATTTTACAGTACGAGTATTCGCGTACAATAAAGGAATTCGCAAATTATTGATTAGTAGAATGTCTTGCATATAATCTATTGTAGCTCTGTATCGTTTGAGAACATCATTTCCGATGATTCCATCGTAAAAATGAAATTTACATTCTATTAAATTAAACTTCTCATTTTCATTTCCTAATTCTGAAAATAGTGGTACTCTGTAAGTTGTGGTGGTTCTAATTTCATTCTGGAGGGTTTTGAGAGTCATTGCATTTGATTTAATTTTCCATTTTGGATGGCATAATCCCAGATTAACTATTGAATGTGTGGCTCTCGTGTCGATTATGAATTTTAGTTTATTTTTAACTATTATATGGGGTAGTTCACCCGTGAGGCTTGTATATAAAAATTTGTTGGTGTATTGTCAGGCATATCTTGGTTATC
Source organism: Polietes domitor (assembly GCA_947397865.1). NCBI lineage: Eukaryota > Metazoa > Arthropoda > Insecta > Diptera > Muscidae > Polietes > Polietes domitor. The sequence goes on from CANDYM010000001.1 coordinate 664,064, forward strand.
ATTATAGTAAAACGAGTTATTATCGTCTTCATCGGTTTGATATCCATTTTCTTGATTGTGGTCTTCAACTGTGTTGGTTTGATTGCCGTTTTCATATATATTTTGTTGGCTATGGTGTTGGTTATGATTTTTTTCGTTTGGAGCTCCATTTCTTGTATGGTAAGCATATCCAGACTGAAACAGGATATCCATTGCTTCTTCCAGACTATCTGGGTTTCGGCAAGTTATGATGGTTTTCATTGGCTCGGGCAATTTCTCTCTAAAGACATTTAATGCCGTCCTCATGTTGTTCCTTGCACATTCGTTGGCTGCTGGTCCTGTCCCTACCAAGCATATTGTCTTAGTATTAAGACTCCGCAATCGATTTTATATATCGTTATAAAATTCGACGCTATTGGTTTTGAAATATACACTTTTCAATTTGTCAAATAGTTCTTCTATACTATACCTTTCTCCGAAATTATTCATTTAAATAGTTTTTATGTCATTCCATGATTGAGCTTGACAATTAATTTCGATAATTTCCCTAGCTTTTCCTTTCAATCTACTTTTGATTATATCGGAAAATAAGAGTTGAGAGAGTTCATCGTATGTTCTTAAAAGTGGAAAGACTGTCGACTAAAGTAATGAATGTCTGTAGATCTCGATGATCTCCATTAAACTCTGGAAGTCGATCAAGGTATTTCAATGGGTCTATGCTAATTGAACGGGGTGCATTCTCGTTCTCCATTACTATTTTTTCTTTTCACACAGATATTATAACAGAAGAATTAAGAAAAGAATTAAATTATTTTTTTTTTGTAAAAAATAAAAGTCCTAGTTTAATAAATGAATTATTCGAGCTTCCTTTAGATATTTTAATTTTCTTTAATTATATTCACTATTTCGTCACTTTGTATAGTTTTTTAGGAATTGTTTGTTATAAAATTATATATATATTTTTAATTATTATTAGTTTAAATAAAAGGAGAGGAAAAAATCGGAATACAAAAAATTTCTTTTTCTCTGCATTTATTTTATTATATCTTTTCCTTTTTATAATTTTTCTTATTTTTAGGTAAATTTTCTTATAGCTTTAATTGTCTCTAGTTCGATTGTAGTAGGGTTTTCTATATCTTCCCTTGTCGGGGTACCCTTTATTCCTAAAATTTTCCAAAGGTTTTTTAACATTTGTATTTGAGATTCTATTGTAATTTCTTTTTCACGGTATGAGAAATCTATTAAATTTTTCATTATATATTCTTTATAACTTAAATCTATTCTTACTTTGAATGTATAAATTTGTTTCTCTTGCTGTTGTTGTTGATAATGTTGCTGTTGCTGATGTTGTTGATTATAGTTGTATTTGTTGTCGTGTTGTCTTCTGGTTGTAGTTCCTTATTGCTTCTTGAAGTGTTGTCTTCTGTTGCGTTGGGATTGGTTGCGTTTTGGCTATTCTTCTCTTCCTTCACTATATAGTTCAGTGTATATTGATTCGTTGTTTTATATTGTCACTTGAGTGTCCCGTAGGGTTTTGGTTTTAAATTTTTATTATTTCACTACTGGAGGGTCCCGTAGGATTCGCAGTAGGATTCTATTTTAAAGTTTTGGTTTTAAATTTTTATTATTTCACCACTGGAGGGTCCCGTAGGATTCGCAGTAGGATTTAAAGTTTAAAGGCTTTAAAGGTGCTTAAGTTTTTTAGTTTAACTAATCAGAAAATAAATTTTTCTGTTTTTATTTTTTTTTTATTTCACTTTAAAGGGTTCTTAAATCTTTTAGTTTAATTTTATTTTAAACAAATCAGAAAATAAATTTTTCTGTTTTTAATTTTTTTTTTTTTAATTTTACTTTTAAATTTTCACTTTAAAGGGTTCTTAATGTTCAAATTAATTTTGAACTGACAGAAAGTAAATCTGTCTTTTGCACTTCGATTCGCGTTAAACCGTTCAAAGGATTTATTCCTTTCGCGAATATCCTACCGACTGCGCCAGTAAAAAGGTACAAGTTTATCTTGCCCAAAAAAATACAACCAAGCGATTTGGATGTGAGATTAATTCTGACTTTATTGATATTTTCAATTTTACATTTTGGTTCTTAACATAAACTTATTCTTACTCAACATTGCTTACAAAGCATTACAAAGTAGTTTTGCTTATTCATTAGTCTGTTTCGTTTCCTGTCTTCACCATTGGGAACGAAATAGTGTAATTAAATTCTATGAATTTTCAGGTGTTGGATTAAGCGAATTATGGTAACAAGCAATATACGATATTTGTGTTTATGTTGACATATTTTGGGATTGTGCAATTGTTTTATGTATTAAACTTTATTGGTAAACAGTATACGTATGCGTTTTAAATAAAAGAACGAAATTATTTGGAATTGTCTGTTCCAAATAATTTTGTTAAGATTTCGAATTTTATTGATTTTTAAATAATTTCTATTTTTGATGTCGTAACAGTGTATCTCAGTCCTATTTAGATATCGTGGCGAGTGATGATCTTAGTTCTGACCACAGCCCTATAATACTAAATTTTAGAACTGTCCACTGCAAGAAATTTCCGCATTCTAAACTTCTTACTGATAAAACTGATGCTGATCTGTTTCGAAATCATATTGAAGAAAATTTGGACTTAAATATAAGAATTAATAATGCAAATGACTTAGATCATGCTGTAGAAATATTCACAAAAGTAATTCACAAAGCATGCTTTCGGTCAACTCCACAAGAGGAATACAGAAATTATTCTAGTTTTCAAACATCTGTTGAAATAAGACAACTTATTAGAATAAAAAGACGTCTGCGTAAAATTTGGCATAGGACAAGGCGACCAACTGATAAAGCTAATTTCAACAGAGCTGCAAATCAGCTGAAAAATATGATAAAAGAGTTCAAGAATAAATGCATTGGCAATTTCTTAAGTAAATTACGTCCAACCAACAACAATGAACATAATCTTTATAAAGCAACGAAATATCTTAAGCGACCTCAAAGAAGGAATGTTACTATCAGGGATTCCAACGGAGTATGGTGCAGGTCTGATAAAAGTAAATCCGCAGCATTCAAAACTCATCTGGAGAATACATTTACCCCATTTTCCTTCTGCTCTACGGAAGAAGCAAAAGAAATAATAGACTTTTTGGACGTGCCATGTCAGATGTGCTTGCCAATAAAAACTTTCAGAGTTAAAGAAGTGGAAAACGATGTCAAAAAACTAAATTCCAAAAAATCGCCTGGGTTTGACCACATTGATGCAAAGGTTATTAAATGTCTGCCTAAAAAAGGGTTTATCTTTCTAACAATATTATATAATTCAGCTATACGGATATCCCATTTCCCTACCCTATGGAAATGTGCAAAAATCACAATGATTTTAAAACCAAGTAAACCAGAGAACAGCATATCCTCATATAGACCTATAAGTTTGTTACCAGTGTTCTCTAAGCTGCTTGAGAAACTTGTACAGAAAAGACTATCTCCTATATTGGACAATTTAAATATAATACCTGACCATCAATTCGGATTTCGAAACAGCCATGGAACGCCAGAACAATGCCACAGAGTGGTAAATGTGATAAGGGATTGCTTAGAAAAGAAACAGTACTGCTCATCGGTCTTTCTTGACGTCAAACAGGCCTTCGACAAAGTGTGGCATGATGGTCTACTCTTTAAATTGAAACACATGTTACCTACACCATTCTATCTTTTGTTAAAATCATATTTGTCTGAAAGAACTTCTTATGTAAATATCAACGACGAGGACTCAGATATTGGCGATATAAAATCAGGGGTACCACAAGGTAGCGTTCTGGGACCTACTTTATATACGTTATTCACATCCGACATGCCCACGATCCAAAACGTTACTATAGCGACTTATGCGGATGATACAGCGATATTAGCACCAGATACATATCCTGCAGTAGCTTCAAATGCAGTTGAAAGACAACTTGATCTTACTGATGCATGGTTTAAGAAATGGAACATCAAAGTTAACGCTGACAAATCAGTGCATGTTACATATACGTTAAGGAAAGAAGACTGCCCTCCAGTATTTTTAAATGGAGTTCCAATACCATCGTCTAACTGCGTAAAATATCTAGGACTACATATCGATAGACATCTAAATTGGAGAAAACACATAGATCATAAAAGAGAACAACTGAATATAAAAACAATAAAAATGTATTGGCTTCTTGGTCCCAAATCCCAACTAAGTTTGGAGAATAAAGTTCTGATTTATAAAACTATACTGAAACCTGTATGGACATATGGAATTCAGCTGTGGGGAACCGCTAGTACTTCCAATATTGAGATTCTTCAGAGATATCAGTCAAAAACTCTCAGATTAATTAGCAATGCTCCTTGGTTTGTCAATAACAATAACATACACAACGATCTTGGTGTCCCAAAAGTAAGAAGCGAAATTTGTAGATTCAGTGCTAACTACCTAAATAGACTAAGTTTCCATCCAAATATATTGACAATAAATTTACTTGATGACAGCAATGAACTTAGAAGACTAAAAAGACGCCACGTTCTTGACCTTCCCTTTGTATTATAGTTATTAATGTAAATACTGTATTATAAATGTAATATATTTAATAACTGTTAAGTTTAATGGGGCTTAACAGCACTGTCATTTGGTTAAGAAGATATAAAATTTGCTTAATGTTTATATGTAAATAGATTGCAAATAAAGATAAATATATATAAAAAAAGTTTTTATAGACGTAATCATATGGTGGGATACCAAATTCAAAGAAAGATCCATATATTTCACAGTAGTAGTCTTTTGTACAAACCGACCCAGAATTATCGCGGCGGCGGCGGCTTTCGGCTTATTTGCCGCCTCGTTCTGTCATTCGATCATACCTATTTATCTGACAATTTTGGGAAAAGGGTAGGATCAATTTATATTGGTTTTTAAAAATGTTTCTTTTATTTTCGGCAAGTAGTACAATATTCGTTAATATTAACCAATGTCCCCGTAATTTCATATTATTACCCCATACAAATATTTTTATGAGTGGAAATCCATTACCAAAATTCATAATATGGTTAAATTTAATAAATTTTGCAATTACAGTTTTTTATATGAGGCATATTTGACCAGACATCTTGAATATTTTTTTATAGGAACACATGGCTACGCATACTGGAATTTACTTATATAAATTCGACTTTCAAACCAAAATACAATCATTCAACTTTTTATAGACGTAATCATATAGTGGGATACCAAATTCACAGAACGATCCATATATTTCATAGTAGAAGTCTTTTGTAATTTTTAGTGCGTTGCTTATTTCAGCGGCGTGGTTGAAGTCGATGAACTCGGCGGAGTGGTTGAAGTCGATGTGATCAATGAAATCAGCGGCGGCGCGGCTCGTGCAGAAACATAAGGCGGCGTAGGCTTGTCGGCTTAAAATCGGTCGGCTTGTATCTTTGATCAGAGGGATCACTGATGATTTGTACCAACACATTTGCAACTTCCATTACCAAATTACTTGATCGAATATATTATATTCAAAACTCATAGAAAATCAATTAATCGATCACTGATCAAATAACACAAAAACTAATAGTTATAGAATATTTTTTTTTGTTTTCTTTCACTAGTATTTTGTATAATGAATTAAAACATACTTTACAATAACAATATTACATAGAGATGTATTTATGTAGGTGTTTTTTTATAAAATAAAATGATTTTTCTTTAAAAAAATAGACGGTATTATAATTATTGAACCAATACACCATTAAATATTATTGATTGAACATCCGGAGTCGACTCCAAAACCATGGTTATGTCTTCTTAATCCAAAACTTTTACTTTTTATACCCATCTTATATATTCTTACATCTATGTTTTTGTTGCATTTTTGGATTGCTTAACTCAGTTCCAGTATCGGAATTTCTGCTGCCACACATACTTGAATATGACAGTATTATATTTTGATCCGTTCCCAGAAATATTAAGATATGTAAACAAATATATTTGTATACGAAGATCCAGTACAGAATTTGTATTACGAAGACAGAACAAATCTTTTAATAATTCTCGTATTGTATAAAACCAAAACAAAAAGTAGCATAAGAAATGCATAAGGAGCAAAAACGGAAAAGAAGCAAATATTTCTCGTGCGATTTTGTACTCTGTTTGCTCACAAAAATTTAACACGCTAACCTGCAATTTTTTAAAAAGTGAAAATATATGTTATATGTTGTAAATAAACTCAAAAAAACAATCAGAAAGTCATTTGCTAATTTAGTTCGAGAGCCAGATGATATATTTTCACATTCATAAGTCCATATGTTGAAATTATATAGTCGCACCTTATCAAACAAGTATAACACAATTAGATCCTGGCCCAGAAATCGGTATTATTTAGTTTGGAGTTAAAAGAATTCACACACAAAAATTCACGTGTTTTTTATTCTTCGAACACAAAACTGAAAATAAAATCGAAAGCAAACGTCATAATACGTTTGGTACTTGTACAATAGTTTTACTATGTATATTGTTCGAAGTACGTATAAGTTTGTTTTTGTAAGAATAAGCAATTATTGAGTAAATTCAGGATATGCGAAGAGTGCCCTGAGGGCGCTGAAATTTTCCTAAAACTAAGTAATTTTTTACTAAAATTTGAGTATACAGTCACTCACATTTAAAGTCGGGCAGTCGCATGAATACATTTCTAGTTGTAATATCTCTGTTTTTATGAAAGAAAATACATCTCAGTTTTTTTCTATTTTATCACAAAAACTCTTTTATTTATAAAAAAACAAAAACATATTCCAAGTTCCGTTATAAAAGGTACATGAAGCCTAAACTAAGATAAGGACACTTTTCTGCCTCACATTGAAAGTCGGGTATTATACAAAAAATTAATATTATTTAAAAAAATCGTAAAATTAGTACTTGGTGGCGCCTCCCTTGTGATTCTCTACAGCTTGTAGACGGCTTGGCATTGATTGAACTAGGTTTTTGCAAACATCAGGACTAATTTTGTTCCACTCTTCCTGCAAAGCAAATTTCAACTGTTGCTTTGATGTACACAGCCTGTCCTGCATCCTGCGACCTAATTCATCCCACAAATGTTCAATGACGTTGAGATCGGGACTTTGTGCAGGAGTTTTGATCACCTTCGGGCAATTATACAGCAACCAAGTCTTTACATCAAGAGCAGAATGCTTCGGGTCGTTATCCTGATAGAATTGAAAGTTACTTTCAATGCCGAGTTTCTGAACACTTGCTTTCAAATTGGTCTTCAAGATCGATAAATAAACGTGCTTGTTCATTATAACATCAATGAAATGCAAGTTACCAACTCCTGAGGCCGCCATACACCCCCAAACCATTACCGATCCACCGCCATGTTTGACGGTTTTTCTCAAATTCTTCGCCTCTAGCTCTTTGTTTGGTTTCCGCCATACTTTGCCCCTTCCATCACATCCAAATAAATTAAATTTACTTTCGTCAGTAAATAGTACCTAAAAATCGACTTTTAAAACCATGGAATTGTTATTTTCGTCACTACTTACAGTGCTCCAAAAATCAAAACCCTTAGCGATATATTGGCGGGCAAAAACCAGGCGGTCATTTTGGTTTTTCTTGCTAATGAGAGTCTTTTTTCGTGCAACTCGGCCATGAAAGTCGTTTTTTCGAAGAAGTCTTCTTATTGTTTCTGGATTAACCTCCGTCCCAGAAGCTTCTTTGACCATTGCAGTTAATTTTGGGGCAGATATAAAAGAATTTTTCTTAACTTCTCTCAAAACCAAACTTTCATCCCTGGATGATAGCTTCCTTGGCCGAGGTGTACGTTGTTTGTTTGCTATCAATCCATTTTCTTTATATCTGGAGATAATTTCGTGCACCGTAGATTTGTTTTTATTAACCAAATCCGATATTTTGCGTTCAGATTTCCCTTCTAAATGCTGCTGTATCACTATTTTGCGCTCTTCCAGGGTGGAGTGTTTAATATTACGCGACATTTTACAAAAGAAAACTTTAATACTTCACTAAATGCTTTACAAGCTAGCACTGACCAATTATTTTGAAAATAAATAGAGAGTGCAAAAATAACGGTATATTTACTGCTTTCTCTGCTGAAATCATTTCTTGCCCGACTTTCAATGTGAGACAGAAAAATGAGTTTGTCACACTTTAAGCTTCATGTACATTTTATAACGGAACTTAGAATATATTTTTGTTGTTGTTTTTAAAGTAAAGAGTTTTTGTGATAAAATAGAAAAAAAAAATTGATATATTTTCTTTTATTAAAAAAAGATATTACACCTAAAAATTTTTTCATGCGACTGCCCGACTTTAAATGCGAGCGACTGTATATAGATATATATATGTAGGGGTGGGTTTTGCCTTTCAGGAAATAAAACGTTTGTCGCATAAATTTAAATGTTTAATTAGGAATAATGAAAGAATGTTTAAAGTTTAACAAAGAATAATGAAAGTAAGCATAAAGCACATCGAATTAAGTTCCTCAAAGCACGTCTATACTCGTCTAGCTCTCTATGGCAACTCTCCTGTTCACATCGTCCGTCCGTCCTAGTGTGTAAGTCAGTGTATTTGTATGCAAGTATGTGCGTCGGTGAGTCTTCATGACGCCGTCGCGCATGTCATGCAAGACACAACGAAGGTGTCCGTCGATAGCGGCCTGAGCCTATACGCCCACCTCCCACATCCGGCCGTCCTGACAAAACATTCGACCTCGAATGCGATTTCCAAGACAACATATTCTAATCCATCAAAGTACACTAACCAGGTCTGAATTGAGTGAGCTTAATGTCTATCAAGTGTTGATCTTATATGCTGTGTCGGGAATTCGTTCGCCAGTATAATTGCTTCTGTCCACAGTAGCAGAAATCTTCCCACCAAAAATCATAATGTCCTTAAAAATTCTTCTTGATGGAGGAATAAAATTCACAGACATCGTGTGGACTATACCATCATTATCTCTCCTATTGTCGCCGTCTTCCTTCTTGATGTCAACTCCACATTCAAATGACTTGTGTCCTAAGTTTTTACATTTGAAACATCTCGGCTCTGAACTTTTACACTCTTTAATGACCGTGTTCCCCACATTTGTAACACCGTTTCTCTCGTCTATCGTCTGTATTGTTCTTTCTTGGTTCAAATTTCCGACGTGCTCCCTTCAAATTTAATGATTCTCCGGGGCCACGAATATTCTCGTACACTTTTAATTTCTCTTTCAGATCGTCTAGTGTCTGCGCATGATAGGGAATTATTTTATTCGCCATCGAATCGTCTAAGCCATCTACAAAATATTGGATTAAACTTCGATCGTCGATTTTAATCTGATTTCCAATCTCCTGCAATGTATACAAATATTCGCGGTACGTCTCGTCGCGTCTCTTTTTTCGGCTGCTCAACATCCTGTGAATTTCAATAGAAGACAGCTTCGACCCAAATTCTTCACGCAAAGCTTCCTTAGGAGATTCCCAATTTCTTATGCCAGATTGACATCTGACAAAAATCTTAGCAGCTCCCGTCAGCAACTGCTTCGCATAAATAAATTTCTGGAGTTGGTTCCATGCCACTGTACAAGCGCCGTCCTCAAATTCTGCTAGCCACTGCTCAACTTCAGACAATCCCTCACCAGCAAATGATGAAACTGAATCTCGTATATTTCGCAGCGAAAACATACTCGCACGGTCAAACGTACGACCAACATCCGAAGAAGCATCGCCATACTCCGATCCCGTTGCGCCATCGTTAGCAATACCGTGGTGGGCAAGCAACCTAGTCCGTAGTTCGGTCTTGTTCCCAGTCTTCGCCAGTCCCAACTTGTCCAACTCCGTCTTCAAACCATCCACCGTCAATGTCAAAACTACATTCCTGTCCATGCCGTCACAGTGCTTTACAATTCAAATAAAAAAGTTCTATTAACAGGAACTAAAATACTTAAAACTATTCAATTCGAATTGATGTTCGAATGTAAATAATATTAAATAAAATCAAAATTAGTATTACAATGATCACAATCAAAATAATTATAATATACTCAAATACGATTCTACAAAACAACAAAGAATCGATCCGTCCACGTCCAACGTCTAAATACACACCATCAATAAAAAATGAAGTCCAACATGTACCGTCTAACATGTATCATCTAACATGCACCGTCTAACATGTACCGTCTAAGATGTATCATTTAACATGTATCATTTAAAATGTACTGTCTAACATGTATCATTTAAAATGTACTGTCTAACATGTACCGTCTAACATCCAACAATCGTCCATACGTCTATAAATAACTACCACTACATATACTACATACATACAATTCCGTTGGATTTAGTTATCGCATACGTGCTGTTGTGTGTTGTTTTTGAATATGTGCAACTGTTCCTTGAGTTTCGGCAAGTCTCGGCAATCCACTCTCTTTATTGCTGTCCTCTAGCACCACAGCAGGGCTTTGCTTGGTGATCTGCTTCTCTGTCGCCGCGAAAAAGTTATTTGTATGATGACTGTGGCCCTCGTATGTGTTTGTGTGTCAGAAAAAAAACGTTTCAAAATAAACGGACAAAGCAACAACAAATTATATGCCCGCACTGCATTTGCGTCTCAGTTTTCGTTCTTTTCTCGGTGTTGCAAATTTTCTTGCACTGTTTTCGAAAACGATATTCTTCTTCTTTATTTTCTTACACTTCACAGCAAAACACAATAAACTCTATATCTCTCTTTTTCTCGGCGATCGACTCTCTACTTTGTCTAGGGTTTTTTCAGTTTTTTTCTTCGTCGAAATTGTTTTTATGTTTTCCCCTCTTTCACTTCATTATTCTTTTCCTTTTAAACAATCAATTCTCTCTTTCACTGCGCATCGCTCTTTCAACCACAAAACGGTTCTTTTTGCCTCTTGGTGTTTCAAATTTTCTTGTACTGTTTTCGAAAACGATATTCTTCTTCTTTATTTTCTTACACTTCACAGCAAAACACAATTTAATCTCTATTTACTCTCTACTTTGTCTAGGGTTTTTTCAGTTTTTTCTTCGTCGAAATTGTTTCTATGTTTTCCCCTCTTTCACTTCACTATTCTTTTCCTTTTAAACAATCAATTCTCTCTTTCACTGCGCATCGCTCTTTCAACCACAAAACTGTTCTTTTTGCCTCTTCTTAATTTCACAATTTGCATTCTGTTCGTTGTCTATGGCTTTTAGTTTTTAAAATTTTTCCTGTTGACATCGTCCGTCCGTCCGAGTGTATAAGTCAGTGTATTTTTATGCAAGTATATGCGTCGGTGAGTCTTTAAGAACATTTTTAACCGCATTGGGGATTACGGGTTATTTTGATTTCTACTTCTTCGCTGACAGCCTCTGCATAGTCCTTTGCTTTTTATAAACGTGTATTTAGTCCCTTTTCCGCACAAATAAATTTGGTCGGCTTTGATATTGAAAATAAATGTATGTACCTATGTATGCAGAAACAAAATTATGAACACATCCCCTTTAACAAATGAAGTTAGTATTTTAAAGATGAAACAATAAAATAAATTATTTGCCGGCGGTCGTTTTTGCAATATGCCAGATCAATATCAACGCGAAGAACGTAATATGTGATTTTCAGAAATATAATAATTCATCTCGGGATGGATAATTGTATATCAAATGATTTACCGAGGTCCAGTCCAGTTTCACTTAAATTAATGGTAGGTTAAATATTACGTGCTGAGGCAAATTCGATAAAGAAATTGGTTATATCAGCTTCTAGATCAATTGAATCGGAAATGACATAAGATCTACATCCAAACGTTCATCGTTTCGATGTTTGCTACTTCGATAGTATCGAACATTTATTTTATATTAAAGTATGTATATGTATATGCTAGCGAAGTATTTAATGAAAATAAATAATACGGATAGAAAGAAATAATATGTCCGCCCAGCGAAGTTCATGGGAGAAAAGCTGTATGGTGTGCAAAACCCATCAATATACAGCAAATTGTAATGAGAAAGGCTTCAGGTAGAACACAACGCTCTTCAAAAACCGATTTGTGGTGAAGTTTTTGGGGTGTGTTTAGTGTAGAACCTTACTACTTGTTGTTCAAGGTTTGTGTATGGGTGTGTGGTACGGTACCCTGTTTTGCAAATTTTGAAAAATGTTCGTTTTTGTAAATTTTGTTTTTGTAGTTTTTTAACCGTACCGTTACTTTTTGGTTTTGCAGTGTTTTAACCGGGGCGAGGTTTTTGTGTTACGTGTTTTTTCCTTGTTTTTTAAACTCACACTGTCTTTGTATTTGATTTTTACACTTTGACTATTTGTGGCCTGCTTTTAATTATTAAAAAAACATCCGGTTCGCTGAGGACCATAATGTTTAGTGTATAACCTTTTTTGTTTCAGAGCCTTTTTAAATTAATTAGTTTGTGTTTTTTGATTTTAAATTTTTAAATATTTCAGTGGGTTTTTATTTCAGCCAGTTAGCTTCACATAAGTTCAGTGTGTACAAATTTTAAAGTAGTTAAATTTTTTTAGTTTTAGTAGTTAGATTTGTAATGGTAATTCAGTTTCTTTTTTTTGTCTTAAGTAGCTAGATTTTGAGCGTATTTCAGAAATTTTAGTTTTAAGTACTTCACTAAATGTTAGGGCCATCCTAATTTACATGTGTATGTACAAATGTGTTTTGTCTTAATTATATATGTTTGTAGGTATGTTTTGTTTCACTAAGTATTTTGCTCTGGATTTCACGTATATTTTGATCTACTATTTATCTTTTTAATCATTTATATTTGTGCTTTGTAGCCTCTTTTAAATTTTAGTTTTGGCACTTAATATTTTAACATTTGTTTTCTATAGCACTTTTTACTTGGTCACGGGCGCACGGGTTGAAAGTTATAACGAAAGTAATCTGATTTGTCCTGCTTGAATATCGTTTAGGCTTCCCCATCGCGGCAGCCAAACGATATTCAGCAAGCACAAAGCAGAACAGACAACTAGCAGGTAGCTTCCAGGGCATGTGTGTACGTGTGTGTATGTATATACATGTATGTACATATGATTACA